>JBCNJP010000027.1:31292550-31436204 GCA_039602395.1 Deinandra increscens subsp. villosa
TAAATAGTCAAAAATGCATTAACTAACTAGGCTAAAAACTAGGGATTGAGTCTTCAAGTCTTTGTGAACGTTGGAGTCAGTTACAACACGTCCCATAAAGCCTTGACCGAGTCTTTAGCCATCATTTACACGTCCCTTAATACCTGCAATCAATTAAGACACGTGGACAATTGTAACGGTTAGTCGATAACTGTAGTTCAGGATCCTTTGAGCTTCTGGCGAGCATCCTGAAATAATATAACCAACTGTCCTATATTTTAGGGATTCTCCCAACTAAGCCAATATGAACGTTGTGGACCACTTAGTCCACGTTTTATATCATTTTTCCGAGTCTTTAGGCTTGTCTACACGTTTCTTTGACCCTGCAATTAATAAGACACATGGGAAAAACAAACGGGTTAGTTGATAACTGTAATTCCGAGATGCTCGAACCTGCCAGGATCCTGAACTTGCGTAAGGATACCAAACCATTTGAGCTGCCGCCAGGATCCCGGATTATCAGCCCTAACAATTGCCCCTGAATTTTAACAGTTGTCGACCAAGAAGACGGCTGTAAAAATTCAAACTCAACGTCATCTCTTGAAATAATTACGAAGGTGACTCGTTAGCTCCTGATTTGATAGCAACAGAACTTCTCATGTGATTTCCCCATAAATAACTCCAAGTTGCTGTCTTTCCCATACATCAGTCGGAACCCTGTCGATTGCTCTTTTTGTATTTCCTGCATATATATGACTTAGTAGTATTTTGATCATCATGGTGTGTTGTGTATATTTTTGATTATTTTGAAAAATGTTAGAATGAGGATCCTTCAGGATGCTCAGCATAGTTTAGTTTAAAAACTCAAAAGTTTATTAAAATTTTGTCAATGTTAACAAACCATGATGCCATCTAATACTTAGTAATAAAAATACGTATTAAACGCAGTATCAATATAACCTGTTTGAGAATACTCCAACCGTAGAGGTAGTCAGGATCTCTAAGGATCCTTAGGGATCCTTAAGATAGACTTGATGAAATTCCGATTTTAAGGCATAAAATACCTTAAAAACCTTGAGCACTTGTGAATAAGTTAAACTGGGGTCAAGCCCAATCTTGAGAGACACAAGTGTGTCTAAGCCTTAACTAATGCGAGAGCATCAACAACCTTTGCTAACCTGAGGACAAGCTCATAGATACTTGGGACTAAGCCAACTGGGGTCAAGCCCAAAAACTTGAGAGACACGAATGTGCCTAAACCTTGGTTGACATGAAAATGTCAAAAACCTTAGAATCTTTTCGAGATGACACGTCTGCCACCCATTTTGAAGTGCACTCTATGGCCAACAGTGATGAAATTATCAGCCACCCTAGGATGAACTGGTCGCACCACCTCGAACCATAGGCCACCATCGTGCGCTCCTGGCGAGGGTCTTGCGCTCCTGGCGATTCCCATTAGTGAACGAGAAGGTGAAAACCTCCTAAACCTTTGATTGCATTCCGAATGCATTTGACTTAGAAGAGGTGATCAGCCTCTAACTTATGACAGGATGCTCCGAACAGCTGCAAAACACTTCAAGGCTCGGTGAGGGGTGGGTGTTAGTTTGGCTAACACCCCTCCGATGCTTAAGTCAGTAATTACTTCACAAAAATAATAATATGAAATTAAAATAATGGTTAAAGTCATACCTGAGGTCTTTGAAGTTTAGACAAGGATTCCTTGATATGCTCAAAGGATCTAGAAAGCACTTACATAAAATATAACTTCAAGTGAATTGCATTCCAAGCTCTTGGGAGCAGCTCACCTTCCGTGGTAGCCAACCTATATGCTCCCTTTCCAGCTTCTGAATCTATTAAATAGGGACCTTCCCATTTGGGCGCAAGTTTCCCATGTGCTGGATTGGTCGTATTTTGAAAAGCTTTTCTGAGTACCAGATCTCCTACTTGAAATCTTCTGATCCTGAGATTCCTGTTGTAAGACTTGGCTATCCTTTGCTGGTATGCTGCCATCCGGAATTTTGCGAGGTCTCTGATTTCTTCAATTGTTTCAAGATCTTCAAGGAGCTCTTGTTTGTTTGCTTCAAAATCCTGGTGGCTTGTTCTCGCAGTTGGCATCACCATCTCAGTAGGAATTACAGCTTCGGATCCAAACACTAAGGAAAATGGTGTTCGACCAGTAGCATTCTTGGAGGTCGTTCTGTCAGCCCATAATACGAAAGGTAGCTCTTCAGCCCACTTTCCTTTCTTGTCTCCTAGCTTCTTCTTGAGGTTATTGATGATAATCTTATTGCTCGATTCTGCTTGGCCGTTAGCTTGTGGATGTATGGGAGTTGAAGTTACCATCTTGATGCCCCATGCCTCACAAAAACTAGTTGTTCTTTTGCCAATAAACTGAGATCCATTGTCACACACTATTTCCGATGGGATTCCAAACCTTGTCAAGATATTCCTTTTGATGAAAGAAATCACTTCCTTTTCTCTAACTTGAACAAAAGCTTCGGCTTCAATCCACTTAGAAAAGTAGTATGTCATAGCCAGCATGAAGACTTTTCCTCCAGGTGCTACAGGCAGCTTACCAACTATATCCATTCCCCATTTCATGAACGGCCATGGAGATGATATTGAATGGAGCGGCTCAGCAGGCTGATGGAGGATGTTGCCGTGCCGCTGACATGCATCACACTTCTGAACAAAGGCCATAGCATCCTTCTTCATGGTGGGCCAGTAGTATCCTGTTCTTAATACTTTTGAATATAGTGATCTGCCCCCAGTGTGATTGCCACAATCACCTTCATGAATATCCTGAAGTACCGCATGTGCTTCAGGCTGCTCGAGGCATCTCAAGTATGGTCCTGCAAGAGATTTCTTGTATAAGATACCATTTATTATTGAATATGGAATTACCTTTGTTCGGAAGAGTCTGGAGTTCTCGTTTTTTGGGATTTCTCCTTCTTGGATAAATCTCCTAATAGGGTAAGTCCAGGATTCTTGAGGATCCTGGGAGTCTGTCATTTCTTGATCTTTATCTGTTGTAACATCATTAACTTCTTGTTCTTCAATTGCTGGTGTCAGGATGTGAGTTATGGGAATCTTGACACCTTCTGGGATCCTTAAAGATGATGCTAAATTTGCCAAAGCATCAGCTTCTGCGTTTTCTTCTCTGGGTACCTGTGATATGCTGCAATTTTCAAAAGATAATGCTAATTGTTTTACAAGGTCCAGATATTTGGTTAGCCTTTCGCCTTTCACTGCATAGGATCCATTAAATTGGTTAGTTAATAACAAGGAGTCAATAAAAACTTGAATGTGTTGGATACCCATATCTTTAGCGAGTTGTAATCCCGCAATTAAAGCTTCGTATTCGGCTTCATTATTAGTAGCCTTGAATTCACAGTGGATAGATAGAGGGATAATGTCCCCCTGTGGCGATTTCAGTAGCGCACCCAATCCTGTACCTCTAACATTAGATGCTCCATCTGTATACAAGACCCAGCTGCCTGAAGCTTCTTCGAGCTGCTTGACCTCAAGTTCAACTTCTGGCAGTATGTCGCTGCTGAAATCAGCCACAAAGTCTGCTAAGGCTTGTGACTTGATCGCTGTTCTTGGTTCATATATGATTTCATAGGCACTTAATTTAACTGCCCATTTCGCCATTCTTCCAGACATCTCTGGCTTTCTTAAAACACACTTAATAGGATAGTTAGTTTTCACATAAATAACATGAGTTTCAAAATAATGTCTTAACTTTTGAGAAGCCATGACAAGGGCTAAAATCAATTTTTCTAAATAAGAATACATGGTTTCAGCATCTAGCAATGTTTTGCTTACATAGTATACTGGATGTTGCTGCCCCTCATGATCCTTCACAAGCACAGCACTTACCGAGCTGCCTGAAACCGCTAGATAGAGAGACAGTGGCTCGCCTTTAACTGGTTGCATCAGAAGCGGGGCGGATGACAAATATTCTTTCAAAGAGTTCAGAGCTGCTTCATGCTTCTCACCCCATTCGAACTTTTTGTTTTTCTTCAGTATGTCATAGAATTCTTTGCTCTTTTCGGAAGATCTTGATATGAATCTGTTAAGTGCTGCTACTCTTCCAGTCAATCTTTGAACTTCTTTAACATTTGTTGGAGACTTCAAGTTTATAATAGCTTGTATCTGCTCAGGGCTGGCTTCTATTCCTCTTTCAGTAACCATGAAGCCCAAGAATTTGCCGGCTCTTACTCCGAAATGGCACTTGGAAGGATTCAATTTCATGTTGAACTGGTCCAGGATATCAAATGCGGCTTCAAGATCTTTGGGATGATCTTCTGCTTTCTTCGATTTCACCACCATATCATCTATGTATACTTCCATGGTGTCCCCCAGCTTGTCTTTAAACATCATGTTGACTAGCCTTTGGTATGTAGCACCTGCATTTCGTAAACCAAAAGGCATTGCAATATAACAATAAATACCTGTGGGAGTCATGAAGGCCGTGTCTTCCTGATCTGATGGTTCCATTTGAATTTGTTGAAAGCCCGAAGATGCATCCATAAAAGTCAACATCTCGTGCCCGGCAGTCGCGTCCACCATAGAATCAATATGTGGTAGAGGGAATGGGTCTTTTGGACAGGCCTTGTTTAGGTCTGTGTAGTCTACACATACCCTCCACTTACCATTCTTCTTTTGGACTACCACCACATTAGCCAACCAGCGAGGATACTTAACTTCTCTGATCATCTTTGATTTGAGCAGCCTGTCAACTTCCTCTTGGATTATGACGTTTCTCTCAGGAGCGAACTTCCTTCTCTTCTGATGTATTGGCCTGAAAGATTCATCTATACCAAGTTTATGAGTAATAATATCTTTAGATATACCTGTCATGTCTTCATGTTTCCATGCAAATGTTGTGACTCTGGACTTTAAGAGGCTCACGAGCTGCTCCTCAGTATCCTCAGGAATATTTGTTCCTACCAGCACTTTGATTTCAGGATCTTCAGGATTGAGTTGAATTTCTTTGGTCTCCAATTCCTTTGTCATCTGAACTCTTCGTGCTGGTTTCTTTAATTGCTATGCTGGCCTTGACTTGATAGTGTTCTTCATAGCAGAAGTGTAGCAGTCTTTGGCTTCTTGTTGATCACTTAGTATTCTTACAACTCCCCAAGGTGTGGGAAGCTTCACACATTGATGATAGGTAGATGGAACTGCTTTCATGTCATGGATCCATGGCCTTCCCAAGATTACATTGCAACAAGGCAGGGAATCAATAACGCAGAATTTCTGCATGGAATTGACCCCTTCTACGTAAACAGGAAGTCTGATGTCTCCAACCGTATGCTTGGTTTCTCCGCTAAATCCTACTAATACTGAGGATCTTGGAATTATCTCTTCTTCGGGAATGCTCATCTTCTTAAGCACGTCCAATTGAATAATGTTGACTGAGCTGCCATTGTCTATCAGGATCCTGCGAACATAATGGTTAGCAATACATAATGTAATTACCAGACTGTCATGATGAGGATCCTGGATGTCCTGCTTATCAGTTTCGTCAAAAGAAATGACTTTGTCTTCAGTCAATATTGCATTCTTCTTTGGTCGACTGCCTTGATCCATTTTGGCCTCCTTGGCATGTCTTTTTGCTGATGAGAAAGAGGCCCCACATATGTCAGATCCTCCAGAGATGAAGTTGATCACCTTTGCATCTGCTGGTGGCGACTGAGCTCTTATGGGCAGCTCAGCAGCTTCTTGAGTTTTGCTTCTCTTTCTACCGAACAATTCCTTGAGATGCCCCTTGCTGAGCAGGTAACTGATCTCTTTCCGAAGGGCTATGCAATCATCTGTTAAGTGCCCAAAGTCTTCGTGGTAGGCACACCATTTAGACTTATCTTTCCATGATCCTTGTTTATCCGATTTTCTTGGCCACCTGGCTTTATCACCTAGATCCTGCAAGGCACATAACAAACCACTTGTGTCAACCGAAAAGCAATAATCAGATACCTTTGGGAAGTTCTCTTCGTCGTCTTCCTCTTCCACTTCGTTGACCCTTGGATTATCATTACGATAATAGGGTTTGTTTCTTTGTTGTTTCCCGGGAGAGTTTGTCCTTCTGCCCGACGTTTCTTCACCTCTTTTTTGGATCTTCTTATCGTCTTCTAACCTGATGAACCTCAGTGCCCTTGTTCTGACCTCATCAAGGTTCCTGCAAGGAGTCATAACCAAATCATCATAAAATCGGGAATCCCCTCTAATCCCCATTTTGAAGGCTTCTACAGCAGCTGCCATATCCAAGTTAGGGATATCTAGAGCTTCTCGACCAAATCTGGCCACGTAATCCCTTAGGGATTCACTGGGTTTCTGAACTATCCTGTACAAATCACCAGTGAGCTTCTCAAAGCTCCTGCTGCAAGAAAACTGGTTATTAAACAAGTTAACCAAGTGGGGAAAAGAAGTAATAGTGTTAGGAGGGATACTGAGTAGCCATTTCAAGGCTGGTCCTGTCAGTGTTGAACCAAATCCCTTGCATAAGCAAGCTTCTTTGATGTTTGCAGGAATGGGGTTGATCTCCATTCGCTCCCTGTATTGTGCCACGTGCTCCTCAGGATCTGTGGTTCCATCGTAGAGTTTCATGTTGGGGGTCTGAAATCTTTTCGGTATCTCTACGTCACAGATGGGCCATGCAAATCTGGATATCCTGTGGCTGCCCGCTGGCACTTCGGGAATTGGGCGAATAACACCACGAACACTTGAGATCATGTCTTTCAATCTCTGAAGTTCCCTGGCGATGACGGGGTCAATACCTGCATCCTGCACAATTCCTTGGTTAGGGTTAGTATAATAATTATCAAAGTTGTTACCAGCCCTGGAAGTTTGTAGAGGGATTTGAGGTCCATATCCAGTATCTCTAATGACGGTTGGCTCAGTCATAGTCTCCACTTGCATGGGGATGAAGTCTCCCTCATGCATCTCCTGAGATGAACCTGGGAATGTGCCTGCAGAGACAGTAGGGTTAGAAAATAAGGATCCTTGAGGATCCTGAGCTGCTCGGAAGCGGCTTCGATATGGTTGGAATGGCTGAGATGAGGATCCCTGTGGCATCTGTGGAGTAGGCATTGCTGATTGCTGACTCCAAGGCTCATGTAGGTTTGCTGCCGCGAATTGTTGTGGTCGAGATGCGGATTGATGCATCGAGACTGCTGGCACCCGATGGTTTAAAAACCCGGCTGGTTGCTGACTTGAGCATCTCGGCGGCTGCTGACTTCCATATTCGCTGTAGTAAGATTCTGGGGGTTGCTCAGAGTAGAACCCAGAGTATTCCAGATCCATCATCCTGGAAGTCTTCTGATGCTGAGTGCCTGAGGATCCTGCAGTGGTAACTGTTGCAATACCTGACTTTTGAACAGTAGAGGGATTTACTTTCAGTTTCGGCTGCTCCGATATTTCCGGAGAGTTGAACCCGAATGATTTTGGGATCAAAGGGCTGATTTCCTCTACTGGTTTCTTAGATTTCTTCAATTCCATGATCTCCTTCATCATTCTCTCGTTGGTTTTGGTTTGTTCATCCGCATGGGCCTTCATTTGCCTGATCAAAACATAGAGATCATTATTAGAAATAGTAGAGTTAGTGGACGTACCTTGAGATCCAGTAAAAGTGGGGTATTCCACTCCTTTAGCATTAGTATCAGCCACTTTCTTCATCATTGGGGGAAGACCAGCATTGACGATCGGTTTAGTGGATGAAACGGATTTCGAAGTAATCTTTTGTTGGCTCGACATTTTCAAGAATTGGTTATGGGAAGAAGATCAAGGCTTTTAGCTGAATTCAAACACCGTTTGCCCCACGGTGGGCGCCAAATTGTTTTGGTCAAAAACTGCCTAAGCAATTAGTTGATCAAACTTTGTAAGTGAGGTAGCGTGTTTGATATAAAATAAAGATGAAAATGTAATTGTTCAGATTGACACGAGGATGTAACGAGGGAAAATCCAGGAATCCTTGAGTATCCTCAAGGAGCCTAGCAAAAAACCTCGGGGGCCGGTTCAAAGTACCTGCCTCCTAAAACTTTTATATGAAAGAATGTTTAGTACAAAGAATGAAATGAGCTCGTATTCTAAGTGTTACAGAGAGTTTTGATAGCGAGTATCGTGTGTTGTGTGTGTGTGTGTGTGTGTGTGTGTCGAATGAATGACCTAGAGCTCGTTTAAATAGTCAAAAATGCATTAACTAACTAGGCTAAAAACTAGGGATTGAGTCTTCAAGTCTTTGTGAACGTTGGAGTCAGTTACAACACGTCCCATAAAGCCTTGACCGAGTCTTTAGCCATCATTTACACGTCCCTTAATACCTGCAATCAATTAAGACACGTGGACAATTGTAACGGTTAGTCGATAACTGTAGTTCAGGATCCTTTGAGCTTCTGGCGAGCATCCTGAAATAATATAACCAACTGTCCTATATTTTAGGGATTCTCCCAACTAAGCCAATATGAACGTTGTGGACCACTTAGTCCACGTTTTATATCATTTTTCCGAGTCTTTAGGCTTGTCTACACGTTTCTTTGACCCTGCAATTAATAAGACACATGGGAAAAACAAACGGGTTAGTTGATAACTGTAATTCCGAGATGCTCGAACCTGCCAGGATCCTGAACTTGCGTAAGGATACCAAACCATTTGAGCTGCCGCCAGGATCCCGGATTATCAGCCCTAACAATATGTATCTTTATAACTTTTGTTTAATTATTGATAACGTTTCGATTTTTGTTTCTGTAGGTAAGATAGCGGATATAGATGCGTGGCCGCATCTACAGTTTGGAGCTGGCACTACTACAAGCAAGGGACTAAAGAGGTTCCAGACCTGGGAGATATGTGGATCAGATGCGGTCGACATTTCATTCTTGAAGGAGATTGAGACCATTGATCGATACACTGCTATCGTCGGGGAGGACAATCCATTCAGGCGGCTATTCGATATAGCCACGCTGCCCACCTACCCATTACTAGTATTAGAGTTTCTCTGTACCTTTACTTATATAGAGATAGATGGTCCATTTCCACAGTCCGCCCACGCCCCCGGTGTGCCTGAGCCAGAGGCAGTACATTTCTTCCTTTTTGGCACTGAGTACCGTTTATCACTGCCTAAGTTCGCAGTCTTGTCTGGGTTATATATTATGGACGAGACCTTGACCCCCATATACACTTCGGTCCTAAAGGCTGTTAACGATGACGATGAGGTGCAGTGGTGGGGTACGATCGCCGATATGGCTTTCGGGTCGAACTCTTGTCGGTCGACCAACATTAGGGACCCCATGTATAGGTATCTGCATAAGCTTATCAGTACCTCGATTGCATCTCGTGGCTTCAGCAAGGAGCACTGCAAACTCACCAATTAATTTTATTTCTATTGTTGGCAAAGCCACAATGCTCGCCATGAAGATTGTCAAGAAATTTGGTCGCCCACCGAATGAGTATCATCGGATGGTGCATAGAGGTGACATCTGGGTGCCGAAGGATGAGGGTGAACAGGGAGGGTAGGGGGTGCACGGGGTGCAGGGGGTACAGGGGGTGCACGAGGTGCAGGGGGTGCACGGTGACGACGTGGCGCACGAGGAGGTGGACGTGCGTTACAGGTATCGGGAAGTCAGGATGCCTCGGGTTATTAGGGAGAGATTAGAGCGATTGGACCAGGAGAACAGATTGCAAAGCCAGATGCTATTGGGGATTGCAAAACATGTAGGATACCATGCCCATCCTCCGTATCCATTTCCACATCCTCCTCCACCGCTTATTGATGATCAGCCTATGGATGATGCTGCAGGGGAGGAGGATAATGAGTGAGGTAGGGTTTTGATGATGACATTTAACTTTATTTTTTTATGGTAATGTACTTATGAATACTACTTTATCTTTTTATGTTTGCTTGTGATGGCGTACTATTTTGTTCTGTTCGTTGTGATTGTGATGATGTCGATTGATTGTGATAACGATTGATTTGTATTATGATGTTTGCGTTTCTAAACAGCGTTTATGAAAACAAATAAACGAATAAGGTAACTCATATGCAAAGTAAATAATGGGTTTGATATAGATAACATTTTCAACAACATAAACAACGTAATATTTTCGAATGCAAATAGACAAAGAATTTTGTAAACGTTGTTGTATGAACATGCACGTTAGAGTTTGGTTGATGCATTTGATTCAAACTAACTGTTAGGAAATGTGTTTCTTCATTAAAACCACGCCTAGTTATATGTATTTGAAAAACAAATATTTTGAACTGACCACTTAAAAAATTTTAACAGAACAAAATGGAATACGCAAAAAAATTCTATCCAAATAACATAAAACTTTTTAAAAAATTCACGGGTAACCCTATACGCAGCGTATTGTGTTATACGCTGCGTATAGGGTCATGTCATGGTCAACAGGTGCAGAGAATGTCGGGTTGTCGGTTATAAGTCAAATACGCAGCGTATTGTTCAATACGTTGCGTATTGAGATGTCTAAATAGTCGGGCCGATTGAAACCTTGTATCACTGGTCCATGGTTGTATGTGTGTACGTTTTTGTGAACAAAGTTGTTGTTATTCAAACCCAACTCAAATTCTGATTTTGATATATTTTTGTTTTGGTTTGTACTAAGTAGTTCTTTTAAGTTGATCCGTTTTGACCCGCCTTAACCCGTTTCTAAGTTGACCCAGTACCCAACCCGACCCGACCCACATGTTTTTCCAGTTGTATATGTTTTTACCTCAATTCCTGGTGGTACTTTACTATACATGTCTATCACAGATGTATATGTTTTTACGTATAACAATGTATAAATGTATGCATCTAAGTGGTCACCATAGTAATTATAATACGTATATATGCATCTTATTGTCTTACTCGTTATGTGATCAGTTGGAGCATTTAGAAGGTTTGATTTTAGACAATAAAATATCGGACCACCATCCGATTCTTCTTAGAATCAAAAACAAAGATTTTGGTCCGATTCCGTTCAAGTTTTACAATTTTTGGATGTCTTTGGGGGGATATGAGAACGTGTTTGAGAAGGCGTGGTATGATTCGAGTTTTGATGCCCATGGAAACGCTTGTACTCGATTCAAGCAGAAACTGAAATTTACTAAATTATGTTTAAAAGAATGGAACAAGAACATAATGTTGGAGGAGGAGATTCGTTCTAGTGAGTGTAAGGCGAAATTGAGAGATGTCGAGCTCAATATGGAAATGGGTGGTGACCTTAAAATTCTTAATTGGAAAAAAATTGGTACTTCTCCATGAATTAAACCGGATCGATAACAATAAAGTTCTTGAAATCGCACAAAAAATAAAAAATAAATGGGTTTTAGATGGTGATGAAAACTTCAAATTTTTTCACGCCTATCTTAAGAAGTCGAGAAGAATTCTTTCCATTCAAGGTATTAAACATAATGAGAGATGGATTGATGAGCCTTTAGAGATTAAATCTCTTATTCTTGATCATTTTCGCAGCCGATTTGCTTTGGTTAGAAATACGCCGGTTGTCTTAAACCGGTCGGATTTTGTCTCAATTGATGAGGGGTTGGTTTCTAAATTGATAAAGATGCCGCATATTAGGGAAGTTAAGGAGGCGATTTGGGATTGTGGTAGCTCGAAAGCCTCGGGTCCGGATGATTTTTCTTTCGCTTTTGTGAAACATCATTAGCCTAAAATTCAATCGGATATCATGAGCTTTGTCCGTTATTTTTTTGAAGAAAAGAAGATTTCGCGCGGGTGTAATAGGTCGTTTATAACTCTTATTCCTAAGATTAGTAATCCTAACCTTATTTCCGATTATCGGCCGATAAGTTTAATCAATATTTAATACAAGATTATTGCTAAGGTGCTTGCGTCTCGTTTAGTGGAGGTGTTACCAGTGTTGGTGAATCCGGTGCAATCGGCTTTTATTGGGGGACGTCAAATTTTGGATGGTCCTTTGATGCTTAATGAGGTAGTAAGTTGGTATAAAAAGAAAAAGAAAAGCCTCATGGTTTTTAAAGTTGATTTCGCGAAAGCGTATGACACGCTTAATTGGAGCTATCTTTTTAGTATTCTTGAAGCCATGGGTTTTGGGGCGCATTGGATCAACCTTATTCGAGCTTGTCTTTATTTAGAAACTTTTTCGGTTCTTATTAATGGGAGTCCGTCGTCGGAGTTTCCTATCGAACGGGGTTTAAGACAAGGTGATCATTTATCTTCTTTCCTTTTTATTATGGCTATGGAGGGTCTTCACTCCCTTATTTTGCGTGAGGTGGATGGTGGGGGTTTTAAACCGGAGATGGTGGGCTTACATCGTATCCCTGTTTCTCACTTTTTTTATGCGGATGACGTTGTTTATTTGGGTGATTGGTTGGTTGATAATTGTACTGCTATGTCTAGGGTGTTAGACGAGTTTCATGCATGCTCGGGGATGAAACTTAATGTTTCTAAATCTAATATTTACGGGGTTGGGGTTGAAGAGGGCGAAGTGGGCCGGGTTGCTAGTAGATTCGGTTTTAGTGTGGGTAGTGTTCCTTTTCGATACTTGTGTGTTCCGGTTGGTGATAGAATGTCTTTCGTTTCTGCTTAGGAACCGGTGATTCATAAATTTAAAGCTCGTTTGACTTGTTGGAAAGCTAATCTTTTATCCGTCAGAGGTTGTATGACGCTCATCTCGTCGGTTCTTGGTTCGCTTCCTAACTGTTATATTTCTCTTTTTCGAATGCCTAGGAAAGTTAAACATATTTTAGAAGGCATTAGATCGAGATATTTTTGGGGTAGTGGGATGATATTAAAAAGATGCATTGGGTTAAATGGGATGCTATTTTGGTGGATAAAGATAAAGGGGGTCTTGGGATTGGTGGTATTGATGCCCTTAACCGGGCACTTTTACTTAAATGGAAGTGGTGTTTTCTTAATCAAAAAGATCTTTTATGGGTTAAGATCATTTCTTCCATTTACGGGGATGACGTTTTCGAGCGTGGTCGGTTGAATGGGGGTGGTGGGATTTGGAAAGATATCTGCAAATGCATTAGTTTTATTCATGACAACAACATTATTCTAGAAAATTCTTTCAAATAAATAGTAGGAAGGGGTGATGGTACTTAGTTTTGGACCGATAATTGGATTGGGGATGAAGAATAATCGGTTAACTTTCCTGGACTTTTCACTTTAGAGAATGTTAAAGATTGTAAAGTGGTTAACCGGGTTTTGGAAGGGGAGAGGATATGGAATTGGCATAGGAATATTAGAGGGGGAGTTGAAGAAGCCCAATTGTTGGACTTAAATTTACTCCGTGATTCTCATTTTTGTAGAGCAGATTGTGATACTTGGGGTTGGAAATTAGAAGGAGTGACTGAGCTTCAAGTGAAGCATGTTAGAAGGGTTATAGAGGGTCATAGTTTCCTATCGAATGGGGTTTGAGACAAGGTGATCCTTTATCTTCTTTCCTTTTTATTATGGCTATGGAGGCTCTTCACTCCCTTATTTTGCGTGAGGTGGATGGTGGGGGTTTTAAACCGGCGATGGTGGGCTTACATCGTATCCCTGTTTCTCACTTTTTTTTATGCGGATGCCGTTGTTTTTTTTGGGTGATTGATTGGTTGATAATTGTACTGCTATGTCAAGGGTGTTAGACGAGTTTCATGCATGCTCGGGGATGAAACTTAATGTTTCTAAATCTAATATTTACGGGGTTGGGGTTGAAGAGGGCGAAGTGGGTCGGGTTGCTAGTAGATTCGGTTTTAGTGTGGGTAGTGTTCCTTTTCGATACTTGTGTGTTCCGGTTGGTGATAGAATGTCTTCCATTTCTGCTTGGGAACCGGTGATTCATAAATTTAAAGCTCGTTTGACTTGTTGGAAAGCTAATCTTTTATCCGTCATAGGTTGTATGAGGCTCATCTCGTCGGTTCTTGGTTCACTTCCTAACTATTATATTTCTCTTTTTCGAATGCCTAGGAAAGTTAAACATATTTTAGAAGGCATTAGATCGGGATTTTTTTGGGGTAGTGGGGATGATATTAAAAAGATGCATTGGGTTAAATGAGATGCTATTTTGGTGGATAAAGATAAAGGGGGTCTTGGGATTGGTGGTATTGATGCCCTTAACCGGGAACTTTTACTTAAATGGAAGTGGCGTTTTCTTAAACAAAAAGATCTTTTATGGGTTAAGATCATTTCTTCCATTTACGGGGATGACGTTTTCGAGCGTGGTCGGTTGAATGGGGGTGGTGGGATTTGGAAAGATATCTGCAAATGCATTAGTGTTATTCATGACAATAACATTATTCTAGAAAATTCTTTCAGATAAATAGTAGGAAGGGGTGATGGTACTCAGTTTTGGACCGATAATTGGATTGGGGATGAAGAATTATCGGTTAAATTTCCTGGACTTTTCGCTTTATAGAATGTTAAAGATTGTAAAGTGGTTGACCGAGTTTTGGAAGGGGAGAGGATATGGAATTGGCGTAGGAATATTAGAGGGGGAGTTGAAGAAGCCCAATTGTTGGACTTAAATTTACTCCGTGATTCTCATTTTTGTAGAGCAGATTGTGATACTTGGGGTTGGAAATTAGAAGGAGTGACTGAGCTTCAAGTGAAGCATGTTAGAAGGGTTATAGAGGGTCATAGTTTCCTATCGAACGGGGTTTGAGACAAGGTGATCCTTTATCTTCTTTCCTTTTTATTATGGCTATGGAGGCTCTTCACTCCCTTATTTTGCGTGAGGTGGATGGTGGGGGTTTTAAACCGGCGATGGTGGGCTTACATCGTATCCCTGTTTCTCACTTTTTTTTATGCGGATGCCGTTGTTTTTTTTTGGGTGATTGATTGGTTGATAATTGTACTGCTATGTCAAGGGTGTTAGACGAGTTTCATGCATGCTCGGGGATGAAACTTAATGTTTCTAAATCTAATATTTACGGGGTTGGGGTTGAAGAGGGCGAAGTGGGTCGGGTTGCTAGTAGATTCGGTTTTAGTGTGGGTAGTGTTCCTTTTCGATACTTGTGTGTTCCGGTTGGTGATAGAATGTCTTCCATTTCTGCTTGGGAACCGGTGATTCATAAATTTAAAGCTCGTTTGACTTGTTGGAAAGCTAATCTTTTATCCGTCATAGGTTGTATGAGGCTCATCTCGTCGGTTCTTGGTTCACTTCCTAACTATTATATTTCTCTTTTTCGAATGCCTAGGAAAGTTAAACATATTTTAGAAGGCATTAGATCGGGATTTTTTTGGGGTAGTGGGGATGATATTAAAAAGATGCATTGGGTTAAATGAGATGCTATTTTGGTGGATAAAGATAAAGGGGGTCTTGGATTGGTGGTATTGATGCCCTTAACCGGGCACTTTTACTTAAATGGAAGTGGCGTTTTCTTAATCAAAAAGATCTTTTATGGGTTAAGATCATTTCTTCCATTTACGGGGATGACGTTTTCGAGCGTGGTCGGTTGAATGGGGGTGGTGGGATTTGGAAAGATATCTGCAAATGCATTAGTGTTATTCATGACAATAACATTATTCTAGAAAATTCTTTCAGATAAATAGTAGGAAGGGGTGATGGTACTCAGTTTTGGACCGATAACTGGATTGGGGATGAAGAATTATCGGTTAAATTTCCTGGACTTTTCGCTTTATAGAATGTTAAAGATTGTAAAGTGGTTGACCGAGTTTTGGAAGGGGAGAGGATATGGAATTGGCGTAGGAATATTAGAGGGGGAGTTGAAGAAGCCCAATTGTTGGACTTAAATTTACTCCGTGATTCTCATTTTTGTAGAGCAGATTGTGATACTTGGGGTTGGAAATTAGAAGGAGTGACTGAGCTTCAAGTGAAGCATGTTAGAAGGGTTATAGAGGGTCATAGTTTCCTATCGAACGGGGTTTGAGACAAGGTGATCCTTTATCTTCTTTCCTTTTTATTATGGCTATGGAGGCTTTCACTCCCTTATTTTGCGTGAGGTGGATGGTGGGGGTTTTAAACCGGCGATGGTGGGCTTACATCGTATCCCTGTTTCTCACTTTTTTTTATGCGGATGCCGTTGTTTTTTTTTGGGTGATTGATTGGTTGATAATTGTACTGCTATGTCAAGGGTGTTAGACGAGTTTCATGCATGCTCGGGGATGAAACTTAATGTTTCTAAATCTAATATTTACGGGGTTGGGGTTGAAGAGGGCGAAGTGGGTCGGGTTGCTAGTAGATTCGGTTTTAGTGTGGGTAGTGTTCCTTTTCGATACTTGTGTGTTCCGGTTGGTGATAGAATGTCTTCCATTTCTGCTTGGGAACCGGTGATTCATAAATTTAAAGCTCGTTTGACTTGTTGGAAAGCTAATCTTTTATCCGTCATAGGTTGTATGAGGCTCATCTCGTCGGTTCTTGGTTCACTTCCTAACTATTATATTTCTCTTTTTCGAATGCCTAGGAAAGTTAAACATATTTTAGAAGTCATTAGATCGGGATTTTTTTGGGGTAGTGGGGATGATATTAAAAAGATGCATTGGGTTAAATGAGATGCTATTTTTGTGGATAAAGATAAAGGGGGTCTTGGGATTGGTGGTATTGATGCCCTTAACCGGGAACTTTTACTTAAATGGAAGTGGCGTTTTCTTAATCAAAAAGATCTTTTATGGGTTAAGATCATTTCTTCCATTTACGGTGATGACGTTTTCGAGCGTGGTCGGTTGAATGGGGGTGGTGGGATTTGGAAAGATATCTGCAAATGCATTAGTGTTATTCATGACAATAACATTATTCTAGAAAATTCTTTCAGATAAATAGTAGGAAGGGGTGATGGTACTCAGTTTTGGACCGATAATTGGATTGGGGATGAAGAATTATCGGTTAAATTTCCTGGACTTTTCGCTTTATAGAATGTTAAAGATTGTAAAGTGGTTGACCGAGTTTTGGAAGGGGAGAGGATATGGAATTGGCGTAGGAATATTAGAGGGGGAGTTGAAGAAGCCCAATTGTTGGACTTAAATTTACTCCGTGATTCTCATTTTTGTAGAGCAGATTGTGATACTTGGGGTTGGAAATTAGAAGGAGTGACTGAGCTTCAAGTGAAGCATGTTAGAAGGGTTATAGAGGGTCATAGTTTCCTATCGAACGGGGTTTGAGACAAGGTGATCCTTTATCTTCTTTCCTTTTTATTATGGCTATGGAGGCTCTTCACTCCCTTATTTTGCGTGAGGTGGATGGTGGGGGTTTTAAACCGGCGATGGTGGGCTTACATCGTATCCCTGTTTCTCACTTTTTTTTATGCGGATGCCGTTGTTTTTTTTTGGGTGATTAATTGGTTGATAATTGTACTGCTATGTCAAGGGTGTTAGACGAGTTTCATGCATGCTCGGGGATGAAACTTAATGTTTCTAAATCTAATATTTACGGGGTTGGGGTTGAAGAGGGCGAACTGGGTCGGGTTGCTAGTAGATTCGGTTTTAGTGTGGGTAGTGTTCCTTTTCGATACTTGTGTGTTCCGGTTGGTGATAGAATGTCTTCCATTTCTGCTTGGGAACCGGTGATTCATAAATTTAAAGCTCGTTTGACTTGTTGGAAAGCTAATCTTTTATCCGTCATAGGTTGTATGAGGCTCATCTCGTCGGTTCTTGGTTCACTTCCTAACTATTATATTTCTCTTTTTCGAATGCCTAGGAAAGTTAAACATATTTTAGAAGGCATTAGATCGGGATTTTTTTGGGGTAGTGGGGATGATATTAAAAAGATGCATTGGGTTAAATGAGATGCTATTTTGGTGGATAAAGATAAAGGGGGTCTTGGGATTGGTGGTATTGATGCCCTTAACCGGGAACTTTTACTTAAATGGAAGTGGCGTTTTCTTAATCAAAAAGATCTTTTATGGGTTAAGATCATTTCTTCCATTTACGGGGATGACGTTTTCGAGCGTGGTCGGTTGAATGGGGGTGGTGGGATTTGGAAAGATATCTGCAAATGCATTAGTGTTATTCATGACAATAACATTATTCTAGAAAATTCTTTCAGATAAATAGTAGGAAGGGGTGATGGTACTCAGTTTTGGACCGATAATTGGATTGGGGATGAAGAATTATCGGTTAAATTTCCTGGACTTTTCGCTTTATAGAATGTTAAAGATTGTAAAGTGGTTGACCGAGTTTTGGAAGGGGAGAGGATATGGAATTGGCGTAGGAATATTAGAGGGGGAGTTGAAGAAGCCCAATTGTTGGACTTAAATTTACTACGTGATTCTCATTTTTGTAGAGCAGATTGTGATACTTGGGGTTGGAAATTAGAAGGAGTGACTGAGCTTCAAGTGAAGCATGTTAGAAGGGTTATAGAGGGTCATAGTTTCCTATCGAACGGGGTTTGAGACAAGGTGATCCTTTATCTTCTTTCCTTTTTATTATGGCTATGGAGGCTCTTCACTCCCTTATTTTGCGTGAGGTGGATGGTGGGGGTTTTAAACCGGCGATGGTGGGCTTACATCGTATCCCTGTTTCTCACTTTTTTTTATGCGGATGCCGTTGTTTTTTTTTGGGTGATTGATTGGTTGATAATTGTACTGCTATGTCAAGGGTGTTAGACGAGTTTCATGCATGCTCGGGGATGAAACTTAATGTTTCTAAATCTAATATTTACGGGGTTGGGGTTGAAGAGGGCGAAGTGGGTCGGGTTGCTAGTAGATTCGGTTTTAGTGTGGGTAGTGTTCCTTTTCGATACTTGTGTGTTCCGGTTGGTGATAGAATGTCTTCCATTTCTGCTTGGGAACCGGTGATTCATAAATTTAAAGCTCGTTTGACTTGTTGGAAAGCTAATCTTTTATCCGTCATAGGTTGTATGAGGCTCATCTCGTCGGTTCTTGGTTCACTTCCTAACTATTATATTTCTCTTTTTCGAATGCCTAGGAAAGTTAAACATATTTTAGAAGGCATTAGATCGGGATTTTTTTGGGGTAGTGGGGATGATATTAAAAAGATGCATTGGGTTAAATGAGATGCTATTTTGGTGGATAAAGATAAAGGGGGTCTTGGGATTGGTGGTATTGATGCCCTTAACCGGGCACTTTTACTTAAATGGAAGTGGCGTTTTCTTAATCAAAAAGATCTTTTATGGGTTAAGATCATTTCTTCCATTTACGGGGATGACGTTTTCGAGCGTGGTCGGTTGAATGGGGGTGGTGGGATTTGGAAAGATATCTGCAAATGCATTAGTGTTATTCATGACAATAACATTATTCTAGAAAATTCTTTCAGATAAATAGTAGGAAGGGGTGATGGTACTCAGTTTTGGACCGATAATTGGATTGGGGATGAAGAATTATCGGTTAAATTTCCTGGACTTTTCGCTTTATAGAATGTTAAAGATTGTAAAGTGGTTGACCGAGTTTTGGAAGGGGAGAGGATATGGAATTGGCGTAGGAATATTAGAGGGGGAGTTGAAGAAGCCCAATTGTTGGACTTAAATTTACTCCGTGATTCTCATTTTTGTAGAGCAGATTGTGATACTTGGGGTTGGAAATTAGAAGGAGTGACTGAGCTTCAAGTGAAGCATGTTAGAAGGGTTATAGAGGGTCATAGTTTCCTATCGAACGGGGTTTGAGACAAGGTGATCCTTTATCTTCTTTCCTTTTTATTATGGCTATGGAGGCTTTCACTCCCTTATTTTGCGTGAGGTGGATGGTGGGGGTTTTAAACCGGCGATGGTGGGCTTACATCGTATCCCTGTTTCTCACTTTTTTTTATGCGGATGCCGTTGTTTTTTTTTGGGTGATTGATTGGTTGATAATTGTACTGCTATGTCAAGGGTGTTAGACGAGTTTCATGCATGCTCGGGGATGAAACTTAATGTTTCTAAATCTAATATTTACGGGGTTGGGGTTGAAGAGGGCGAAGTGGGTCGGGTTGCTAGTAGATTCGGTTTTAGTGTGGGTAGTGTTCCTTTTCGATACTTGTGTATTCCGGTTGGTGATAGAATGTCTTCCATTTCTGCTTGGGAACCGGTGATTCATAAATTTAAAGCTCGTTTGACTTGTTGGAAAGCTAATCTTTTATCCGTCATAGGTTGTATGAGGCTCATCTCGTCGGTTCTTGGTTCACTTCCTAACTATTATATTTCTCTTTTTCGAATGCCTAGGAAAGTTAAACATATTTTAGAAGTCATTAGATCGGGATTTTTTTGGGGTAGTGGGGATGATATTAAAAAGATGCATTGGGTTAAATGAGATGCTATTTTTGTGGATAAAGATAAAGGGGGTCTTGGGATTGGTGGTATTGATGCCCTTAACCGGGAACTTTTACTTAAATGGAAGTGGCGTTTTCTTAATCAAAAAGATCTTTTATGGGTTAAGATCATTTCTTCCATTTACGGTGATGACGTTTTCGAGCGTGGTCGGTTGAATGGGGGTGGTGGGATTTGGAAAGATATCTGCAAATGCATTAGTGTTATTCATGACAATAACATTATTCTAGAAAATTCTTTCAGATAAATAGTAGGAAGGGGTGATGGTACTCAGTTTTGGACCGATAATTGGATTGGGGATGAAGAATTATCGGTTAAATTTCCTGGACTTTTCGCTTTATAGAATGTTAAAGATTGTAAAGTGGTTGACCGAGTTTTGGAAGGGGAGAGGATATGGAATTGGCGTAGGAATATTAGAGGGGGAGTTGAAGAAGCCCAATTGTTGGACTTAAATTTACTCCGTGATTCTCATTTTTGTAGAGCAGATTGTGATACTTGGGGTTGGAAATTAGAAGGAGTGACTGAGCTTCAAGTGAAGCATGTTAGAAGGGTTATAGAGGGTCATAGTTTCCTATCGAACGGGGTTTGAGACAAGGTGATCCTTTATCTTCTTTCCTTTTTATTATGGCTATGGAGGCTCTTCACTCCCTTATTTTGCGTGAGGTGGATGGTGGGGGTTTTAAACCGGCGATGGTGGGCTTACATCGTATCCCTGTTTCTCACTTTTTTTTATGCGGATGCCGTTGTTTTTTTTTTGGGTGATTGATTGGTTGATAATTGTACTGCTATGTCAAGGGTGTTAGACGAGTTTCATGCATGCTCGGGGATGAAACTTAATGTTTCTAAATCTAATATTTACGGGGTTGGGGTTGAAGAGGGCGAAGTGGGTCGGGTTGCTAGTAGATTCGGTTTTAGTGTGGGTAGTGTTCCTTTTCGATACTTGTGTGTTCCGGTTGGTGATAGAATGTCTTCCATTTCTGCTTGGGAACCGGTGATTCATAAATTTAAAGCTCGTTTGACTTGTTGGAAAGCTAATCTTTTATCCGTCATAGGTTGTATGAGGCTCATCTCGTCGGTTCTTGGTTCACTTCCTAACTATTATATTTCTCTTTTTCGAATGCCTAGGAAAGTTAAACATATTTTAGAAGGCATTAGATCGGGATTTTTTTGGGGTAGTGGGGATGATATTAAAAAGATGCATTGGGTTAAATGAGATGCTATTTTGGTGGATAAAGATAAAGGGGGTCTTGGGATTGGTGGTATTGATGCCCTTAACCGGGCACTTTTACTTAAATGGAAGTGGCGTTTTCTTAATCAAAAAGATCTTTTATGGGTTAAGATCATTTCTTCCATTTACGGGGATGACGTTTTCGAGCGTGGTCGGTTGAATGGGGGTGGTGGGATTTGGAAAGATATCTGCAAATGCATTAGTGTTATTCATGACAATAACATTATTCTAGAAAATTCTTTCAGATAAATAGTAGGAAGGGGTGATGGTACTCAGTTTTGGACCGATAATTGGATTGGGGATGAAGAATTATCGGTTAAATTTCCTGGACTTTTCGCTTTATAGAATGTTAAAGATTGTAAAGTGGTTGACCGAGTTTTGGAAGGGGAGAGGATATGGAATTGGCGTAGGAATATTAGAGGGGGAGTTGAAGAAGCCCAATTGTTGGACTTAAATTTACTCCGTGATTCTCATTTTTGTAGAGCAGATTGTGATACTTGGGGTTGGAAATTAGAAGGAGTGACTGAGCTTCAAGTGAAGCATGTTAGAAGGGTTATAGAGGGTCATAGTTTCCTATCGAACGGGGTTTGAGACAAGGTGATCCTTTATCTTCTTTCCTTTTTATTATGGCTATGGAGGCTTTCACTCCCTTATTTTGCGTGAGGTGGATGGTGGGGGTTTTAAACCGGCGATGGTGGGCTTACATCGTATCCCTGTTTCTCACTTTTTTTTATGCGGATGCCGTTGTTTTTTTTTGGGTGATTGATTGGTTGATAATTGTACTGCTATGTCAAGGGTGTTAGACGAGTTTCATGCATGCTCGGGGATGAAACTTAATGTTTCTAAATCTAATATTTACGGGGTTGGGGTTGAAGAGGGCGAAGTGGGTCGGGTTGCTAGTAGATTCGGTTTTAGTGTGGGTAGTGTTCCTTTTCGATACTTGTGTGTTCCGGTTGGTGATAGAATGTCTTCCATTTCTGCTTGGGAACCGGTGATTCATAAATTTAAAGCTCGTTTGACTTGTTGGAAAGCTAATCTTTTATCCGTCATAGGTTGTATGAGGCTCATCTCGTCGGTTCTTGGTTCACTTCCTAACTATTATATTTCTCTTTTTCGAATGCCTAGGAAAGTTAAACATATTTTAGAAGTCATTAGATCGGGATTTTTTTGGGGTAGTGGGGATGATATTAAAAAGATGCATTGGGTTAAATGAGATGCTATTTTTGTGGATAAAGATAAAGGGGGTCTTGGGATTGGTGGTATTGATGCCCTTAACCGGGAACTTTTACTTAAATGGAAGTGGCGTTTTCTTAATCAAAAAGATCTTTTATGGGTTAAGATCATTTCTTCCATTTACGGTGATGACGTTTTCGAGCGTGGTCGGTTGAATGGGGGTGGTGGGATTTGGAAAGATATCTGCAAATGCATTAGTGTTATTCATGACAATAACATTATTCTAGAAAATTCTTTCAGATAAATAGTAGGAAGGGGTGATGGTACTCAGTTTTGGACCGATAATTGGATTGGGGATGAAGAATTATCGGTTAAATTTCCTGGACTTTTCGCTTTATAGAATGTTAAAGATTGTAAAGTGGTTGACCGAGTTTTGGAAGGGGAGAGGATATGGAATTGGCGTAGGAATATTAGAGGGGGAGTTGAAGAAGCCCAATTGTTGGACTTAAATTTACTCCGTGATTCTCATTTTTGTAGAGCAGATTGTGATACTTGGGGTTGGAAATTAGAAGGAGTGACTGAGCTTCAAGTGAAGCATGTTAGAAGGGTTATAGAGGGTCATAGTTTCCTATCGAACGGGGTTTGAGACAAGGTGATCCTTTATCTTCTTTCCTTTTTATTATGGCTATGGAGGCTCTTCACTCCCTTATTTTGCGTGAGGTGGATGGTGGGGGTTTTAAACCGGCGATGGTGGGCTTACATCGTATCCCTGTTTCTCACTTTTTTTTATGCGGATGCCGTTGTTTTTTTTTTGGGTGATTGATTGGTTGATAATTGTACTGCTATGTCAAGGGTGTTAGACGAGTTTCATGCATGCTCGGGGATGAAACTTAATGTTTCTAAATCTAATATTTACGGGGTTGGGGTTGAAGAGGGCGAAGTGGGTCGGGTTGCTAGTAGATTCGGTTTTAGTGTGGGTAGTGTTCCTTTTCGATACTTGTGTGTTCCGGTTGGTGATAGAATGTCTTCCATTTCTGCTTGGGAACCGGTGATTCATAAATTTAAAGCTCGTTTGACTTGTTGGAAAGCTAATCTTTTATCCGTCATAGGTTGTATGAGGCTCATCTCGTCGGTTCTTGGTTCACTTCCTAACTATTATATTTCTCTTTTTCGAATGCCTAGGAAAGTTAAACATATTTTAGAAGGCATTAGATCGGGATTTTTTTGGGGTAGTGGGGATGATATTAAAAAGATGCATTGGGTTAAATGAGATGCTATTTTGGTGGATAAAGATAAAGGGGGTCTTGGGATTGGTGGTATTGATGCCCTTAACCGGGCACTTTTACTTAAATGGAAGTGGCGTTTTCTTAATCAAAAAGATCTTTTATGGGTTAAGATCATTTCTTCCATTTACGGGGATGACGTTTTCGAGCGTGGTCGGTTGAATGGGGGTGGTGGGATTTGGAAAGATATCTGCAAATGCATTAGTGTTATTCATGACAATAACATTATTCTAGAAAATTCTTTCAGATAAATAGTAGGAAGGGGTGATGGTACTCAGTTTTGGACCGATAATTGGATTGGGGATGAAGAATTATCGGTTAAATTTCCTGGACTTTTCGCTTTATAGAATGTTAAAGATTGTAAAGTGGTTGACCGAGTTTTGGAAGGGGAGAGGATATGGAATTGGCGTAGGAATATTAGAGGGGGAGTTGAAGAAGCCCAATTGTTGGACTTAAATTTACTCCGTGATTCTCATTTTTGTAGAGCAGATTGTGATACTTGGGGTTGGAAATTAGAAGGAGTGACTGAGCTTCAAGTGAAGCATGTTAGAAGGGTTATAGAGGGTCATAGTTTCCTATCGAACGGGGTTTGAGACAAGGTGATCCTTTATCTTCTTTCCTTTTTATTATGGCTATGGAGGCTTTCACTCCCTTATTTTGCGTGAGGTGGATGGTGGGGGTTTTAAACCGGCGATGGTGGGCTTACATCGTATCCCTGTTTCTCACTTTTTTTTATGCGGATGCCGTTGTTTTTTTTTGGGTGATTGATTGGTTGATAATTGTACTGCTATGTCAAGGGTGTTAGACGAGTTTCATGCATGCTCGGGGATGAAACTTAATGTTTCTAAATCTAATATTTACGGGGTTGGGGTTGAAGAGGGCGAAGTGGGTCGGGTTGCTAGTAGATTCGGTTTTAGTGTGGGTAGTGTTCCTTTTCGATACTTGTGTGTTCCGGTTGGTGATAGAATGTCTTCCATTTCTGCTTGGGAACCGGTGATTCATAAATTTAAAGCTCGTTTGACTTGTTGGAAAGCTAATCTTTTATCCGTCATAGGTTGTATGAGGCTCATCTCGTCGGTTCTTGGTTCACTTCCTAACTATTATATTTCTCTTTTTCGAATGCCTAGGAAAGTTAAACATATTTTAGAAGTCATTAGATCGGGATTTTTTTGGGGTAGTGGGGATGATATTAAAAAGATGCATTGGGTTAAATGAGATGCTATTTTTGTGGATAAAGATAAAGGGGGTCTTGGGATTGGTGGTATTGATGCCCTTAACCGGGAACTTTTACTTAAATGGAAGTGGCGTTTTCTTAATCAAAAAGATCTTTTATGGGTTAAGATCATTTCTTCCATTTACGGTGATGACGTTTTCGAGCGTGGTCGGTTGAATGGGGGTGGTGGGATTTGGAAAGATATCTGCAAATGCATTAGTGTTATTCATGACAATAACATTATTCTAGAAAATTCTTTCAGATAAATAGTAGGAAGGGGTGATGGTACTCAGTTTTGGACCGATAATTGGATTGGGGATGAAGAATTATCGGTTAAATTTCCTGGACTTTTCGCTTTATAGAATGTTAAAGATTGTAAAGTGGTTGACCGAGTTTTGGAAGGGGAGAGGATATGGAATTGGCGTAGGAATATTAGAGGGGGAGTTGAAGAAGCCCAATTGTTGGACTTAAATTTACTCCGTGATTCTCATTTTTGTAGAGCAGATTGTGATACTTGGGGTTGGAAATTAGAAGGAGTGACTGAGCTTCAAGTGAAGCATGTTAGAAGGGTTATAGAGGGTCATAGTTTCCTATCGAACGGGGTTTGAGACAAGGTGATCCTTTATCTTCTTTCCTTTTTATTATGGCTATGGAGGCTCTTCACTCCCTTATTTTGCGTGAGGTGGATGGTGGGGGTTTTAAACCGGCGATGGTGGGCTTACATCGTATCCCTGTTTCTCACTTTTTTTTATGCGGATGCCGTTGTTTTTTTTTTGGGTGATTAATTGGTTGATAATTGTACTGCTATGTCAAGGGTGTTAGACGAGTTTCATGCATGCTCGGGGATGAAACTTAATGTTTCTAAATCTAATATTTACGGGGTTGGGGTTGAAGAGGGCGAAGTGGGTCGGGTTGCTAGTAGATTCGGTTTTAGTGTGGGTAGTGTTCCTTTTCGATACTTGTGTGTTCCGGTTGGTGATAGAATGTCTTCCATTTCTGCTTGGGAACCGGTGATTCATAAATTTAAAGCTCGTTTGACTTGTTGGAAAGCTAATCTTTTATCCGTCATAGGTTGTATGAGGCTCATCTCGTCGGTTCTTGGTTCACTTCCTAACTATTATATTTCTCTTTTTCGAATGCCTAGGAAAGTTAAACATATTTTAGAAGGCATTAGATCGGGATTTTTTTGGGGTAGTGGGGATGATATTAAAAAGATGCATTGGGTTAAATGAGATGCTATTTTGGTGGATAAAGATAAAGGGGGTCTTGGGATTGGTGGTATTGATGCCCTTAACCGGGCACTTTTACTTAAATGGAAGTGGCGTTTTCTTAATCAAAAAGATCTTTTATGGGTTAAGATCATTTCTTCCATTTACGGGGATGACGTTTTCGAGCGTGGTCGGTTGAATGGGGGTGGTGGGATTTGGAAAGATATCTGCAAATGCATTAGTGTTATTCATGACAATAACATTATTCTAGAAAATTCTTTCAGATAAATAGTAGGAAGGGGTGATGGTACTCAGTTTTGGACCGATAATTGGATTGGGGATGAAGAATTATCGGTTAAATTTCCTGGACTTTTCGCTTTATAGAATGTTAAAGATTGTAAAGTGGTTGACCGAGTTTTGGAAGGGGAGAGGATATGGAATTGGCGTAGGAATATTAGAGGGGGAGTTGAAGAAGCCCAATTGTTGGACTTAAATTTACTCCGTGATTCTCATTTTTGTATAGCAGATTGTGATACTTGGGGTTGGAAATTAGAAGGAGTGACTGAGCTTCAAGTGAAGCACGTTAGAAGGGTTATTGAGGGTCATAGTTTTCTGGGAGATGGGGTTAAAACTAGATGGAACAAGAGTATACAAAAAAAGGTGAACGTTTTCATATGGAGACTTCTCCGGGATAGCCTACCAACTCGTAGTAAACTTGTGAAAGGGGGATTCGTATTCCTTTTGTCGGGTGCACTCTTTGTGATGATGTTTGGGAAACGACCTCTCATGTTTTTGGTTTTTGTGCTATCTTCTCCAATGTGTGGAGACGTGTTTGTGGGTGGTTGGAGTTAGGCAGACTGGTTAGTGGTAATCTGATGGACTTTTTGGTTTGGATTGATAATTTGTTGGTCAACAAGGAGAAGAAAAATATTATTGAAGGTATTCTTTTTTGCACATGGTGGATTATTTGGCGGCGAAGAAATGACATCGTTCGTAATCATAATGATCTCAGCGTTGATACTTTGTTTGATTCTATTACTCGTATTTCCTATTCTTGGTTTCATTATAGGAATAGAAAAGTTTGTATGTCAACCGCTAGTTGGTTGCAGAACTCTTTATCGTACTTGTATTCTTGTTTGGTTAGGTTTTCTAACCTACAAGTTGTGTTTTAATAAATGTTGTTGTTAAAAAAAACGTATATATACAGGGGTGAGATACCCTAAAAGTGAAGTATTTTACTAATTTTTTATATTGGATTTATATCTTTTGATGGATTTGTATTTCTTTGAAGTATTGTGTTAAGTTTTAAATTCAGTACAAAAAGATATAAATCCAATAAAAAAACTAGTAAAGATATATATTTAGCGTTTTTAGATAAAACACTATTTTTATTTGATCACGATTCACGTCTCTCTCTATGTGTGTATGTGTATGTGTATGTGTATATGTATAGTACGTAACACCTTCTTCTCAAAACCACCACAATTATGTTGAGAACCAGAGATAACATGTCAATAAAAAATCATGGAAATTGAAAAATTAAATTGATTTATTTCTATCTTTCTATTATTTGTTTTTTAAATTCTATCACCTATCTCCTCTATTCTTTTAAACAAATCTATAAAATGTGATTAAACAAATCTATAAAATGTAATGCACATACATATGCATATAATGTGATTGCATATATGCATTTTGATAAAAGACTATATGTATATTATAATTTTTAAAAATGAATCGTAAAAATATTAAAATTACGTCGATTTAGTCAATTTATATTATATTTAGTACCAGAGTTAAAAGTGGTTCCTTACAGTTATCAATATATTACGATGTGGATGAACTTTTTATGGAATTGAAGATATTTGACAAATTACAAACTAACGAAGTTATCAACCCTATAAATATTTTTAAAAATCTTAATCAATTCACTTGTTCCCCACATGCAAGCATTGCATATAGAATATTATTGGCTATTCTAGTCACGATGGCATATGCAAAAAGAAGTTTTTCAAAGTTAAGTTATTAACATCCTACTTACGATAAAAAATGTCACAAGAAATACTTAACAAATTGGTAATTATAGCTATCGAGAACGAAATATTAGAGTATATGAACTATGAATACTTAATCAATCAATTTGCTATTAAAAATGCTAGGAGATCTGCATAATTTATCCGTTAACTGACTAGAATGTCATTCTAAAATTATTATTTTCTTATGTTTATTGCTATAACTTATTTGTTTCTTATTTAAAAACTTTTTCAATTTATAATTTTATTTTTCAATGAGTCGTATTTTGTTACCTCTAAATTCTCACGATTGACCCTCACTATTTTCTTTCACGGTTTAAATCCATGACCTCAATATGATAAATCAATAACCTTACCAATTGATTCAACGTACCTCTTCTACAACGGATTCCGGGTTGAACAAGTAAATGCAACATATTCCACGCAGCCATTTCTGAAAAATGGGTTGACAAATTCCTTTTATTAAATTCTTTGGAAAAAGTTAGCGGTCTATAAAGTTTGTTAACGTCAAAACAACTTGGTTTAAATTACAAATTTAATATGAGTATTTAAGTAGTATTTTACGAAATGTTATGGTTTTAAAATTCTGAAAATAAGTGAAAGCTAATTCCGAACAGGTTATATAACACTTATAAGTGGAGGAACAGGATTATTGATAATGTTCACAATACAAGATATATATGATATATGATTTTATTGCAACTGACCCTCATAAAATTTGGTCACGGACCCCTATAAAATTTGATAATCGACCTTCAACTCTAAAAAAAAATTAATTTCTAGTTTTAAAAATTAAAAATATATTTTGAAAATATTATAAATAAATTTATAAAAAATACAACTTATTATTATTAGTGTAATACACAATACATTTAAATATTTGTTCCAAGACCCGATACTAATGAAGCCCAAACAATATTACCATTTCTATCCCAATTATCTAAACCCAATACCTAAAGGCTCTCGATAAAGACACAGACAATTTTGATTTCTACACAGGATACAAACAGTCGTTTGTACCCAAACGACCGTTTGTAGTTTTTTTTAATAAATGTTTTAAATTATTTAACTTTTATAAACATTAAAAAAGTTTATTTACCATATCTGATAAAAGGTACTTAAATGAACACAATAGTGACTTAAAATAATAAATTTTGTGACTCAGAGTCTTTGCCGGTAACGTCTCGATGACATCTCGACAAGTCTTTTCCGGTGTTTGGTCCCCACAGCCCATGGTTTTTTTATTTTTAATTTCTTTTCAAAACGTTTGTCGAGAAGACTTGTCGAGAATAAGTCCCTAAATTTATCAAGGGTATTCCGTTACCCCTGATAAATTTAGGGACTTATTCTCGACAAGACTTTTCGACAAACGTTTTGAAAAAAAATTAAAATAAAAAACCATGGGCCATGGGGACCCAACACCGGAAAATACTTGTCGAGATGCCATCGAGATGGTACCGGCAAAGACTCCGATTCTTAAAATTTATTATTTTAAGTCACTATTATGTTCATTTAATTTAAGTACATTTTATCAGATATGATAAATAAACCTTTTTAATGTTTATAAAAGTTAAATAATTTAAAATATTTATTAAAAAAATAAAAAAAACTACAAACGGCCGTTTGAGTACAAACGACCGTTTATATCATGTGTAGAAATTAAAACCTCTTGTATCTTTATCACACCCTACCCAAAACCCAATACTCATTACTCAATTAATAAATAAATAAAAACTAAATCCACTTCTAATTTAAACATAGGTAAGAAACGATACATCACCCCTAAACCCAATTCCCCAAACTAAGCAATTCTAAATTTCGATTTTCGGCACACCGCACCAGTGGACACCAACCGGAGTTTCAGCGACTGGCGCAGTTAGTGAGTCGCCTCCGTCCAGCGACCTTCAGTGAGTAACTGCCTCCCTCTCTCTCTTTCTCAGTTTCTCTCTTGAATAGCTTCTTTGAATCTTTGTTTTGAAACTTGAAACTTTTATTGGATTGATTTGTTTGTGAATTGAGTATTGAGTATACACTCACAAAAATCCGTTTGTTTAATCAGTTGAGAATTGTGATTTGTTTTGAAATTTAAATGAAAGTATGAAACTTTCAATGAATTGAGAAATGAGAATTGAGATCACGATTCACCTGAAAGTTGATTAGTACTTGAATACTTGAATTTTATGTGATTCACTGATTTGTATATTTAGGTGATTTTTTTTTCTTTTTTTTTTAAGTAAAATTTCATCCATTGATTAAAAAAGCTACAGAACAATCACTCCGATAAACAGGGGAGGCGGGCGACGAGACTTGCACAGCCCAAGCCCCATCTGATTGCAAAAGGGCTACAAGCCGTGTGAAAACAACATCCCTAGCGCCATGGGTCACCACATTACCATGCCATCACCCGTTGGACTTCTACTGAGTGTCCCAGCAACCTCCGGAGCACGAGGAACCCAAAGGTGTCAAAGGCAAAAGGAACAAACACATGTTGATTTTCAAGGCACGCTTTCTCGTGCTTGTTCACTTTCCCCACTGCAGCTTAGAAGCCGCCCGACCCACCTTGAACTCCCCAACCCTCAAGCCCACAAGAGGAGAAACTTCAGTTAAATCCAAGCAAGCATGCTTCCCCCCGTCCACCCAAAGACCAAGATGTCTGCCGGTCTAAGAGTCGAACGTCCATCGGACGGGTCCGTCAGGAAGTTAACCGGAGCTTCCTTCTTCGCCGAGATCCCCGCACGCTTGAATATGTCAAACAGAACATCTCTAACCAGATCGTGTCGACACTTAAACCCCGGAAGCTCTCTGCAATGGACGGCATGCTCCCCAAACGAATCCAAGCACGCCTTGCGACAAACAGGGCATTTCTCATCTGCCGGAAAAATAGGAATCATCAGGCGGTATTTGAGGATGGTACGATATTCCACCTGGGACATGTGCTGGCCCAGCCCATCGATAAGGATAACCCGAAGGAAATCTTGGGCATGTGGCGCTTGTAAACATCCAAACACGGCTTTTTGTCTCGCCGTCATATCAAACTGCACCTCCATCTCCCGCATGATTTTACCAAAAAGGGCACTGTCCTTGGATTGTTATTTTATATGATTCACTGATTTGTACATTTGGATGTATTGATAGTTGTATGTGTTATATTGAGCAATAGTTATTTAGAAATGTTTCCGGATAATGCATGGGATGGATATGTCTCAATAAATAAAAATTTGTAGAAATTTGTAATTCTATTTTCTAATGACAAATGACGTATACTACTACTTTTGTTATGTGTTTTAATATTTTAGTTTGTTTTTTTATCATGTAACGTGACACACCCGAATCGAGCTGAACCGGTCTAAAAAATTGTATATAACGATGGACAGCCATACCTTGAAAATTTCGAACCCCAATGAAAAGAAGTCCCTAGGTGGGTTCACCACTGAAGATTAATGACAATGTTCATCGTATAAGAGTATTGATAACGTTCGTCCATCGTATAGTAGGTGGGAAGCCGGGAAGCCTGGTATGGAGAGCGGTCAGGGCACATGGCCCATTACGATTGAGATGGTCTAAGGGGGGACGAAGTGGGTTCGGCTTCCCACTCCGGTTTCTCGCCTTCCAATACCACACCACCGCCACACTTGTGGCTTCCTCAACATTCTTCTTCCTCGGTAAGTAGTAGTCGGCGAGGGTTGGTTTTTTTGTGTGTTAGATTGTGGGCCCATCTTCACCAAGACTTTCAAAACTTCAAATTCTACCACTCTCCTTTAAAATTTTTCACAATTCTTCAAAAATTTTAATTTTATTCTCTCTTCAACGTGGCACACTCCTATTGGTTAAAACCAAAACTCCAAAATTTACCACGCCCCCCACCTTAAGATCCTAACTAAAATAAAGTAGGATTATAGCTATGGAATACTATTGATGCGTAGCATCTAACGCATAAAATAAATAAATAAAAATCCCGCATTTAAATAAGTTTTTAAATTAAAATTATCAAAATTGGTGCTTAATTGTTTAATATTTGAATCATTGAGTTTTGATTGGGTTTTTAATTAATATTTGAGAAATATATAATTTTCACATTAACTTTGGATTTTTAATTGAGTTTATTAGAATGTGATATTTATTGATGGGTTTATTTGTTTCTAAATCTGAATTTTAGGTGTTTTGGTGGATCCGCGGTGATTTTAGAAGAAGTCTGAAAAAAACGAGAGCGAAAACGAAGTCCGGATGCAAAAGTTATGGAGAAAAAGAAAAAAAAAACAAACAAAATAAATAGCAGGTCCAGCCCAGTCCCCTGCTTCATTTTCTGTACCCAGTTCAACAGCCCAACAGCAGATCAGTCAGGCCCAGTCAACGAGAAGCAGTAGCCCAGTGGTTCAGGCCCACCAGCGAAGCCCAGCGCAAGAAAAGAAAAAGGGAGGAACAATTTTGGAGGTCACAGGAATCGAACCTCTGACCTCTACGTCACCCAGCGAGAGCATTAACCACCAGACCAGCAGTTCCTTGGTGCTTACTACTGGCTTGACAATCTTTTATTCTGTTTCTCTGCTGACCCAGTTTCCCAGCACCTGTGCGCGACCTGAACGTTTCCAGCCCTAATTTTCTCATATAAAAACCATTTTGGCTGCCGTTTTTTGCATTCTTTCACCTCTAAAAAACCCTAAAAACACCTAAGAAGATCTGGAATAATAGAGGAAGATTAAAGAGTCAAGATTGAAGCTTTTTGGAGCCAAATTAGAAGATTTTTGAAGCTTTCGGTTTGAATATTCATCTAGTACTTGTTTCTCATCTTTTTAAATTCTTTTTCTTGATGATGAATGTTACCAAGATTAGATTTTTATTGATGATGAACATGTATCTAGGCTGATCTCATATTGTTTCACCTAGATTTGATGATTTTAGACCCGTTTGACCTTCAAAGTTTAACTTTTTGACATGATCTTGTGAAATTGCTCTTTGATTCTGATTTGGATGCTTTGGATGATTTTGTATGCATGTTTAGCTTCTGTTTTTATCATGTTATGTGGGTTAATTGATATGGATTGTAGAACTACAACCATTTATTGATTAGCTTATTGTTAATCGGTTGACTTTTTGGAGTTTTATTGATTAATACATGATCCGGAGACCTCCTACATGATAATATGATATGGATTTGGGGCTGAATTTGTGTGCATCTATATGAGATTGAGTTGACCAATTCATTTCATGTACTAGGAAATAGCTACGCATTGTTTAGTGAGTTTTGGTGCTTATGACCATAAGATTCGAGCTCGCTTATTCGTGTTTAGAGTTTTCTAGGTCCTAGGCTATTCATTTCAGAATCATTGCATGCGTTAGGGGCCATTTAGAAAGACTTTTCTTGTGGTTTCCTTTTACGTGTGCGTTTTGTCCGCTTTGACCGAAGCGATTAGACCATTGGGCATTTTTACATAGTTTTTCTATCCGAACTTCAAGTAGGATTACCTTAGTGATTAGGATGTGTCTATAGTTCTATTTCATTTTGGTTTTCATCATTAGTGGATAGTGATCGTGTTGATTAGTCAAACTAGGGGTCTTATTGGGTTTAGATGATTCTTATCTAGGTGATACTTTTCTCCGACTGATTTTTCTATAGCTTGCTTTCGTTACCTGTTTGTTTTCTGTCTGCTTAGTTAATTAGTTTAGCTTTCATAATTAATTCTCAAAATCATTTTCATCGGTTAGATATTAGCAAAGATCCAGTATCGGGAGTCTACATACGCGTCCACGGATTGATATCCGGTTCTTACCAATACTTTACTGCATACGACGGGTTCACTGCCCTGGTGTGTAGTTTGGTCACTTGGTGATTACCTTTTAAAACTTGTTGATTTTTATATATCCAAATCATACGCATATCCTAACTAAAATAAAGTAGGATTATAGCTTATGGAATACTATTCAATTTCATTGGCTAATACGTCAAGCCTTTTTGTCCTAATACATCAAATCAGGACGTCTTCGAGATTTTAGGTGTCCCGTGCGAGTTTAAAATGTGCCCTTATATATAACCTTTTTTTTTTTAATTTGCAAAAACTTTAGGGTTTATACCATTTTCAGTGGCGAAGCTTGAAAATGTCAAGTGGGGGGTCGGGATCTAATTTTTTTTCCTAACGCCAATTTTTGAGTAAATGGGGGGTCGAAACCGGAGTATATCGAAATTTTCTACACGAAAATTATATACCCCCTACATCGCAAAAAAAAATTCGGGGTGGGCGCCGCCCGCCCCTTAAAAGCTACGCCTCTGACCATTTTAGTTACCAGATGGTTGTTTGGCAGGAATACCTCTGAAAATCATATAACCATCGATCAAGATCTCGTCAACAAACATGGAATGATAACAAATAATCAAACCGTAAAACAAAGAAATAAAAATGATTTCAAAACAATTAGAAATTTAAAACAGACAAGGACGTCCGTGGCCTTATTCCGGGCTTTGATCTTAGCGGTTTCTCTAACAAGGACACCGCCCCATCCAAAGCCCAACATGTTTTGGCGAATGTCCTGTTTGGTAAAGCCGTGGGAGAGATGGAAGCTGTCTTCGGGATGTCAGCCAGGGATAAAGCGGTGTGGGAATGCCACCGCCAACCACACATGCTCAAGATTTTCTCCTCGCCCTCCCTATTGATGGGGTCCGGGGCAGCACATGTCGCCAGTCGAATATCGGGCGGTTCTTAAATCTCGACTTATGAAATCTTCCCCTGTACCCGAGGGATTGTAGAGATGTCCAGTATGCAGCAAGGCATGTTTGGATGCTTATGGGGGAGCACGCGGTCCATTGCAATAGAGCTGCCCGGTTTCAAATACCGGCATGATCTGGTCCGGGACGTCCTTTTTGACGTTTTCAGAAGAGCCGGGATATCTGCAAAGAAGGAAGCCCCGGTTAATTTTTTGTCGGACCCAGCGGACGGGCGTTCCTCCCTTCGACCGGCGGACGTCCTTGTCTTTGGGTGGAAGCACGGGAAGCATGCCTGTGTCGACCTCACTGGGGTTTCCCCTCTCGTGGGGTTCAAGGGCTCTGGTTTCCGGGCAGGCCAGGCTGCCACGAATGCTGCTGCTGGGAAAGTGCGCAAACATGAGGAAGCGTGTCTGGCGAATCAACATGTGTTCGTGCCTTTTGCGTTTGACACTTTCGGTTACCTTGCCCCGGAAGCTGTGGATACTTTGACCCGCGTCCAGAAGGTCATGAACGGGAATGTGGCGACTCCTAGGGGTTTGAATGTGGTTTTCACTCGGTTAGGCTTTGCTATTCAGAAGGGGTTGGCGGCGCAGCTTGTTGCCCGCCTCCCTTGTACTTCATGTTGAGTTGTAACCGTTGTTTGAACATACGTTAATCATCAATGCAATCTACATTTCTAAGAATTCAAAAAAAAAAAAAAAAAACAGACGGAAAAACTAGAATAAGAAAAAAAAAAACTTAACACTAAGAAAACTAGTACGAATCACACATCCTTAAACTCCAATTTGCCTTAAATTCTAATTTTTTGAGCATCATCTTGTCGCAGCTATCTAAGTTTCGTAAACTTGAGTTTAATAAAACAAGGTTTTAACTTTTTAACTACAAAAGTAAAATATAATTTATTTCTTTTAAAACACCCATATATAGAATAGCAATATATGATTATACTAAGTTCATCATAAAGACCGCTCAAAAGCGTTCAAAATCGATGTACCGTGTAACATGATTCCTTGTGTGACCAGTTGTCGAAACACTAATATTTTTGATTGTCTAATACGTCAAGCCTTCTTGTACTAGCGTCGTTATTTCGTGCTAAATTTTCCGTTTGACTCCTAAATAAAGTATCTTTAGACTTTAGTTGCACTAACCACTTTGACCACTTCTTTTCCAAGTCTTTTTGGTGACATCAAATAACTGAAAACATCGCACGACCCCTTCTGGCCTCGTTTACTTTCCGAATTGGTATTAAAAGAAAAGAAAATTAAATTTTAATAATATCAAGTATTATCTATTGACCAATAATAATTCATACTTCGTTTTTATGAACCACTTTTTAATCATGTTACAAATAAACCGTTGTTAAAATAATACTAACTCCGTTAAAAAAGATTCATTTTTTGGTGATTGGGCATCATGATGGCACGTTATGTGACATGTTTTTTTATGTATGTGAAAAAAAAATGTTTTCAGAAATCAACTATACAAACACAAAATTATTCTACAAACGGATAAAAAACATTTTATTCAATTATAGCATCAAAATATAAAAAATTCAAAAAAAAAACATTTGTGTTTGAGCCTAGTCATCAAAAAAAATACCGCATAAGACATCATCATGATGTCCCGTCATCAAACAGTAAAAAAAAAAATCACTGATTTAGGGTCATGATTAATATGGGGTTATTGTAACAAAGTATGAGCTATTATCAGCCAATATATGAAATACTTGAAACTATTAAAATCCAATTCTTTTTTAAAAAAAAATTAATCATTATTATATATTTTCTCCCACACCTTTCTTTATCAGAAAGATATATGACCCATATATCACATACCACCTAGCTACCTGTCGGACCAGTTCAACAAATTGGAAGATTGAGAGTTTTAACCCTTTGAACAACAAAGAATCTGAAAATTCCAGTCGTTCATTCTGCTGCCTATATATTATCATCCCATTTATAGCAGTCTCTAAAGCGAGTAACATTAACTAGCTAGCTAAAACATGTCCATCTCTTCATCTCCATCACCCCTTCACCACAACAACAGTTTTAATCAACATGTTATTCGCAACTCGGTGACCTTCCATCGTAGCATTTGGGGCGATCAATTTCTCTCGTATGAAGAGGTTTGTAATTTGTATACTATGATCCCGAAAACTGTATATGACTTGGATTATATTAGTCTTAGTTTTATAACCGTTTTCAATAATTTATACGTGTAGAGAAAAGATGTCACTTGCGAGGAGCAACGAGTGAAGGAACTAAAGGAGAAAGTGCGGAAAGAGCTAGTGATTGAAGGATGCATACAACCTACACAACATATGAAGTTACTGGAACTTATTGATGTGGTCCAACGCCTTGGCTTAGCGTATCATTTTGAAGAAGAAATCGAGGAATGCTTAACGCGTATTTATGTTACGTATGGGGATCAGTGGATCGACGAAACTAACCTCCAAAGCACTGCACTTTGGTTCAGACTCCTAAGGCAACAAGGGTTCAACGTTTCAAGTGGTAATATATATTGATATATCGTTAACTATTTATATCTTTAGTCACACTCATATATCGTAAATAATTTTGACTCGTTTACTTATAAACATACATATATAAATATATGTGTTTAGGAATATTCAACAAGTACAAGAACGAAAATGGGGAGTTTTTAGAGTCCTTGAGAGATGACATTGAAGGTATGCTCTCTTTGTATGAAGCAGCACACATGAGGGTGGAAGGCGAAAACGTTCTAGACGAAGCCCTCGAGTTTACAAAGTACCATCTCGGATATATAATCGAAAATCACACTAGTAGCGAAGATGATGCGTCACTTGAAACTCAAATACATCAAGCGCTACAACAACCACTTCGAAAAAGATTGCCACAGCTAGAGGCGTTGCGTTACATACCAATCTACCAACGACAAGATTCGCACAACGATGAGTTACTAAAACTTGCTAAGTTAGATTTCAATTTGCTCCAAGAATTGCACCGAAAGGAGCTTAGCGAAATTAGCAAGTGGGTATATCATAAAAAACAACAATTATTTGATTTATTTGTTTGATTACCCAAATTAATGAAGTCCAATAACCAACTATTTTTTTTAATTTTTCAAGATGGTGGAAGAATTTTGATGTGTCAAACAAACTACCATATGTCCGGGATAGAATAGTAGAAGGTTTCTTTTGGATATTGGCGGTCTACTTCGAGCCTCAATATTCTGAATCAAGGATTTTTCTGATGAAAGCGTGCAATCTAGTGATCATTTTGGATGATACGTATGATAATTATGGTACTTACGAAGAACTCAGGATATTTACTGAAGCCGTTCAAAAGTAAGTAGTAACTAAGAATTTACTTCTACTTATATACACATATGATGCATGCAATATTTCCTAAAAATTTATCGGTATATGGTGATTGGTTTACGCAGATGGTCGATGAGTTGCTTGGAAATGCTTCCTGAATACATGAAACCGATATATCAAGAACTACTCAACGTCCACAAAGAAGCTGAAGATTTGCTAGAAAAGAAGGGAAACGCATACCGTAGCTATTATACAAAAGAGATGGTACATAATGAATAAATCGTTAGATCTTTATTGTTCGTTTGAAAACATGAAATCGGTAAATTAATGTTTGAATTTCTTGTTTATTCGGAAATAAGGTCAAAGAGTACACTCGTAATCTGTTGATTGAAGCGAAATGGGCGAATGAGAAGTACATTCCAACTGTTGAGGAACACATGTCGGTTACCTTGGTCACTTGTGCCTACGCCATGATCATCGCAAAATGCTATGTTTACGGGGACGACTCAGTGACCGAGGATACATTTAAATGGGTGTCCAACTATCCTCCTATTGTCAAAGCTTCGTGTTTGATTTTAAGGCTCATGGATGATATTGCCACACATAAGGTACGTAAAATTTCAATATTCATTTAAAGTCGTTCAAAGAAAAAAGTTAAATATATATTTGATAGTACGTATGTGAAATAAGAGCTTACGGAAACAAAATCGCAGGAGGAACAAGAGAGAAACCATGTGGCTTCAAGTGTCGAATGTTACATGAAGCAGTACGAGGTTTCGGAGGATCGCGCACGTGAGGTATTCTCGAAACTAGTCCAAGATAGTTGGAAGGTTATAAATCGAGAGTCTCTAAGCCCAACGGATGTCCCCAGAGCTTTACTTATGCCTCCGATTAATCTAGCACGTGTTTGTGATGTCCTTTATGCACGTGGTGATGACTACAATCATGCTGGAAAAGAAATGAAACATTACATTATATCATTTCTTGTTAACCCCATAACTATTTAGTACTCGATACATATAGTAATTAAGTGTGACTTATCGGGTAAATTGTTAATGTATTACTATAAAGATTTTTAGAGATTTAATATTAAATACAAGGTAGTTTATAACGAAGCTATTTTTGAGCAGGTTTCTTAATTTTTTGAGCTTTATTCGACTGATTTTTGAGTCACCTGCTATTTGTTACTCATTGATTAATTGGATTAAAGTTAATGTACTTAATGTTAAGTCCGGGGAGTGTTTACTCAAAACACAGCCACAAAGATTGAAAGAAAATTGAGAGGAAATTTTATTGAATGAGATTAGAAAATCCGTATACAACACCTGAGCTTATATAGCTCTTATGAACCCTAACGGTAATTAACAAACTATTAAGAAACTTACAAAACTAACCCTGAACTATTAAAGAAATTAGAACATGAAACTAAACTTTATAATATTCTCCCCCTTAATTCTTTCATAGTTCCATCACTTAAATCACACATTAAACTTCATGTAACAGCAATTATAACATCATTAATACACCAGTGATCCACAGGATTTGTGTGCAAAATGTGCCTAATTACCCCCACAATATAATTCAATGTATGATCAAGATAATGAACTAACCATTTGCCGTTATTTCTTGATCTCTTCACGCCCCAACATTTGAACAGCTTCTGCAAATTTATTCCTTGCTAGAGGCTTAGTCATTACATCAGCTTTTTGTAGATTTGTGCTCACAAAATCAACTGAAATTTGATTGTCTTCAACACACTCTCTAATGTAATGATATCTCATACTAATATGCTTTGACCTCCCATGAAAAACTGGGTTTTTCATGAGGGCAATAGCTGACCTGTTATCAACCAACAATAATACATTTTTATGTTCTTTACCAGTCAGTTCTTCAAGCATTCTTTTGAGCCATATAGCCTGTGTAGCTGCTGCTGTTGCAACCATCAATTCAGCTTCACAACTGGACAGGGCAACTGTCCTTTGTCTTTGAGAAAACCAGGATATCAATGACCCATTAAAATAGAAGACATTCCCTGGTGTACTCTTGCTATCTTCAATGTCCATTGCATGATTTGAGTCACTATATCCCAGCAGATCACCTCCTTCTAGTTTCCTATACAACAAACCACAGTCCAAGGTACCTTTCACATACCTAATAAGATGTTTTACAGCCTTCATATGTGCCTCTCTAGGTTCTTGCATAAACCTACTCAACACTCCAACTGCATAATTGATAACTGGCCTAGTTTGTGTAAGGTATCTAAGTGATCAATAATTGATATTTGGCCTAGTTTCTATAGGCAGTAGCCTCCACAACCTCACCACCCTCTTGACTACTCAATCTAATTCCTAGTTCCATAGGCAGCTTAGTAGCATTAAAATCTTCCATACCTGCTAGTCTAACAATCTTTCTAGCATATGCAGCCTGAGTTAGTGCTATTCCATCAGTTCTTTGTTTCACTTCTATTCCTAAATAATAACACAACTCACCCAAGTCAGTCATATCAAATCTTCTCAACATTTCCTTCTTGAACTGGCTTACTTCCTTTTGATCACTACCTGTGCCCAATAAGTCATCAACATATGCAGCAACTATTAGCCTAGCATTCCCATTAGACCTTATGTACACGGCATGTTCATACTTGCACCTTCTCAAGCCTATTTCTTTTAAAACTTGGTTCAACCTTTGATTCCAGGCCCTTGGTGCCTGTTTCAGACCATAAAGTGCCTTAATCAACTTATACACTTTATGTTCTCCCCCTGTTTCTATATATCCTTCTGGCTGCTTTACATAAACAGTTTCTTGAAGCTCCCCATGTAAGAAAGCAACCTTAACATCTAGGTGATAGACTATCCAATCCATTTTTGCAGCTAATGACAAAATTAACCTTATGGTTTCAATCCTAGCCACAGGTACAAAAGCCTCTTCATAATCTATTCCTAGTTGTTGGACATATCCCTTAGCAACTAGCCTGGCCTTATACTTGGTTATTTCCCCTTTTGCATCCCTTTTTATTTTATATAACCATTTAAGTCCTATTGGATGACACTTATGTGCTGTTTGTTTTTGCAGACAAAAACTGTCTGTAGTCTGATTTCATCTGATTTCATGTCTGCAGCTGAAGATGTGGTCTAAAGATATGTAATCTGAAAATATAAGACTGTTTGTTATATTAACTTAACACTGTTTGCAAAAACTGAAAAATATATAATTGTCAAACTAATCTTACAAATTAAAGTCATTCAACGTTCAAATTATAATATAAATACAATAATAAAATCAAATATCAATAACATAAAAACATAAGTAAAATGGTGGTGGTGGTGTTGGTGGCGGTAATGGTGGTGGTGGTGGTAATGGTGTGGTGGTAGTGGTGTTGGTGGCGGTGATGGTCGTGGTGGTGGTGGCGTGGTGGTGGTGGTGTGCTAGTGGTGGTGGCGATGATGGTGGTGGTGGTGGTGGTGGTGGTGGCGATGGTGGTATGGTGGTATGGTGGTGGCGATGGTGGTGGCGGTGGTGGTGGCGGTGGTGGTGGTGGCGGTGGTGGTGGTGGCGGTGGGGTGGTGGTGGCGGTGGGGTGGTGGTGGCGGTGGGGTGGTGGTGGCGGTGTGGTGGCGGTGTGGTGGGGTGGTGGTGGTGCTGCTGGTGGTGTGGTGGTGGTGGTGTTAGTGGTGGTGTTGGTGTGGTGGTGGCGGTGGTGTGGTGGTGGCGGTGATGGTGGTGGTGGTAGTGGTGTGGTGGTGGTGTTGGTGGTGGTGTTGATGGCGGTGGTGGTGGTGGCGGTGGCGGTGATGGTGGTGGTGTGGTGGTGGTGGCGGTGGTGTTCATGGTGGTGTTGGTGGTGGTGGTGTTGGTGGTGGTGGTTGTGGGGTGGTGGTGGTGGTGGTGGTGGTGGTGGTGGTGGTGGTGGGGTGGTGGTGGTGGTGGGGTGGTGGTATGGTGGGGTGGTGGGTCTTTTGTTTTTAAGCTTGTGAGTTATAGTGTGAAGATTAAATAAACAATGTTTATAAGCTTTTTTTTAAGAGGTTCTAAGCATAAATAAGATCTTCATAAGAAAAAAAAAAAACAGTCTTCAAGGCATATGTCTGCGCGCCTGCAGACATAACCTCTCCTAAAGATGTATTAAGCAAAAACAAACAGCACCTTAGGAGGATGATCAATCAAAACCCAAGTCTTATTTCTTACTATGGCATTTATCTCTTCCTGCATTGCAAGCCTCCATTCCTTATGTCCTTTTGCTTGTTCATAAGCGATAGGTTCATCATCCTGAGCAAGCAACAATGCTACATTATCCTCATCTTCCTGTCTTTGCCTACCAAGTCTTAGTCTTTGATCTAACACATAATCATTCAACTTAGATGATACAACAGGAATCCTACCTGATCTCCTAACTGGTTCAACAGGAGTTTGACTACTTCTTGCCTGACTACTACTACTACTCCCAACTTCAGTAGTATTCCCTAATGGTTCAGTCTGAATAGGTGTATCTTCATCACTATCAGACCACTGCTCCTGCAGTTCTAAAGCTTCCCCTGTACTATCCTTTCCTAGATCACCTTGTGAGACTGATTGGACTATCCTTTTCCCTTTCCAATCCCAAGGTCTAGATTTCTCAAATCTTACATCCCTACTCACAACTGTTGACCCAGTAGCAAGATTATACATTCTATGTGCTTTGGTACCTTCTTCTACACCTAAGTAAACCATAGGATGACTCCTAAAAATCAAGCTTCCTAATCCCTGGTTTTGTATCCTTAACATGTCCTACACACCCAAAAATTCTCAAATGTGCCAAGTTTGGTTTCTTATGTTTTATCATATGATATGGAGTAGAGTTCACAAGAGACTTTGTTGACATCCTATTTAGTATATATACTGAGTGTCTAACAGCCTCAGCCCACATGTCATCTGGTACACTCATTCCTTTTAAAATGCACCTTGTCATGCCCATTACAGATCTATTCCTTCTTTCCACACAACCATTCTGTTGTGGGGAATAAGGGGCTGTTAAAATCCTAATTATACCACTAGAATCACAAAAATCTTTAAACAAATGACTTGTAAACTCTCCCCCTCTGTATGACCTTAAAGTTTTTATTTTGAAACCCAACTTTCCTTCTATGTCCCTCCTAAACTTCTTAAAGTTTTCTAAAGCCTCATCTTTGGTCTTCAACATCCTAACCCACATAAACCTAGAGTAATCATCCACTAGCAACATAAAGTACCTATTGCCAGCTTTTGTTTCTGGAGTAATGGGTCCACAAAGATTCACAGACACTAATTCAAGAGTTTCTTTAGCTCTAAAGGATGACATCTTTGGGAAATTCTGCCTAGTGTGTTTACCAGCTAAACATGCTTCACAAAACTGAGACTTGTGCCTAATTCTAGGTACTCCATCTAAAAGACCTTTCCTTGTCATTTCATCTAACACTTGGAAACTGGAATGACCCAACCTGCCATGCCAAGTCCAACTTTCATCCTTAACACTAGCCAAAAAACACCTAGGGATGCCTATTGTCAACTGTGTCTTATACAACCTATTCTGAGACCTTTGAACCTTCATTAAGAGGGCACCATCCTTATCATACAACCACAGGAAATTGTCCTTCATCCTGACCTCACAACCTATTTCAGTAGCTTGTCCTAGGCTTAGTATATTACACCTTAGAGAGGGTATATAATAGACATTTGTAAGCAGCCTATGTTCCGTCTCTCTTCCTTCTAGCAAAATAGACCCCTTACCTTCTATTACAACATTAGACCCATCCCCAAACCTAATGCTACCACCAACATTCTTATTAAGTTGTGAAAAATGTGATAAGGTACTTGTCATGTGGTTTGAAGCACCGTTATCAAGATACCACATATCAAGTTCACTGCTAGGAGAATCATACCTGGAAGGATGTACTTTATCTTCATTCAAAAAGACCATCTCCTTGTGATCATCTCCTAACCCACACACCATCAACTGTGTCGGGTCCTTTTCCTCTTCAAAGGCTTCAGTCATATGTGATTCTTGGTCTTTGCTCTTGGTCTTTCCACACTCACTTGCATAGTGCCCGTATTCTTCACATTTAAAGCACTTAATCCTAGATTTGTCTTTCTTGACCCTATTCTTCCCATTTTGATCTTTTGAATTCGATGAACCTTTCTTGCCTTCCCCAAACATCCTGAATCATTTCTGCCCCTTTTCACTTTTATTCTTTCCTTTGAATTCCCTGCTAGACTGCCACTCACTGTAGGTGAGAAGCAGCTGTTCATCCTTGACAGGGGCAGCCTTATTCTTCATGCCAGTTTGCTCTTCAAAAACCTTAAGTCGCCCAAATGCTTCTTGAAGGAGCATTGTATCTAGATCAACTATCTGTTCTATCGATGCTACAATGTGCAGGAATCTTTCTGGCACAGAATCCAGTAGTTTTCTAACAAGGGTAGGTTCAGGAATAGTCTCTCCTAAATCAACCGATTTTGATGCAATCTCACTTAGTCTTCCAGCAAACTCATCAATTGTTTCCGTTTCCTTCATCTTGAGTGATTGAAATTCACTTTTTAAGGTCTGTAAACGATCCTTCTTGACCCGGTCCACCCCTACATTCATCATCTTTATCACTTCCCATATCTCTTTGGTCGTTTCCTTACTTGCAACCTGCAAGATCAAATTCTCAGGCATTGCTTGAAACAGATAAGCAATCGCGGCTGCGTTCTTTTTGGAATCAACAGCCGCTCCTTCGGCCGGTTGAACAGCTTCCCAAAGTCCTTGAACATTGAAGATCGTCTTAAATTTTACCGACCAAATTGAGTAATTTGTAGTTGTCAACATCGGCACTTGAAGAGGAATCTTAAAATTCTCTCTTACTGCCGTTCTTGCTCCACCACCTGCTCCGTCTGCCATTGATGAAGGTCGTGATTTTCCTGGCGGAGTTGTTGATCTACCCGGAGAAGGCTGGCGAGGCGATGAGATGAATCGATGAATTTGAGACGACGGAAGGATCAACGATCCCCAATCTCCTCCGAAGAACTGTGAAATTGATCGATGAAATCAAGAGCAACCTTTGCTCTGATACCAAATCAAAACACAGCCACAAAGATTGAAAGAAAATTGGGAGGAAATTTTATTGAATGAGATTAGAAAATCCGGATACAACACCTGAGCTTATATAGCTCTTATGAACCATAACGGTAATTAACAAACTATTAAGAAACTTACAAAACTAACCCTGAACTATTAAAGAAATTACAAACTGAAACTAAACTTTATGACATTTACAAGTGAATCATAATAGAGTAACGATCTGGTATGCTCTGATCACTTACTTACCAAGAAACTGACTTGGTATGAGACTTGAAGAACAATACTATGTACACACAAAAAACAAATTTTAAATTTATGCACGGAAAAATTACCATAATACCAATCAGATATTGATGGTTGTATAATATCTCCTACTAAAAAAATATTTTTACATGTAATATCAGTTATAATATTATTAAAAATTAGGTATCTCCTTGTAAGAGATATTTTTACATGCAATATCGCCTACTTATAAAAACATTTAACGAAATAATTTTTATAAACCTTTTAAAAAGATATTTTTATAAAAAACAATTTAAAAAAAATGTAATCTGTAAAAAGAAAACAATTTTTGTAAAAAAACAAATTTTTTTAAAAAAAGTCACATATATAAACTTTAAAAAACACATTTATGAATTTTATAAAAAATCATAAAGTAAGTTTTTAAATAACTTTTAAAAAGTTCATAAAATTTCTATATAAGTTATAACCTTATGAAAGAGTCAAAAGTTATAAAAGATTTATGAAAGAATTTACAAAAATTATAGAACCTTTAAAGTTTTATGAAAGAACTTTTAAAAACTACAAAACCTTGAAAGTGTTATGAAAAAATAAGAACATTTAACAAAAAAGAAACCTCTTATAAACCTTAAAAAACATATTTTTTATAAAAAACAATTTTCAACAAGTCAACTTATAAAAAAATCATTTTTTTTACAAAACATAATTTTAAAAAATCACCTCTATAAACTTTTTAAAAAACACATTTATAAACATAAAAGTTTTTAAATGACTTTTAAAAAGGTCATAAAAGTTATATACAAGTTATAACATTTTAAAAAGGTCAAAAATCATAAAAGATTTATGAAAGAATTTTTCAAAATTATAGAACCTTCAAAGTTTTAAGAAAGAATTTATAAAAAATGTTAAAACCTTCAAAGTGTTATGAAAAATTAAGAACATTTAACAAAATAACTTTTATTTACCTATTTTTAACATAAACATCTTATTTATAAAGAAACAAATTTTTAAAAAGTCAACTTAAAAAAGCAATATTTGAAGAAACAATTTGTTTTAAAAGTCACCTTTATAAACTTAAACAAAACACCTTTTTAAACTTTATAAAAACATCATAAAAGTTTTAGATAACTTTTAAAAAGGTCATAAATTTATATACAACTTATAGCTTTTTTAAAAGAGTTAAAAGTCATAAAAGACTTATATATAAAAGATATAACTTTTATAAACTTTATAAAAAATTTATAAAAGTTTTTAGATAACTTTTAGAAAGGTCATAAAAGTTATAACTTTTTAAATAAGTCAAAAGTGATAAAATATTTATATATAAAAGTTTTCATATAACTTAAAAATACATATATATATAAAGTTATGACTTAAAAAAACTTTTTTAAAACAATGATTTTTTAAAAAAATACTAACTTTTAACTTTTATAAAAAGTTACAACTTTTCATAGAAAAATAAAAACATTTTTATAAAAAATAGCTTCTAAGAAAAAAATAAAACTTAAAAAAAAGAACTTTTATCAAAATTCATAAATTATTTTTATAAAATTAAAAAATAATCCAGTGTTAGTTAAAAATAATATCGATATAGTGTTAATTTATTTTTTTAAAAGTACTTTTTTTTAAATTTTATAAAATATAAAGAGCATATAATATTGTTAAAAATACAAAATATTGTTTGTGTTGTGAAAATATTCTAAGAGTATTTATTAAAAATATTACGTGTAATTTAAATAAATTATAGAAATGTAAATATACTAGTTATTTAATAATATTTCTCGATTGACGGCGAAGAAGTTAATGGGGCGTCGACGGAGATATGATGTGATAGATATCTCCTCGATCAATATTTCATATCTCCTTATTAAAGAGATATCAATAAATAATTAATTTACTTTTATGACACGTTAACGATATTACATATTTTGTATCTCCTTGTAAAAGATATTATAATAAATATAATATCTAATTTTGTAACTTATATATCTAACTTAGAGATATTACATGTTAAAATATCTCCTATTAAGAATTATATTTAAATGTGATGGCTATTTTGTTAAAATAGAAAGTCAATGGCTATTTTAACAATATTATTGGGTCATATGACTATTATGGTAATTTTTCTTTTATGCAGAAGGTTCAGATGGAATGAATAAAAAGGAGAACAAACTTCAATTTTATGTAACTGACGAAAAACTAGATACAAGAATTAAAGAACACTAAATTCCCGGGTAAGGTTCCTTGGAAAACTAATTTTATTTTAAAAACTGGAAAACAAATGAAAAACTATATTAAATAAAGACTATTTGGGTAATTTGACATTCTTTTTTTATTATTTCATATATATACACATGATAACTTTATAAAAAGAAAAAAAACATTTTTTTCCATCTTGTATGTCCGACTATATTGCATATATGCAACAAAATATGTTGCATTCGTTGCATATATGCAACATCATATGTTGCATATATGCAACATTGTATGCTTCATATGTTGCGTATATGCAACATAGTATTTTGCATATATGCAACATTGTATAATTCGTATGTTGCATATATGCAATGTAAAAACATACAATGTTGCATTTATGCATAATAGTCGGACGAACAAAATAAAGAACGTTTTTTAGAGTTTTTTTAAGGTTGTTAGGTGGCCATTAGGTGGATAAACACGAGAATTTAAAAAAAGAAAAAAAAAGAGTACCAAAATTACCTAAATAACCTTCATTTAATACAGTTTTCTTTTGATTTTCCAGTTTTCCAACTAAAACTTAGTTTTTCATTGAACTTAATTTCCCTTTAAATAGAGATACAAACTTAATCTCGAAGTAAACTTAATTAATTAAGATAAACATAAAATAACTAAAGATAAATAAAATATAGACAGACTATTTTTATAAATTTTAATTCTCCTCCATCCGCCCCTTGAGATTTACTGAACCGCCATTATAGCTAAATATCGACTCGTTTAATACTCCCTCTCGATATTAGCTTCCTTCATGCCCATCTCTTCAGAAAACTTCATGATCTTTTCTTTAGATAAAATTTAGATGGACATGTCGGTCACTTGCTCCAAAGTATTAATATACTTGAAATCAATTTCAACTTGTAAGACCTTCTCACATATGAAGTGATGGTGAGCTTCAATATGCTTAGTATAGGCATGAAACGTTGGATTCTCAGCCAACAGAATAGAAGACATACTGCACCAAACAAAGTTACCTTAGTCTTCACACATGATTTAATTCTTTCAACAATTAAGTAAGCTACACACATTCTTGAGCAGCCATGGCTACTTATGACAACAGTCAAATCCCAGGTCAACGTTTTTACTTTTACTATTTTATTTAGTCGTAACGCTTCCATTTTAGACTTAATTTTATGTAAATTATGTCACACCCCAACCGATGGCGGAATGCGTCGGGGCGTGAGGATTGTCCAGATGCTCACAACACTAAAATTAACGTTGCGATATATCTTAATCAAAACCCATCTCATTAAAATACAAATAAGAATACAACATATAATCCAAACATACAAATTACAATAATACGACAATTACTCATTAAGGTCATCACTAAGTCCAAATGAGCCCTATGTGTCCACATCAAGTTCTTCTCATCAAATAATGCTTCCTGCAACATGTATAAAGTATAAAGTTAACTACAAAGTAGTTGGTGATTAAACATAGGTTTTTACTCATACATAAGTAAATATCATGCGATCTAAGAGTTAAGTGATAACAACAAGTATAATAAACAAGTTATGAGATAGAGCACAATATATCGTAAACCAACCCTGACAATTGGGATCCCATCACCCGACGCCAATTACCGGTCAAGTCAGGTGGGTCGTCACACCAATAGATCTATTATGATTACCCACGCTTTTTACAGTTAATGTTACGCGTGAGTTTGAGTGTGAGTTTGAGCACAATACAACAATACATCATACAAGTTCACATACTAGTAATTACACATAACAACATAGCATCGCGTTTGAGTTTGAGTAAATATACTATAGTGTTTGAGTTTTATTTAAGGTACATGTTACACCCCAAAATTTTAAAAGCAAAAATGGCTTATGAATACTCACCTCGCGAATAGCATATGAGAGATGAGGATGACACCGAGAATGAGATACGGCAAACACTGGTGATTATCTAATAAATGAAAACTAAATGAACAAAAGAAGACACGATGACTAGAGTTGTAGGATTAATTGGGGATTGTTATTATTATTTAAGTGTCAAAACATTTATTATAATTATGCTAACACTTTGACATTAACATTTTCTAGACTTTGACATTATTTGGAAAAGTAAGGAAAGTGTAAGGTCTTTATTGTAATTTCTACAAATTAGAGTTAAATATGGAAAATCCTCAATTAAAGGGGTTCAATAGAAGTTTCTTAAACTACAGGTTCAAAACAGAAAATTTAATGTAACTTTAATAAAAGTACACTTTCTACCCTAAAGTTTTAATAATTATGAAAATAGCCCAAAACTTTTCATAACTACATATGTGGCCAAATTTATGGATTTGGTCATATACCTATCATCTGATAAAAGTCCATAACTGATTTACATGATTAAAATACAACACAATCATCCAATATAAAATCTATGCGTAAAAAGCTTACTGTTAACGGGTCAAAACACATAGTTCTTATGTTTGCGACCAAGATTCAGTTTTGATATGTTAGGAACACCTTATTATGTTTATAAAGATGTTTAGAACAGATTAGAACCATTGATTAAATAAAATTTTGATTTTACGCGATTTTCCCCAATTAAAGTGTGTATGTAACATTTGACTTTTGACACAGAGATCTTTTGATCAAAACCAACAATGGGGTTTTGAAGAGCATACAAAAACATGAAAACTTACAGAGGAAACTTACCCTTGAAAGTCAAAGGAGACTGGTCAATTCGGACGGTCAAATAGGTAGACTTTGACTTTTGAAAACGTGAGAGAGCGCTCTTGGGATGAAATTGCAAGTTGCAAAGCATTAAAAAAAATAATTTCAGGAGTAGAATAACATGTATTTATAGTGGAGAGGTCGTTTAGGGTTTTAATTTGACAAAGGAAAGTCTTGGAGAGAAAGTTTAGAAAAATCAAGAAAGGAAATGATTGAAATTGATCAAGGAAATCTATTCGGACATGGTTTTAACTTGGAGAATACGCTAGGGAACTTTAGGATAAAGTTACAGAAGAAAACTAGACCAAAAACGAGTTAGGAATGAATATTTAAGGCCAAAAATAGCCAAAAAATGGTGGTGGTCGTGATCAGGTCGTGACAACGAAAGGATATCAACATTGCAAACACATACAACTCACAAAAGTCACCCTGCCTCAATGGTCACTATGATGAAACTCAATCCGGAGGTCGCGGGTTCGATTCTAGTGGCATGTAGTTTCCTTTTTATTATTATTTTTTTCTTTTTCTTTTCTTTTTCATTCATTCGGTATCCGTTTCTATTCGGCTTCTTCTCGAATTTTAACCACAACAATAAAATATGTATAAAACATCATGGAACCTTAAAATGTGATTTTTGAGATTAGCGGGTCTTCCGGTTATGACAATTCGCGAACCGAAAACGCGTAAAGATCACGAATTGTTTTATTTTCATTTTAAAGCATCAAAACCAATTCTGCAATACACGGATCAACCTTTAGTTTTAATAAATAATATTTGAACATTTAAAATGTGATTCCTGAGTCATACGAGACTCCTGGTTATTACCGAATCTTCCTGTTAACTGTCGAAATTACCCTAAGCGTCGTGAATAGTTTTATATACATTTTTAACAAATCAATTATTATAAAAAATAGCCAATTGAATATTTAATTTAGGAAAAAGATTTTGAATCATCAAAATATTATTTGAGAATATAATTTAGTAAAAATTAAAATTTCTTGATAAATATTTAATCGAAAATTGAAGACGTGCGAAAATATGAAATGGGTCGGGTTTTACAAACGGGTCGAACACGGTTGTTACAAATTAGGTCATCACATGCATAAGCACGTCCGCTTCACATAGTCACGACCGACTGTCGGTTCACGTTCCGTCAACCATAGTATCACCCCCACTAAAATAATACGCGGTGATAATAAGAATTTACAATAAACAACATACGTATTTTAGTAATGACTACATTTTCGTTCATAATTCTTTGTGCATTTTATGGTTTTCATGGTTTTACACCTGTTTGGTATACATTTCACGGCATGCCTACGTTTTAAAAATATCAGGTTTAACATTGGATAAATTCCGCTGATTAATTCCATTTAATCATTTTATTTGATTATTCATTTATTTACTAGTTATTTATTTCTCTTCATTTTATTTCCCTTCCATTATTTAACCAACCCGCCCATTTAACCTGATTACCTAACCGACCCGACCCGGTTCGCACGATCCCAACCCAGCGACCCCCCCCCCCCTCATTTAAAATTAGTCAACTGCCAAGATGCTTTACCCAAACCCATACACCGCACCCTCCATCATCGCACCCCCCAGCCGGCCTACACCCTCCCAACACCATCATCTTCGTCACCCCATGCATCCAATCGGTTCCCACCTCTTTTTCCACCCTTCTCCTACTTAAACCAACCTACAACTCCATTTTAGTCTTTCACCATCCAACCCACAAGTTCACTAGCAAGCAAACACTCTTCCTCACCCTCTCTTGCTCTCTTCGGCCGAATACCACATCCGACGCAACCCTGCAGTGGTTTGAGATAACCACTCGATGCCCTTGTCATGGCCATCGAGTTGTTTTCGTCTTAGAGTACCACCCGAGGCCACCGTCACCATCGCTTCACACCACCACAACCCCGTCATCGTCTTACCGAAACCCTCATGATCACTCCTTCCACGTCCTTTGTATTTTTATGATATTACAAGTACCTGGATGACTGATGAAGTGGGCCATTATCATATTCCGGTTCCGGTTGGAGAATGTGTTACTCACCATGGATGGATGTGCGTAATCCGAGGGGGAACTTTATTGGTTGTGGTTTTCGAGAAGACGACGAAAGGGTCCTGCATACCTGAAGTTTAGTCGCAGGGGGAAATTTCCTGAAAATTGTGACATCAAGAAGCAACAAATTGACTGAAGATTGCAAAGTGTGAAGATCAGCATTCGAGTGTAACGTTTAAGGGTGAATCTGTTAGAGCGAGTTCCTAGGGTGACAGTCAGTGTTCGAATAGACTAGCAGACATGTGTTACGAGCAAAGATGATGTGTTCATTGAGTCAACGAACTGACCAACGAACTGCAGGTTCATTAGATGTCCAATTCATTGGACAACATAAGTTTTGTCAGTTGTTGAGTCTGATTGTTCTCTGATATGGATGTGAGAGGAGAGATCATGCCCGAACTTTCCCAGAGCTGAAAATGATGTATACTCCAAAATGATGTATACTCATTCTGTTGTAATCTTTCGACACATTTTAATAAAACCGTTTAAGCATTATATTAGACAAATTTACGTCTATAATCTATGTTGACCTGGAAACAATCCCCTACGTGTTTTATCAAAGATACAATTCCCTACAATATTTACACGATCAAGTTGGAATTTTCTTTTCATCAACTATCTCCCTTGCGATTTCATGCCCAAGATATTTTATTATTCTCGCGCTCTAGATTGTTCATAGTTTTGATTAAGAATTATGATTTTCTTAAAACTACGATAAGTTTTCTTGAAAATTTAGTGTTTTTTGTGGTTTTGAATAGTTGGATTATTTTAATTCACTAAAAATGAGGTTGCCAAAACAATTAATACTCCACGTATTCATTAATAGGAGTGAGTGGATTTGTTTGACAATAGTTCCAATTTTCACGTATACGTCACAATCATGGGATGAATTTTTTGATTTAATCTGTGAGTAGTATCAGGTAGGTTTGATGGGGGAAGCTAGCTGTATATTGTGTCTTAAGAGAGAAAATGGACATATTTTAGAAGGACACTCCACCCCCCCCCCCCCCCTCCCTAAAACTAACAGGAATACATACGGTGTTAAGGCTAAAACTAACAGGAATACATACGGTGTTAAGGGAGATTGATGAAAATGATAATATTTTTGAACTACAATGTATCTAACGCAAGATTTAAACTAGTGGACTAAAATGCTAATTTTAGACAAACTACAGGGACTAAATTGGTAGCTTACTCTTATTAGAATAAAATGATTAAGTTTTTATATTTAATTATATAACTTTATTATTAAAAATCATTAGGGTTTACTAGAAGAGAGATTTTGCAATTTACCTCAAACCTCAGAGAGACGTAATTTGCAAGTAACTCTATAATTTATTAAATTTTAAAAACTAGTTGAAGAGTAAACTATAAATTTGGTCCCTATGGTTTGCCAAAGTTGTCTTTTTAATCCATTAGTTTAAATTTTGTGTTACATAGTTTCAAAATGTTGTCCTTTTCATCCACCTCTCTTAAAACCGTTATTGTTTCCATTAGTTTTAGGCTAGTTTTGTCCATTTGATTAAATCTTTAAAAACATATAAGGGTAGTCTTGTCCAATTAATTAAAAGCTTAAAAAACAGAATAATTATTTGCCTCGTTATCATTCATCTCCCGCAAATACTTTCACGCAATATTACAAGATACGATTCCCTACAATATTTACACGATCAAGTTGGTTTTTTCTTCTCATCAGCTACAGCCCTTGCGATTTCATGCCCTAGAAATTTCATTGTTCTCACGCTCTAAATTGTTTGTAGTCCTAATAAGGATTCTGATCTTTAAGAACTTACGATAAGTTTTCTTGAGATTTTGGTGTTTTTTGTGGTTTTGAATAATCGGTTTATTTTAATTCACTAAAAATAAAGCTACCATAAGAATTAATAGTCCGCGTGCTCATTAGCATGAGTGAGTGGATTTATTTGACAATAGTTCTGATATTCGCTTAATACGTCACAGTCATGGGAGGGTTTTTTTCATTCAATCGTACCGAGTAGCATCGGTTAGGTTTGGGGGGGGGGGGGGGGCTGGAAGTATATTACGTTCAGAAAGAGAGAAAATCGATCTATTTTAGATGGACAACTCCCCCTAAAACTAACAGAATTACATACGGTGTGAAGGGAGGTTGATGAAAATGGTGATATTTTTAAACTACAATGTATCTAACGTAAAATTTAAACTAATTGACCAAAATGACAATTTTAGACAAACTATAGGGACTAAATTGGCAGTTTATTTTTATTAGAATAAAGATATTTATATGTTTGATATTTAATTATATAATTTAATTATTTAAAATCATTAATGTTTAAAGCTATGTATAGTGATAAAGCCTCACTCTTGGCGTTTTACGAAACGTGACGGTCTAGTCAGTAATGTGCTACATGTGCAAAAGTGGTGTAGTGGATGAAGCCAATAAAGCCCCTAGTTATTATCTTATTTATATTATCTATTTAAAAAAATCATTCAAATAATACTATTCAATCAAAAAATAAGGAAAAAAAAACAGCCATAAGGATAAAGCCTGGGAGGAAATTTGGACATATAGCGGCCCAAGGGGCCTATGAGACACCATAACCCCTTTTCACGCCCACTACAGAGAGCCTAATTAGAGAGTTTGTGCCAATGTGGGACTAGCCCACTTGGTAGAGGCTTTGTCCTCTTAGTTGAAGGTCATGGGTTCAAACCCTGACAATGGTGTATTTGGTGTAAATAAATATTTGTTGTTCAAAAAAAAAAAAAAAAAGAGAGAGTTTGTTTTTAATATGTGAGAGGTGAGAAAAAATTAATGAAAGTGAATGTGAGAATTAAGTGTGAAATTAATAAATTTTATTTATTATATAGTAGATTAATTTATAAAGCTCTTGATTTGATTTAATGTGTTGTTAACTTAGGGCATGAGGTATACTCATGTGCTTTTAGCTATGTTGTTTTGTCACGTAAACAGTGACTAGACCACACAGAATGGTTTATTCCTGTGTGATTCCATTATTTTATTAATTTTATTTTGACTTTTTAAAAAAATTGAAATTCATATATAATCTTTTAAATAGTAAATAAAACCACATTAGAACATTAAAAGAAAATTACAAATGCTAGAACAAAGTAGAAAATTAAAAAAATAATACAAATTACAATTTTTTATTGAAACATTACAACACTAAAGTACAAAATTAAAAAAATGCTAACAAAAAGTGACATCACTCATACGAAATCATCGGTGAAACTCATACCGATATGTTCAAAAAAAAATTAAACTAGTCCGTTTTCGTTTAAACTTATACCGGTGTATTTAGAAAATAAAAATGAATATTTTGAAATTTAAGAGAAACCATATTTCAGCTTAAATAAATGTTTTGAAATTTCCGCGCAAGAAGAAGGGGTGGTGTGCGCGTATGTGATTTTTTGCCAACTAGACCTTTTCGCGGATGACGGATGTATGACGCATGCAATTATAACAACGTACGAATTACGTAGTTAATTACATGGCAGAATTTTCGTGACTTTGTGTCGTTTAATATAGTTAACCAACGACAATATATTAATTATCAAGAAAGTAAAATACATTTAATTCAATATTGTTCATACAAACATACGACGGATTACGACTTTAACTAAAAAAAAAAGAGTTTTAAGAGGTCAATAAAATTCATTTTGATAAACTACAGGTTGTTACCCGCACTCAGTAGCGGTTTATTTTGCATAAGATTAACCATGTCGCATGCAGTGGCGAACCTAGAAAATATTTTTATAGGGGGTCAGAAATTTTTTAGCTTTAAAACATATCCCTATATATTAGATTTTTTTACCGGTTCGAGTCGAGTCGTCAAATTAAGTAGCAAAATAAAATATAAATAACATGAGAAAATAATTAAATAAGTAAAAATATTAAATAAGATAAAAAAAACCTAGACATTTTATAATATATATATAGATATAAGACTTAATATAATTAATGACTTAACAACTTTTATAAATAAATTTGAGAACAAAGGGATGATTATCCATCTACTGGTTTCACCAGTCAGATTATATTTAAGAACTAAATTATAAAATAATAATTTAAAAACGAACGTGTTGCAAATTTAAAAAAAAATGTATAAATTAAATATATATATATATATATATATATATATATGAAAAAAATATATATAACTAATAAAATAATCATAAAGATTTTACTCTTACTAGCTACATCTTTTATTTTGTTTTCGTATCTTGTTGTTACAAAATAATCATATATATATATTGATCTCTTGTTGTTACCTATGGTGTTTGTTTTCTGATTTTATTTTTGTATCTTTCTTCGGGGTTCTAGATTCTTGCTAGCCCTCTTTTAATAATATTTGCCGTTTCAAAAAAAGCTATATCTTTCATTTATTAATAAAGAATTATTTTAAATTCCTCCTTCCCCATATACTTTATTTATCTTATTCATTTTCTTCTTTTCTAATAAAACTTCCTCATCATCTTCCTCATTCCTCTATATTTTCTACAGTTCCTCCATTTTTTTATTTTAAATTCCTCCTTCCCCATATACTTTATTTATCTTATTCATTTTCTTCTTTTCTAATAAAACTTCCTCATCATCTTCCTCATTCCTCTATATTTTCTACAGTTCCTCCATTTTTTCTGACGAGAAGAATTCCAATCATATTCAATTTTCTCCCTTCTTTTCAGCTCCAGTTTCTCTCTTTTTTGGGTCGGTATCAAAATTTCTTGGGGGCCGATCGAGATTACATCATACATATAACACTACGAAAACAAAATTCATGGGTCCCATAAGCTAAGGGTAGATCCGCCACTGGTCGTATGAATACGTACACCATCTACGTAAAATTGTGTTAAAAACTGTTATCTTTAAAAAATAATCTTTAAAAGAATACGTATGCTAATTTAAAGATAAATGACCATGATCCATTTTTGACATTTTGAAAATGTATTAAATTTTAAAATGTTTTAATATATAAACTTTATGTTTTAAAATATTAAAAAATGAAAACAAATGTCTTTTTGCGGCCTATATATAAATATTCAAATCTACAATTCTTTTCGTATCAACTTTTGAGGTTAACTTATTATCACTCTTAATCGTATGTTATAAGCATGTCTTTTTTATCATCTCCTTCGGCCCTTCACCAAAACAAAAATGCTATGCAAAACATTATTCGCAACACAGTGAAGTTCCCTCCTAGCATTTGGGGAGATCAATTTCTCACGTATAATGAGGTTTTGCAATATCTCTCTTTCTCTCTCTCTCTCTCTCTCTCTCTCTCTCTCTCTCTCTCTCTCTCTCTCTCTCTCTCTCTCTCTCTATGTATATATATTGTATATATATAGGTAATCCTAATTATATACATAACTCAATAACTCATTCTAGCTACTAATAAGATGTCACTTGTCACCCAACTTGTTTTTCTATGAAGGATAAAATGGTTATTTATTCAAAAAGTAAACTACCCCCTCACTTTTAAAACGGCTCTAATTTTTTTTCCTTAAGTCGGTTTTTATATAAAATATTTACTATTGGACTAGTCGCACTTTTATCTTTAATTCGGATGTGGTCCCGACTTTTTTGGAAAAAAATAATTCGAACGTCCATCTTAAAAAGAATTTCGAACGCCCATCTTAAATGTAAAATAGCACTGGTGCATTTTTATTGTAGCACTGGGGCATTTCGCTGGTACCACTGATGTTAATGACGGACATTAGAAAAAAAATATTCGAAATAAGTCGGGACTACATCCGAATTAAATATACAAACGACGAGTCCAATGGTATTTCTTTTTATTTAAAACGACTTCAAAAAAAGTTATAGACGTTCTGAAAATTGGGGGGAGGGGGGGGGGGGGGGGTTAAATTCTTTTTGGGTAAAAACCCACTTATACCCTTTCATCTCTTTTTTTAAAAGAGAAGTGTCACATGACACTCATCCAGAGCATCCATGTTTGATCTAATGGCTAGAAAGGGAGTTATAGAGTTATGTATTTTGAAGTGGTTATGTATTGTTCTCATTCCTATATATATATATATATATATATATATATATATATAGGGTGAGGTTCATTGTAGACACTTTCGCATGTAAAATAGCTCTTTTTCACATGTGAAAGTTTCTAATTAATAAGAAAAAAGAAAATTAATCACAACCATTAGATCAAGAGATCTAATGGTGAAAAATGGTGTCTACCTGTCTACACTTATGGGGGTGTCTACAATGAACTTTTCACTATATATATATATATATATATATATATATATATATATATATATATGGAATGGATATAATGAAAACCCTCTTGAGCTGTGAATACTTTGAAAACCCTCTTAGAGCCATAGATCTTCATGATCAATGGTTGTGGTTGAAAGTGAATCTTTTCTTTTTCTTTTACCTTTTTTATAAGGGCTTTAATACCCAAAAGGGTATTATATTAATCTTGTATCTATTTTCTCTATCTCCTACTGTTCCACTTCCAAGACACTAATCATTGTCACCCCTCTCATACTTTTTCACTTACCAAGACACTCATCATTGCTACTTATCCCCTACTTTTTTTTTCTCTTTCTCTCTCTTTCTCTTTCTTTTTTATTTCTCTCTCTTGCATTTTCAATGCAAGACACTAGGTGTTACATATGTAAAAAATGATAAATCTTCATATATTATTTGAATTTACATATGTAAAAAGTGTTACCGCTATTAAACATTCTGCTAACAGCATATTACATATGTAATGATAATACTATTAAGTATTCTGCTAACATCATTTTACATATGTAAATTATCTAGATATATGAAACAAAAAATGACAAATATATTTGATTAATTTGTAAGAAGATGTTACAATCAACAATAAACATAAACATGTTTTATATGAAATGATAAAAAAATATAATAAGTTAACAAAAATCTATAAAAGCTAATTGTTCTTGAGTTTTTGATAATCAGCTTCATCTTTGAAAAAAAAATCTCGTAACATACGAAGAAAAAAATCACTAGTTCATATACGTAAACATCATAACATTTTACATATGTAAATTCAAGTAATTTACATATGTAATTTTCATCTAAATTTACGTATATAGCATATGTAATTTACATATGAAAATTCAAATAATATGTGGAGATTTAACATTAAACAAATGAAAAATTACATATGTAACGTAATTTACATATGAAATTTAAATAGATAATAAGAGATAACATGTTACAAACATAAATTTACATATGTAAATTTAAAATAGATAATGAGATATAACATGTTACGTAACAAAAATATATAAAAAACTAATTATTCTTGAGTTCTTAATAATCATCTTCATCTGTATGTTACATATGTAAATTCAAATAATTTACATATGTAAAATTCAAGTAATTTACAAATGTAAATTCAAATAATTAACATATGTAAATTCAAATAATTTACATATGTAAATTCAAATAATTTACAAATGTAAATTCAAATAATTAACATATGTAAATTCAAATAGTCTACATATGTAAATTCAAATAATTAACATATGTAAATTCAAATAATTTACATATGTAAATTCAAGAAAAAAACTTAAATCAGTTTATATACGTAAACATCACAACATGTTGCATATGTAAATTCAGATAACTTACATATGTAAATCCAAGTAATTTACATACGTAGATTTTCGTCTAAGTTTACGTAACGTAGCACAAGTAATTTACATATATAAATTTAATATATATGGAGATTTAACATATGTAAAAAAAGTATTAGTGCTATTACAAATATATTTTATTAACTTATAAGTATCCATTACAACAACATTTAAAAAACATAAAAAAAATATATAAAAGGTAACAAAAATATATAAAAGTTAATTGTTCTTGATAATCATCTTCAACTTTGACACAAAATCTCGTAACCTACAAAGAAAACAAGTTCATCAATTCATATACGTAAACATCACAGTATGTTACATATGTAAATTCAAGTAATTTACATATGTAGCGCAAGTTACATAGTAAATTTAAGTATATGATTAGATGTAAAATGAAACAAACGTAAATTTACATATGTAACAAGAAAATGCTTCAGTTTGTTCAAACATGACAACATTACTAGATGAAGAACCCTCATTGTTGACATTGTCTTGAATATTAGGATCTCCATTGAAAGTTTCTAAATAAAACATATGTAAGTAAATATAAAACTATTGGGGGGGGGGGGGGGGGGGTTAAGAACAAAGAAAGGTTAAAAAGAAAAAACTCTTAACATACCTTCATAAGATTGTCCATTGTTGATATTAAAATCATTGGATGATTCCGTATGATGCAAATGGTCTTTCAAGTTGTAAGGAAACTAATGTTGAGGAGATGACATTAAATTCGGAGGTTCCATTTTTTGGATTTTTAAGGTTTCTTGAAGTGCATTAATGGAGTTAATGAGTGTTCTTGATATGAAGAAGAAGAAGAAGAAGAATTAAATGATAAGTATAAATGAAAATGAATAAAAGAAAAAGATAGAAATTGGGGTTATCATGGAGGAAAAGGTAATGTGATGTGATGGGACATTGGAAAAACAAAATTCATAATTAATGGAAAAAGAGTAAAATACAATCTTACCCTTTTGCATAAGACAAAATAGAGTGAGATGGATAAGCTCACAACCCTTGGATGGATTTTCAAAGATTTCACAACTTAAGTAGGTTTTCACTCTATACTTTCCTATATATATATAGGGGATGGTTATCATGAAAACCACCTCCACTTGGGAAAACTTTAAAAACCCATTGGGTGGATGAGATTGATCCACATATGCCATTTTTAATGGATAAGAAAAGGTAATTTGATCCATCAAAAATTGAAGATTTTGTCATCTCTATAAATTTTTTTTGTTTTTGACATTTTCTCTCCTCTCTCCTCTCTCTTCCCTATTCTCTATTCTCTTTTTGATATTATCTATCCTCTCTCCTCTCTCTTCTCTTTTTTTTGAACGACTCTTCTTCTCATTTGTTTTCTTCTCTTCTTTCTCACTTTTATATATAAATAATCTTTATTTTCTATATTGACTTAGTTAGTTAATTTATATATTTTTTTGTTTTACTTTTGTCTCTTATATTTTTCAATTAAGTTACATATGAAAATGTGTTATTGTTAATAAAAAATTATAAGTATGAATGACGTTGTTTTACTTTTATCTCTTATATTTTTCAATTAGGTTACATATGAAAATGTGTTATTGTTGATAAACATTCTGCTCACAACATGTTACGTACGTAAATCATATAGACATGTGTAACAAAATGAAACGTAACAAAATGTTTCATACGAACTAAAATAAATTTTAAATAATAAAAAATAAATGACATGCTAACAATAAATACAATAAGCTAACAAAAAAAAGCTTTTTATGCTTCACTTCCTTATAACCATCTTCATCTTTGAAAAAAATCCACTCACCTACAAAAAAAACATTCATTAATTCAAAAATGAAACGTACATAAATTTACTTGCATATGGATGACGAGTTGTTTACGTATGTAAATTTACATTAATAAATGAGATGTAACATATTAAGTAAGTAAATTAACATATGTAACATCGTTACGTAAGTAATTAATATATAGTTGCATATGTAACATCACTCGTTAGATATGCATTTTTCCAAATCTCCAAAATGTTTAGTCACATTAGTTCAAGCATGAAAGATACGTAAATTTACATATGGAGTAAGGGTTTAAATATGTCAATTTACATAGATAAATGAGATGTAACATATTATCTAAGTAAATTAACATATGTAATGTCGGTACGTAAGTAAATTAACATATAGTTACATATGTAACATCATTGGTTATTCTCATATGTAACATCATTGTTTAGATATGCATTTTCCTAATTCTCCAAAATGTTTAGTCACATTAGTTCAATCATGAAACATACGTAAATTTACATATGGAGGGAGATTTACATAGATAAATGAGATGTAACCTATTACGTAAGTAAATTAGCATATAGTTACATATGTACTATCATTGTTTAGATATGCATTTAGTTGTGAACTGCACATGTTACATAAGTAAATTTAGATACGTAACATTAGACATTAAATATGTAACTTTATTAAGATAATGATATGTAACATGTACTTAGGTAAGAAAAATTGCATATGCAACATCTATAAAAAACATATCTAACAAATGGTAATATGTTACACATTAAATTCACATACGTAACATATATGGAACCATAAGATGTAGCATTAGATGTACCGTTATATATAACATTACATGTGTAAAAAAAACATCACAGAGAAGACTCCACAAATGATAAGTTGTTTAGTCACATTAGTTCAAACATGAAACATACATACGTAAGTAAAAAAAACACCATTACCACTATTAAGACATATTATCAACTGTTACGTATGTAAGTTTCACATATGAATACTACCATGTTACATAAGTAATTTTACATATGTAACAAATACATCAGTTTGATTTATCAAGTCTTTATCAACTTAGCAAGTATTTAACAATAAACTGATACACACATTTAGCAAGTATTTAGCAATGGTGAGTTGTCGACACTTTTTTATAAAAATTAAGGGAAATTATTTAAAAAAAATTATATTCATTTCCATATAAAAATTGAGAGAAAAATAAAAATTTATATTTAAAGGTATAAGTCCACACTTTATAGAAAAGTAATATTTTCTCTCAAGTATGGTGGAGTTTGAATAGAATAAATGAAAATCGAATTCATATGAACACTCATGTAAAAAGATTATATTTACTTTCAAAATTTCTTTACCTCAGAGATAATTCCTTATTACCTCAATTAGAATCATAATTCAAACAATCCAGTATGGCGGTAAAGAGGACCAGTATTGTAAAAGGCACCATTTGTTAATGAACATTCGAATTAAAAACCAATAATCCTTTTTTTTAAAACCGATTGCAACAAGGGGAAAAGTCTGATGTCATGGTGATGAACTTTTTTTAAACAAAATGCAATTGGAAATTGAAAAATGAACTCAAAAGTCTTGCTCATTAAATTCCCCTGTAAAATTATCACCACCACTACATTTAGATACAAAACAAATGCTTACTTTTAGTACTAGAGAGAGAAGACCAAGCTTTTAAAGAGAAATCAAGAATTTTGATGGAAGATTTAAGATCAAAAAATACAAATTAGATCTGATTGATTAAAAAATGAGTAATAAAATGAGTTTATAGCTTAGTGATAACGGTTTGTCAGGCCGTTTCAAATCCCCAACTTAGATTGATTATGTAGTAGTGAAGCAAGGGTTATCGAACCTAGGGAATATGTGGATCTTAACTAATTGACTAAGTACTTAACTAAATTGACTAATTAACCTAAAATTACCTAGGGTTGCCACTTAGCTGTTTTGATTTGATTGAGGTGAATTAACTACCAAATAACTAACTTTAACCTAGAAAATTGATTTAATTCAAATGAGACAAATCTAACCACTTCTGGATCCTGGTTGGCTACCGATCTAAACAAACCTAATTACTTCCTAGCGACACATAGACATGCCCCCCAATTGCCTCCCTGACCTAATAACCTAAATTCCTAATGGGCTGATTAGTCCTGCCGCAAGAAAGTGCTGGATCGATAAACAGGGGACCACTAAAACCCTAGATTACTAGTTAGGTTAAACAGTTTAGCATGCAGGTAACTAGTTTAATAATAGGTTAGTCATAGAACGAATCCACCAACCAATCACCAAAAGCGGTTAGTGGTGGATTAGCCGGACATGGCTAATGAAACAAACATGATTAAAGTTAAAGATTGCATTAAAAGAATGTACCGAATGATTAATTGCTCACAAAAACTCCCAAGAACAAGTGAAATTCGCAAAATCCTAGCCTCTGGTCGTCTGGAACAATAGATGAATGAATAAAAACTTAAAGAACAAGTTTAAATACTAAACCCTAATTTTTCTTCTGTCGGCCAATTTGGGGCGTACCGCCCCAGGTTATGCAATCCTGGGCGTACCGCCCGGATCAATTCTTCCGGCTGCTTCTCTATCTTTCAGGGCGTACCGCCCTATTCTCTGCAACCCTGGGCGTACCGCCCAGGTCTTCATTTCAGGAACTTTTCTTAATTTTCTTCTACCTCTTCACTCGTTCCCGCTCAATTCTCGATCCTTGTACCAGCAGCTTCCAGTTCTTCATAAAACTCCACTTTTAGCTCATTTAGCTTACGGTACCTCACAACACAAAAACCCGTGAAAATGCGACATAATCCAATCATTATTATAATTAAATATAACAAATTAAACACAATAATAACGACAAATTGGACTAACATCACTTAGTACCTCTTGATGATCCTTCTAAAATGAGTAATAAGAACCATAAGATGGAGACGACCCATGGAAGAACAATGGCTTCGGTGAAGATGACTCGAGGTGGTAGAGGAACACGGCACCAGACGACAATAAGATGTTGAAACTTGTGTTGGGATTAATAGTTCAGACTAGAATATTCATTAGAGATGAGAATGAGATGAAAAGAAAAAGATGAAGAATTTTGAAATGAAGAAGAAAGTGAAAAAAAAAACAAAATGGGGGGTAAGAAATATAAATGGTTGGTGAAGAAAGGGAGTGATTTGATGTTGTAGGTTCTTGGGGGTTGAAATTTTTTTGGGTCAATAATACCCTTTTGAGGTAAAGACAAAGAAAGTTATGTAATTAAATTAAATGAAAAAAGATGAAAAAAATTACAACCATTAGATTATTATGATCAAATGACCATATTGAGTTTGTAAAGTTTTCCCAACTCAACCAAGTTTTCATTTTACTCTTCCCCTCTCTCTCTCTCTCTCTCTCTCTCTCATATATATATATATATATATATATATATATATATATATATATATATATATATATACAGAGATGATCATTTGAGAACTAATTGGTTTTGAGAACTTTTGAAAACCATTCTAAGCCACTAGTTTATATATATGGAACCCCCCCTCCCCATGAATTATGGTGGTTCCCACCTGAAATTAGTGGTTTAAATTTGGTTTTAAAAAGTTCTTAAAATAAAAAGTTCTCATTTGAACCTAACCACATATATATTCTATCATGATTCAAAATATTGTGATGGTGCGTAAGTGTAGAGAAAAGATCTAGCGTGTCTAGATCATCAGGCTAAGAAACTAAAAGAGAAAGTGCGGAAAGAGCTAGTGGTCGAAGATGCAACAGAAACCATACACCATATCAAGTTATTGGAGCTAATTGATGTGGTCCAACGCCTTGGTATAGCATATCATTTTGAAGATGAGATAGAGAAATGCTTAAACCATATTTATGTTGCATATGGGGATAAGTGGATCGACGAAACTAACCTCCAAAGCACTTCACTTTGGTTCAGACTCCTTCGACAACAAGGGTTCAACATTTCAAGTGGTAATATTACTATATCGTTTGCATTTAGTTATTTATATGTTTAGGTCACACTCATATATTATAACTAGAGTTAAATATGATTTGTATCCCTGTGCTTTGGCAATTTTAACTGTCTGAGTCTATTTTTTAAATTATTAACAAATCTTGTCTACGGACACATCACAAATTAGATATATTTTCCGCTTATTACCTACTATGCTCAAATATGGAAAAATGGGGCGCCGTTATTTCTCGGATTTGCTTTCGCAAAAAGATCATAACGTGCCAGGTATTCTGAGGATATATAAGTCTCTAATTCAAAAAGGTCTTTTTCCTCCTAATCATCAGTTTCAACCTTACTATTACCTCTGAAATGGGAACCCACTAGCAAGCTAAATTATTACATATTTATACAAAAATAAACACCAAAGGATAATTAAGCTTTACTATATCAGTTGGGCCTACCGACACATCACAAATTAGATATATTTTCCATTCTCTCCTTTTCTTACCACTTTTCCCTTTCTTTATTTAATTTTAATTCTGAAAATTGACTCCCAATTGTACTATCATTTTCCATGTACCGGCAATTTTCCCAAAACAGATTTGACTCAAATACTAAAAAATGACTCAAAAAATGAAAAATCTTTTTGGATTTTTGTATTTTTTTTTTTTTTTTTCTTTTTTCAAAATAAACAAACAACTACCTAAAAATTTGAAAATTTGAAAAACTACTAAAAACTGACGTCCTGTCTCCCTCCCCACACTTAAGATCGACATTGCCCTCAATGTGATAGGAAACACGCACATGACGAATATACAGACACGAACGGTGAAATTAAAATAAAAATAAAGATAAAATAGAATGCATAAATAAAAAGAAAAATAAATAAATAAAAAGCAAAAGTTGGAACACACTCCCCTGATAACATCGTGAAAAGCTCCTCAGAAGTCGTCCAACACCCTCTCGCGTAGATCGTGAATTCCAGAAATCGGATGGAAGAAGTAATGTATGGAATGTCACATCTCAATCATGGTGCTACCAAGAAATAAACACATCATACCAGCTATATATACATCAAAAATAAAATCACAACCACCCAACCGGTTACCCCGTACAGTACCCCCAGTTATCATATAGTATAATATCATACAGACCATGATCATGAAAACAAAATAACCAAAAAGTACAGGGTAAGAGAACAAAACCGATCAGCAGCAGCAATGACAACGGCAAGAACAGCACCTACACCTCATCTCCCACCATCTCCAGCACCTGCACCCTCATCAGCACCCTCAGGCTCCTGAAAGAAATCAGGGATAGGCATCCCCTGATGAGCCATCATGCAGCGCATCGCCCTCTCAATCCGCTCAAATCTGACATCCACATAATCCAGTACCGTCTCCTGAACCATATCCAACGTGACCTGATCAGCCCTCGGCGGCCTCTCCGGTCTCTGCCTCAGCGGCCTCTCTACCTGATGCAATATCCTATGCTGCCGCGCAGCCCTAGCTGCCTCATCTCCCCGAACTATCACATCCCTAACGGCCTCCCACTGCGGGGGATCAGTCATAGTCACCATAGAAGCCAGCCGCATGTCACCTAACTCATACGGAGAAGTCTCAGCCCCGATAGTCAAATGAGTCTCCAAATACCTACCCGGCTCAAATACACCCAATCTCCTGGCCAACCTAGTCACATAGGGCCCCATACTCAGATGGACGCCCTTTCCCGACGTCCTCCTCCTCGCAAACGATGCGATCAAAACCCCAGCGATGTTGAGGTCGTGCCCCTCAACGATCGAACGCAAAACCGCTAAATCCAGCTTCGTGACCTTCTCGACGCCAGATCGACGACCGAGAAGAGTACACGCAACTATCCTGTGAATATACCTGATCACCGGGTCCCTAATCTGCGACTCAACCACACTATCCAAATACGGGACCGATCCAATCGCATCCCAAAACGCAGTAAGCTGTAAATCAGTAACCCCCTGAGGGTGTGGTCGGCTAAAAAGCCCCCTCGGCAGCTCTGCAAACGCCGGCGCCTCAACCTCCTCCTGTGTATACAGTCCCGACGCGACCGCGAACTCGGGTATGCTCATGTGATGAGTCCGACGGCCCAAAGCAAACGATAACGCGTTCCCATCTCCAAATTTCCCCGGACCCACCTGAAAAGTCGCCAAAAACTCAACAGTAAGCTCCACATACTGATGGTCAGCCGGAGTCAACGCCCTCCTCCAGCGGTCAGTCACTAGACCTCTAATACGCTCCAGCTGTCCTAGCTGAGCCAATAAACCCCAGTCGATCGTGCGATGATGCAACAGCGGCATCTCAATAAACCTCCTCATCTGCCTATCCTCATGAGAGTCGCGCTCGAACCTCAGAAAAGAATGGTGTGCGTGGTTCCTCCTCGCGACAGGTGGCGACAGCACATCAGCCTCAGGCAGAATCTCCGGCCCCCAGTAGCTGATAATCCTCCGTCTGAATGGCGGGACCGGAACAGCAGCATCCGGATCACCGCGACGCCTCCTCTTGGGACCGCGTGTCCCGGAACTAGACCCTTGACGGTCCGACATCCTGAAATCAACAAGTTAGCACAAAATAGCAATAATCATGTAAAACCGGGCCTTCCTGCAATTGATTGTCACATTTACAAACTATTTTTGGATTTTTCGATTTTTTTAATTTTTTTGGTTTTTTCAAAAAATTTATAAAGAAAAACAAAATTAAACGTAAAAGAAAACAAAAATTAAAATTAAAAATCAAAACCGACAAAAATTGGGATTTTTGGAAAATTTGAGAAATTCTGTGAAAATCAGTCCAGGGCGTACCGCCCAGAATTGGTGTAGTTGGGGCGGTACGCCGCCCAATTTGCGTACAGGAACCCTAATTTCAAAATTGGGCGTACCGCCCCCAGTATTGGAGCCCTAGGCGGTACGCCGCCCAAATCAATTCGCAAAAAAAAATTAAAATCGGTCATTACCGATCCATCTAAAACCAAATCACACTCCGACAACCTCTTATCTCACATTTAATCGGTTCACAATCGGTTACTCTACGAACGACATTAACAAGAAACTAACCTACAACTCCAATACTAACTAATCTACTAAAAAAAAAAAACTAAAAAGTAACAAAAAATTGAAACCTGGATGCTCAGATGAAGAAAGGTGCTCGGCAGTAGCGGCGGTGGCGGCGACTGTGGCGGTCGCGCAACAGCGGCGGTCGGTGAGCGGTGGTTGTGAGAGAAAAGTGTGGAGCGGTGGTGGGTTGTGAAGAAACCGACCCACCGCTGTTGTTTTGTATATATTTTTTTTTTCGTTCAAAATCCGGGCATACCGCCCAAAGTGTAATGGGTTAGGGCGTACCGCCCGGATTTTTAAAATTGCAAAATTCGAGAAAATTTTTAGGCGTACCGCCCAGGATACGGTCATCTTGGGCGTACCGCCCATGCCCTATTTTGGCAGAAAGTTTTGAAAATTTGGGACCTCAAAAATTTTCTATCTCTGGAAAAACAACTCATTTTACACCACCGAGCATGTTTACTGCAAAAATTTGACTAACACTTACCTGGAATGCAGTATATGGCACAAATCCACTCCTGAGCTTCCCGATTTCCTGAAAAACACACCAAAACGTAAAATCTAACAAAACTACGAAAAACACACGAAAATCAAAAGAAAAACAAACCGCTGGGTTGCCTCCCAGTTAGCGCTAAGTTTTTAAGGTCTTCAGCCAGACCGTACTTCCCTTTCACGGAGGCTTAAAAACATGATTCTCATCCAACTTATCAGCTCAGTGAACTGATTCTTTGTAAACTCGAACTTGCCATCTCGAATCCATCCACTATACTTCAACGCGATTTTCCCGATCCTTCATTTTCACAGCTCCTCGACCATCATCACCTCGATCATGCTTGGAATTACCCTTGAATCTCTTCGTAGCCTTCGGGCCCTTCGTATTCTTCTTACAACTACTTTCGACCTCCTCATGACCGAGAGATGCCACCATACCAACCGGGTCTCCCGTATCCCCACACTTGGGATCATCTATCTCTAATTCTGCAAACCTGTCAACCACAATATCACCTTCCATTGTATCCTCCTCTATTTTACTAGGAGGACACTTGTCAGTAGCAAACAATTTTGGAATAGTATTAATAACCGAATATTTAAAAACATGATTAAATAAGTTTAAAGATAATACCCGGCTACCAAACTGCATTGTACATGTGTTCGCTCTGCAATCAATTTGTGTGTTTGCGGTGGACAAAAATGGTCTTCCAAGTATGATCCTTGGTGGGTGCCCCGTATCCTCATAATCCACTACCAAGAAGTCCTCGGGGTAGTAAAATTCACCAACTTGAACAACTACACCCCTCAACATACCTCGTGGCTTCTTTGATGATCCATCCGCAAATACCACCTTTGTCCTGACCTCTTGCACGTCACCCAAATGAAATTTCTCACATATGCTACTTGGAAGAACACTCACCGATGCACCAAAATCCAACAAAGCCTTGTTGGTTGAGAACTCTCCAATCTTAACCGGGATCAATGGTGTCTTCAACTCTTCGAATTCTTCCTCCTCCTCACTTTCGTCACTGTCTACCAATATGTTGATTGCGCTAATAGGAACTCCTCGGACATTCTTGACACCTGAAGTAGAAGCTTGGTGAGCTGGATTAACGTTAGTATCACTAGGCAACTTACCTGGCTCTCGTCTTGAATTCTCAGCAGCCAACTGCCCCAACTGTTTCTGAACAGCTGCCATGGTTTTCTCATTGACCTCGAACCTCCGTTCAAACCCATTAACTTTATCCGCAATTGAATCCATTTTCGCCATCATGGCGGCAAACTGAGCTTGCATCCCATCATCTGATGCCGGTTGAGCTTGTTGGTAGCTCCTTTGGGGCGGATTTCCACCTTGAGTGTAGGTGTTCCGTTGGTAGCCCCCTTGGTTGTACCCTGATGGCCGGCTTTGATACTGCGTCTGAGCTCCACCCTGCACATTAGAACTTTGAAAGTTAGGATTTAACTGGTTGTTAGCATTACCATAACTGAAATTTGGATGATTGCGAAGGTTAGGATGGTAGGTGTTGGAGTTCATGGCCCCTTGCACATAGTTGACATCCTCACTCTGCTGCATCCCACTCGAACAAGAACCAGCTGCATGTCCCAACTCGCCACAAATAGTGCACACCGGAATTTGTGCACTTACCTTCGCCTCGTCGGGTACTCCCCCCAATTTCATGCTCGCTACCTGCTTCTCCAAAAGGAGGTTCTGTTGACGTAGCTTCTCTATCCTTTCCTCCGCCTCATAGTCGACCGATTTGACCGAGGTGGATCTCGATCGTCTTCCATTTTGAGCTAGTCGCTTGGAGGTGGCACTAAGTCTTTCCATGTGCCCCCAATCTACCTCTTCCGTGTTGGTCAAAAAGGTGCCATTGCTGATGGAGTTCAAATCTCGAATATCCTCAGGTAGGAGGCCATCATAGAATGCTTTGATGAGATCCCAAGTGTCAATTCGATGATGTGGGCACTTACGCAACATTTCCTTGAATCGAGTGAAGGCCTCGTGAAATGGTTCTCCGCTATGTTGTTGGAAGGATCGGATCTCTTCCTTGACCTCACTGGTTTTGCTCATCGGATAGTATTCTTCAAGGAAAGCTTCTTGCAATTGCACCCAAGTATAGATGCTATTGGGTGTGAGACTCTCGAACCATCTTCGTGCTCGGTCTTTGAGGGTGTATGAGAAAAGCATGAGCTTGACATCGTTCTGTGTGAACCCCGTGGCTCCAATCGGTATGCAAGCGGACTCAAAGCTATGAATATGATGATATGGCTCTTCGGATCTTTTCCCATAAAACTCCGGCAAATGGCTCAAATATTGCGGACGGACTTCAAATGCTCTTCTATTGTCCCCGATTGGTGTGACGACTGGTGATGCACTTGGGACAACGATTGGCTTGAAATGGCTAGCCACTCCCTGAACCGGTGGGTTTTCTACCAATCGTGGGACTCCTCCTTCCATTTGAAGACGAGCTCCCCCATGGTTGAATTGTGGAACTCCTCTTGGGGGGGAAGCTCTTCTTCCTTGTGGGGCAACATTTGCCTGTGGAGCTCGTGCTCTGTTCCTTGGAATATCAACCGGTGGTTCCTCTCTATACCCATATCCGTCGTCATCTTCATTTGGGTCATACCAGTCTTGCCCCCACGGACCCTCTTGTCTTTGCCAATCTTGGCCTTCGTACACGGGATTTTGTCGGAAGCGGGGTGGGTTTTGTGGTGGTGGAGGTTGTTGTGGTGGGGCTCGGCGGAATAAAGGTGGTTGTTGTTGGCGAGGTGGACTTGGCTGTCTGGCATGGTAGTGGTAACCTTCCTCTTCATGGAATGAAGATTTAGGGGAAAGGGATGGTAAAGAATTGTGCCCGTGCACCCGAAATGGTGGGATTTGTTCTGGATGGATGTTTGGGTCTTGAGCTTGTGGCATGGCGGGGTTTACTGGCTCATTCTGGCCTTGGTTCTGTGGTTGGTTGAGATTTTGATTGAGGTTCTCATTTGGGTTCGGGTTTTGGTTGTGATTTGGGTTTTGGTCTTGGTTTTGGTTTTGGTTTAGTGGTGGGTTGGGATTGGGATTCTGGCCCTCCATTCCTCTTCTGTTTCTCTGTTCTGCTCGGTTCTGCCGAGCTGTCCTCTCAATCTCTGGATTGTATATCAACGGAGAGGTTTTGCGGGAATGCCGCGTATGCATGCACAATCACCTAAAACCTGCAAAAATGGTCACAAACAAGCAAACCAATTACGCAGCACTGCTCCAGGGGATGTAAGTAATGCAATAGAACAGAAAAAATCGAAACTTGGATGGTCAAAAATTGAAAAACTTTCTGTGAAAAACAAGCCAAGGCGTACCGCCCCGGATTGTTGTATCCACGGCGTACCGCCCCGATTGGAATTTCGACAAAAATTAATTAATTAATTTTTTTTTTTTTTTTTTTTAGATGCAGAAAATAATTACTGGAATAAAAACACTATTTTTGGGTTTTTTGAATTTTTTGAAAAAATTAAATAGAAATGCAAATTAAGCAAAAATCAACTAATCAAAAAGCGCACTAATTCCCCGGCAACGGCGCCAATTTGATAACGGTTTGTCAGGCCGTTTCAAATCCCCAACTTAGATTGATTATGTAGTAGTGAAGCAAGGGTTATCGAACCTAGGGAATATGTGGATCTTAACTAATTGACTAAGTACTTAACTAAATTGACTAATTAACCTAAAATTACCTAGGGTTGCCACTTAGCTGTTTTGATTTGATTGAGGTGAATTAACTACCAAATAACTAACTTTAACCTAGAAAATTGATTGAACTATCAAATGAGACAAATCTAACCACTTCTGGATCCTGGTTGGCTACCGATCTAAACAAACCTAATTACTTCCTAGCGACACATAGACATGCCCCCCAATTGCCTCCCTGACCTAATAACCTAAATTCCTAATGGGCTGATTAGTCCTGCCGCAAGAAAGTGCTGGATCGATAAACAGGGGACCACTAAAACCCTAGATTACTAGTTAGGTTAAACAGTTTAGCATGCAGGTAACTAGTTTAATAATAGGTTAGTCATAGAACGAATCCACCAACCAATCACCAAAAGCGGTTAGTGGTGGATTAGCCGGACATGGCTAATGAAACAAACATGATTAAAGTTAAAGATTGCATTAAAAGAATGTACCGAATGATTAATTGCTCACAAAAACTCCCAAGAACAAGTGAAATTCGCAAAATCCTAGCCTCTGGTCGTCTGGAACAATAGATGAATGAATAAAAACTTAAAGAACAAGTTTAAATACTAAACCCTAATTTTTCTTCTGTCGGCCAATTTGGGGCGTACCGCCCCAGGTTATGCAATCCTGGGCGTACCGCCCGGATCAATTCTTCCGGCTGCTTCTCTATCTTTCAGGGCGTACCGCCCTATTCTCTGCAACCCTGGGCGTACCGCCCAGGTCTTCATTTCAGGAACTTTTCTTAATTTTCTTCTACCTCTTCACTCGTTCCCGCTCAATTCTCGATCCTTGTACCAGCAGCTTCCAGTTCTTCATAAAACTCCACTTTTAGCTCATTTAGCTTACGGTACCTCACAACACAAAAACCCGTGAAAATGCGACATAATCCAATCATTATTATAATTAAATATAACAAATTAAACACAATAATAACGACAAATTGGACTAACATCACTTAGTACCTCTTGATGATCCTTCTAAAATGAGTAATAAGAACCATAAGATGGAGACGACCCATGGAAGAACAATGGCTTCGGTGAAGATGACTCGAGGTGGTAGAGGAACACGGCACCAGACGACAATAAGATGTTGAAACTTGTGTTGGGATTAATAGTTCAGACTAGAATATTCATTAGAGATGAGAATGAGATGAAAAGAAAAAGATGAAGAATTTTGAAATGAAGAAGAAAGTGAAAAAAAAAACAAAATGGGGGGTAAGAAATATAAATGGTTGGTGAAGAAAGGGAGTGATTTGATGTTGTAGGTTCTTGGGGGTTGAAATTTTTTTGGGTCAATAATACCCTTTTGAGGTAAAGACAAAGAAAGTTATGTAATTAAATTAAATGAAAAAAGATGAAAAAAATTACAACCATTAGATTATTATGATCAAATGACCATATTGAGTTTGTAAAGTTTTCCCAACTCAACCAAGTTTTCATTTTACTCTTCCCCTCTCTCTCTCTCTCTCTCTCTCTCTCTATATATATATATATATATATATATATATATATATATATATATATATATATATACAGAGATGATCATTTGAGAACTAATTGGTTTTGAGAACTTTTGAAAACCATTCTAAGCCACTAGTTTATATATATGGAACCCCCCCTCCCCATGAATTATGGTGGTTCCCACCTGAAATTAGTGGTTTAAATTTGGTTTTAAAAAGTTCTTAAAATAAAAAGTTCTCATTTGAACCTAACCACATATATATAGTGATATATATATATATATATATATATATATATATATATATATATATTCTATCATGATTCAAAATATTGTGATGGTGCGTAAGTGTAGAGAAAAGATCTAGCGTGTCTAGATCATCAGGCTAAGAAACTAAAAGAGAAAGTGCGGAAAGAGCTAGTGGTCGAAGATGCAACAGAAACCATACACCATATCAAGTTATTGGAGCTAATTGATGTGGTCCAACGCCTTGGTATAGCATATCATTTTGAAGATGAGATAGAGAAATGCTTAAACCATATTTATGTTGCATATGGGGATAAGTGGATCGACGAAACTAACCTCCAAAGCACTTCACTTTGGTTCAGACTCCTTCGACAACAAGGGTTCAACATTTCAAGTGGTAATATTACTATATCGTTTGCATTTAGTTATTTATATGTTTAGGTCACACTCATATATTATAACTAGAGTTAAATATGATTTGTATCCCTGTGCTTTGGCAATTTTAACTGTCTGAGTCTATTTTTTAAATTATTAACAAATCTTGTCTACGGTTTGTATGTTGTTGCCAATTGAGTCCCTGAGATTAACGGAGTTATTGTTCTGTTAAATGAAAGAGTATTTTAGTCATTTCACACATGAGAGTGTATTTTTAAAAATTATTAACTTATTAAAAATGAGGACTATTTATGTAAATAATAAATTTATTAAAAATTTAAATTAACCCTCCCCCTCCCTCATCTTCTCCCTGTCCTCACCATCCAACATCCACCCAGGTGAAGCTTCTTTAATAAGCTTGTTTAACGACATATTTTCAAATTCTCAATGTTATTGAATGAATATGATGGCTATAATTTCGGTTGAGTTCACGAATCTATTGGTACAATCAATTTTGAGGCTCCTTCACAGATTTGGATCGATTTTTTGAGTTTTGATTCATCATTTTTCTTCAAAAATGGCGCTACTGATCTTGTTAATTAATTACGCCTTCGAATCTGCATAAAACTAGAGAAATGGATTTCTACATGATCGTTTGATGATTGCGAGATCAGAGAAACATTCGGATTGAATTTCGATTAAGAGTTGATGATATTAAGAATTCCTTTTCTGGTAAGGATGAAGGGACTGGGTTTTATTTTCAACAGAAGATACCCATCATTGATTCGTGATAGAAATTCATCTGTCTAATTTCAGACTCCTCGTAAAATCTAATTTCAAGGGGTAAAACAAAGACGATCAAATCACGCACCTTTCCATTTTCTGCATTTCTCATGGAAGCGCTCATCGGAGTTTCACCAGAAAACTACGTGCTGCCGGTAATGGTCACGACGGATTTCGAAATTAAAAACAACGAACAAACATTAACATTCATTCCGCCCACGAATACACAAGATGTCTTCATATTCATCTCCTGCTGATTTGATCGCTTCCAGCGAAGATCTGTTAACCGAGATCCTTCTCCTGTTACCGGTGATTTCACTCATCAGCGTGGCCGGATCTAAGGATGGGTTGGGGCTGCCTCCTGATATGGATTGGGTGAAAGAGGCAACTTGCTTTTTTTATTTATTTAATTTTAAGATTTGTAATAAAATTATAAAAATAGTTCCTTGATTTTGATAACTTATATAAGTAGTACCTCATAAGTAAAATGGTTAAAATGCCCCTTCCACCTAACAGGAAAAATCTAACACAGTTAGGCCCAGGGACTCAATTGGCAACAGAATGAAAACATGGGGTTCGATTTGTTAAGAAAAGCAACCATGAGGCGAAATTTGTTAATAATTTAAAAAATGGACTCAAACAGTTGAAATCTGCATCAGGGACGCAAATCGTAGTTAACTCTTATAACTAATTTTGACTCGTTTACTTATAAATGTATGTATTTAGGAATATTCAACAAGTACACGAACGAACATGGGGATTTTTTAGAGTCCTTGAGAGATGATGTTGAAGGTATGCTCTCTTTGTATGAAGCAGCACACATGAGAGTGGAAGGCGAAGACGTTCTAGACGAAGCCCTCAAGTTTACAAAACACAATCTCGGATATGTAATTAAAAATCACACCAGTAGCGACGATGATGTGTCACTTGAAACTCAAATACATCAAGCGCTACAACAACCACTTCGAAAAAGATTGCCACGGCTAGAGGCGTTGCGTTACATACCAATCTACCAACGACAAGATTCCCACAATGATGAGTTACTAACACTTGCTAAGTTAGATTTCAATTTGCTCCAAGAATTACACCGAAAGGAGCTTAGCGAAATTAGCAAGTGAGTATATCATAAACAATTTTAAGAATTGTTTATTTATTTGTTTTAACCCAAACTAATGGAATCAAATAACAACCCATAACCAACTATATGTTACTTTTCTAGATGGTGGAAGAATCTTGATGTGTCAAACAAACTACCGTACGTTCGGGACAGAATAGTCGAAGGTTTCTTTTGGATATTGGCGGTCTACTTCGAGCCTCAACATTCTGAATCAAGAATTTTTCTGATGAAAGCGTGCAATCTAGTGATCATTTTGGATGATATGTATGATAATTATGGTACTTATGAAGAACTTGAGATCTTTACTAAAGCCGTTCAAAAGTAAATAGTAACCAAGAATTTACTTCTACTTTAATATATGATGAATGAAATAATTTCTGAAAACTTATCACTCGTGGTGATTGATTTACGCAGATGGTCGATGAGTTGCTTGGATATGCTTCCTGAATACATGAAACCGATATATCAAGAACTACTCGACGTCCACAAAGAAGCTGAAGATTTGCTAGAAAAGAAGGGAAACGCATACCGTAGCTATTATACAAAAGAGATGGTACATAATGAGCAACTCATTTGATCTTTCTTATTCGTTTGAAAACATGAAATCTAGTAATTAATGTTTGAGTTTCTCGTTCATTCGGAAATTAGGTCAAAGAGTACACTCGTAATCTGTTGATTGAAGCGAAATGGGCGAATGAGAGGTATGTTCCAACTGTTGAGGAACATATGTCCGTTACTTTGGTCACTTGTGCCTACGCCATGATCATCGCAAAATGCTATGTTCACGGGGACGACTCAGTGACCGAGGATACATTTAAATGGGTATCCAACTATCCTCCTATTGTCAAAGCTTCGTGTTTGATTTTGAGGCTCATGGATGATATTGCCACACATAAGGTACGTAGAATTTCAATATTCATTTAAATTCGTTCAAAGAAAAAAGTTAAATATATATTTGATAGTACGTATGTGAAATAAGAGCTTACGGAAACAAAATCGCAGGAGGAACAAGAGAGAAACCATGTGGCTTCAAGTGTCGAATGCTACATGAAGCAGTACAAGGTTTCGGAGGATCACACACGTGAGGTATTCTCGAAACTAGTCCAAGATAGTTGGAAGGTTATAAATCGAGAGTCTCTAAGCCCAACGGATGTCCCCAGAGCTTTACTTATGCCTCCGATTAATCTAGCACGTGTTTGTGATGTCCTTTATGCACGTGGTGATGACTACAATCATGCTGGAAAAGAAATGAAACATTACATTATATCACTTCTTGTTAACCCCATAACTGTTTAGTACTCGATACATATAGTAATTAAGTGTGACTTATCGGGTAAATTGTTAATGTATTACTATAAAGATTTTTAGAGATTTAATATTAAATACAAGGTAGTTTATAACGAAGCTATTTTTGAGCAGGTTTCTTAATTTTTGAGCTTTATTCGGATGATTTTTGAGTCACCTGCTATTTGTTACTCATTGATTAATTGGATTAAAGTTAATGTACTTAATGTTAAGTCCGGGGAGTGTTTACTCAAAACATAGCCACAAAGATTGAAAGAAAATTGAGAGGAAATTTTATTGAATGTAATTAGAAAATCCGGATACAACACCTGAGCTTATATAGCTCTTATGAACCCTAACGGTAATTAACAAACTATTAAGAAACTTACAAAACTAACCCTGAACTCTTAAAGAAATTAGAAATTGAAAGTAAACTTTATAATATTCTCCCCCTTAATTCTTTCATAGTTCCATCACTTAAATCACACATTAAACTTCATGTAACAGCAATTATAACATCATTAATACACAAGTGATCCACAGGATTTGTGTGCAAAATGTACCTAATTACCCCCACAATATAATTCAATGTATGATCAAGATAATGAACTAACCATTTGCCGTTATTTCTTGATCTCTTCTAGCCCCAACATTCGAACAGCTTCTGCAAATTTATTCCTTGCTAGAGGCTTAGTCATTACATCAGCTTTTTGTAGATTTGTGCTCACAAAATCAACTGAAATTTGATTGTCTTCAACACACTCTCTAATGTAATGATATCTCATACTAATATGCTTTGACCTCCCATGAAAAACTGAGTTTTTCATGAGGGCAATAGCTAACATGTTATCAACCAACAATAATACATTTTTATGTTCTTTACCAGTCAGTTCTTCAAGCATTCTTTTGAGCCATATAGCATGTGTAGCTGCTGCTGTTGCAACCATCAGTTCAGCTTCACAACTGGACAGGGCAACTGTCCTTTGTCTTTGAGAAAACCAGGATATCAATGACCCATTAAAATAGAAGACATTCCCTGATGAACTCTTGCTATCTTCAATGTCCATTGCATGATTTGAGCCACTATATCCCAGCAGATCACCTCCTTCTAGTTTCCTATACAACAAACCACAGTCCAAGGTACCTTTCACATACCTAATAAGATGTTTTACAGCCTTCATATGTGCCTCTCTAGGTTCTTGCATAAACCTACTCAACACTCCAACTGCATAATTGATATCTAGCCTAGTTTGTGTAAGGTATCTAAGTGATCCAATTAACTTCCTATAGGCAGTAGCCTCCACAACCTCACCACCCTCTTGACTACTCAATCTAATTCCTGGTTCCATAGGCAGCTTAGTAGCGTTACAATCTTCCATACCTGCTAGTCTAACAATCTTTCTAGCATATGCAGCCTGAGTTAGTGCTATTCCATCAGGTCTTTGTTTCACTTCTATTCCTAAATAATAACACAACTCACCCAAGTCAGTCATATCAAATATTCTCAACATTTTCTTCTTGAACTGGCTTACTTCCTTTTGATCACTACCTGTGACCAATAGGTCATCAACATACGCAACAACTATTAGCCTAGCATTCCCATTAGACCTTATGTACACTGCCTGCTCATACTTGCACCTTCTCAAGCCTATTTCTTTTAAAACTTGGTTCAACCTTTGATTCCAGGCCCTTGGTGCCTGTTTCAGACCATAAAGTGCCTTAATCAACTTATACACTTTATGTTTTCCCCCTGTTTCTATATATCCTTCTGGCTGCTTTACATAAACAGTTTCTTGAAGCTCCCCATGTAAGAAAGCAGCCTTAACATCTTGGTGATAGACTATCCAATCCATTTTTGCAGCTAATGACAAAATTAACCTTATGGTTTCAATCCTAGCCACAGGTGCAAAAGCATCTTCATAATCTATTCCTAGTTGTTGGACATATCCCTTAGCAACTAGCCTGGCCTTATACTTGGTTATTTCCCCTTTTGCATCCCTTTTTATTTTATATAACCATTTAAGTCCTATTGGATGACACTTAGGAGGATGATCAATCAAAACCCAAGTCTTATTTCTTACTATGGCATTTATCTCTTCCTGCATTGCAAGCCTCCATTCCTTATGTCCTTTTGCTTGTTCATAAGCAATAGGTTCATCATCCTGAGCAAGCAACAATGCTACATTATCCTCATCTTCCTGTCTTTGCCTACCAAGTCTTAGTCTTTGATCTAACACATAATCATTCAACTTAGATGATACAACAGGAATCCTACCTGATCTCCTAACTGGTTCAACAGGAGTTTGACTACTTCTTGCCTGAGTACTACTACTACTCCCAACTTCAGTAGTATTCCCTAATGGTTCAGTCTGAATAGGTGTATCTTCATCACTATCAGACCACTGCTCCTGCAGTTCTAAAGCTCCCCCTGTACTATCCTTTCCTAGATCACCTTGTGAGCCTGATTGGACTATCCTTTTCCCTTTCCAATCCCAAGTTCTAGATCCCTCAAATCTTACATCCCTACTCACAACTATTGACCCAGTAGCAAGATTATACATTCTATGTGATTTGGTACCTTCTTCTACACCTAAGTAAACCATAGGATGACTCCTAGAATCAAGCTTCCTAATCCCTGGTTTTGTATCCTTAACATGTCCTACACACCCAAAAATTCTCAAATGTGCCAAGTTTGGTTTCTTATGTTTTATCATATGATATGGAGTAGAGTTCACAAGAGACTTTGTTGAGATCCTATTTAGTATATATACTGAGTGTCTAACAGCCTCAGCCCACATGTCATCTGGTACACTCATTCCTTTTAAAATGCACCTTGTCATGCCCATTACTTATCTATTCCTTCTTTCCACACAACCATTCTGTTGTGGGGAATAAGGGGCTGTTAAAATCCTAATTATACCACTAGAATCACAAAAATCTTTAAACAAATGACTTGTAAACTCTCCCCCTCTGTATGACCTTAAAGTTTTTATTTTGAAACCCAACTTTCCTTCTATGTCCCTCCTAAACTTCTTAAAGTTTTCTAAAGTCTCATCTTTGGTCTTCAACATCCTAACCCACATAAACCTAGAGTAATCATCCACTAGCAACATAAAGTACCTATAGCCAGCTTTTGTTTCTGGATTAATGGGTCCACAAAGATCCACAGACACTAATTCAAGAGTTTCTTTAGCTCTAAAGGATGACATCTTTGGGAAATTCTGCCTAGTGTGTTTACCAGCTAAACATGCTTCACAAAACTGAGACTTGTGCCTAATTCTAGGTACTCCATCTAAAAGACCTTTCCTTGTCATTTCATCTAACACTTGGAAATTGGAATGAACCAACCTGCCATGCCAAGTCCAACTTTCACCCTTAACACTAGCCAAAAAACACCTAGGGATGCCTATTGTCAACTGTGTCTTATACAGCCTATTCTGAGACCTTTGAACCTTCATTAAGAGGGCACCATCCTTATCATACAACCACAGGAAATTGTCCTTCATCCTGACCTCACAACCTATTTCAGTAGCTTGTCCTAGGCTTAGTATATTACACCTTAGAGAGGGTATATAATAGACATTTGTAAGCAGCCTATGTTCCGTCTCTCTTCCTTCTAGCAAAATAGACCCCTTACCTTCTATTACAACATTAGACCCATCCCCAAACCTAATGCTACCACCAACATTCTTATTAAGTTGTGAAAAATGTGATAAGGTACTTGTCATGTGGTTTGAAGCACCGTTATCAAGATACCACATATCAAGCTCACTGCTAGGAGAATCATACCTGGAAGGATGTACTTTATCTTCATTCAGAAAGACCATCTCCTTGTGATCATCTCCTGACCCACACACCATCAACAGTGCCGGGTCCTCTTCCTCTTCAAAGGCTTCAGTCATATGTGATTCTTGGTCTTTGCTCTTGGTCTTTCCACACTCACTTGCATAGTGCCCGTATTCTTCACATTTAAAGCACCTAATCCTAGATTTGTCTTTCTTGACCCTATTCTTCCCATTCTTTCCATTATTCTCTTGATCTTTTGAATTCGATGAACCTTTCTTGCCTTCCCCAAACATCCTGAATCCTTTCTGCCCCTTTTCACTTTTATTCTTTCCTTTGAATTCCCTGCTAGACTGCCACTCACTGTAGGTGAGAAGCAGCTATTCATCCTTGACAGGGGCAGCCTTATTCTTCATGCCAGTTTGCTCTTCAAAAACCTTAAGTCGCCCAATTGCTTCTTGAAGGACCATTGTATCTAGATCAACTATCTGTTCTATCGATGCTACAATGTGCATGAATCTTTCTGGCACAAAATCCAGTAGTTTTCTAACAAGGGTATGTTCAGGAATAGTCTCTCCTAAATCAACCGATTTTGATGCAATCTCACTTAGTCTTCCAGCAAACTCATCAATTGTTTCCGTTTCCTTCATCTTGAGTGATTGAAATTCACTTTTTAAGGTCTGTAAACAATCCTTCTTGACCCGGTCCACCCCTACATTCATCATCTTTATCGCTTCCCATATCTCTTTGGCCGTTTCCTTACTTGCAACCTGCAAGATTAAATTCTCAGGCATTGCTTGAAACAGATAAGCAATCGCGGCTGCGTTCTTTTTGGAATCAACAGCCGCTCCTTCAGCCGGTTGAACAGCTTCCCAAAGTCCTTGAACATTGAAGATCGTCTTAAATTTTACCGACCAAATTGAGTAATTTGTAGTTGTCAACATCGGCACTTGAAGAGGAATCGTAAAATTCTCTCTTACTACCGTTCTTGCTCCACCACCTGCTTCGTCTGCCATTGATGAAGGTCGTGATTTGCCTGGCGGAGTTGTTGATCTACCCGGAGAAGGCTGGCGAGGCGATGAGATGAATCGATGAATTTTGAGACGACGGAAGGATCAGCGATCCCCAATCTCCTCCGAAGAACTGTGAAATTGATCGATGAAATCAAGAGCAACCTTTGCTCTGATACAAATCAAAACACAGCCACAAAGATTGAAAGAAAATTGGTAGGAAATTTTATTGAATGAGATTAGAAAATCCGGATACAACACCTGAGCTTATATAGCTCTTATGAACCATAACGGTAATCCACAAACTATTAAGAAACTTACAAACTAACCCTGAACTATTAAAGAACTTACAAATTGAAACTAAACTTTATAACATTTACAAGTGAATCACAATAGAGTAACGATCTGGTATGTTCTAATCACTTACTTACTAAGAACCTGACTTAGTATGAGACTTGAAGAACAATACTATGTACACACAAAAAACAAATTTTAAATTTATGCACGGAAAAATTACCATAATACCAATCAGATATTGATAGTTGTATAATATCTCCTACTAAAAAATATTTTTACATGTAATATCAGTTATAATATTATTAAAAATTAGGTATCTCCTTGTAAGAGATACTTTTACATGCAATATCGCCTACTTATAAAAACATTTAACGAAACAATTTTTATAAACCTTTTAAAAAGATCTTTTTATAAAAAACAATTTAAAAAAATGTAAACTGTAAAAAGAAAACATTTTTTGTAAAAAACAATTTTTTTTAAAAAGTCACATATATAAACTTTAAAAAACACATTTATAAACTTTATAAAAAATCATAAAGTAAGTTTTTAATAACTTTTAAAAAGGTCATAAAATTTCTATATAAGTTATAACCTTATAAAAGAGTCAAAAGTCATAATATATATAGTAAATTGACCCGCGCCTTGCGGCGGGATCGAAATTATCTTTTATCGTGTAAATAAGTTACGTATCTTTGTCTATGGCATGGATAAGTTTATGTCATACTGATAACGCTCATTTGTAGATGTAGATAAAACACGTATATTGCAATCCATTAGATTTTTAAGTACCTACAAACTTTTACCAAAAAATGCTTTCCAGATAATCTCAGAGTACATGCCTCAGTTTGCATATACATGTAAGACACTGAACATCATCATACCACTTTTATGATGAGTAGAGCTAATATATACATATAAAACATTGGGCATCACCACTAATATATACATATAAGACATTGGGCATCACCACATCACTTTTAAGATGAGTGGAGAAATATACAATTTCATTCACTATTGCCTGAGGCGTGATTTGAGGAAAGGTACCTGTTGAAGTTTACATGATGTCATGATCAACACAAACCAATACAAATACACATAGACACATATAGCAGGTCTAAAACTTTTTTTAATACGTTACTAGGTTTGTAACCCGTGTATCACACGGGGTACATAAGTTAGTATAGAGAAACAAAATAGATGTGGATATCTTTACGATGTAATTTGATGTGAACAAACTGTTATATTTTATTAGTTGTCAACTGAAATAAAATATAAAAGAAAGGGTATGGATAAATGAAAGGATGAGAGAAAAAAAGAAAAAGAATAAAGAATATGATGATATAGAATTCCAATATGTAAGGTTTATGCGTCATCTCATATCATAAAAAATGAGCGTATAAAACATCAATACAGATTCATCATTAAATGAATCTGCTCATCGAACAAATAAGAAATAGCTTTGAGCCATTAGAAACTAAGGTATTGACTCAAGAACTAATAGCCTTGTTGTACAATTCAGACGTAACCATTAAGTAGGAAGCAATGGGACGATGGAACCTCTGAATTCAAAATATTAAACATACGGACCACCTGTTCATCGGGAATGGACCTGTCTAGAATTGAGTGGTAGTTTACAAACGAAAAACCATAAAAAGGCCCACTAAGTTGTTGCATTTTTTTTAACTTTGTTTGGCCACTAAATGTCAGTTTGTATGGGGCCTCAACATATTTATACAATTATACCTCAAATCATTGATCTGGAGGCCTCTATGTAGAAGGCAACCTTTTTTGTTTAGCAACTTCTCAAACTTCATCATCCATTTCCTTAAATATTCACTTGGATTTTGCTTCCCTCATACACAAGTTCAGGGGCGGACCTAATGTAGGCCCAGGGGTCCCCGTGGACCCCCTCAACCTCGTACGTAAAGTGGAAATTATGTGAATGATTTTTTTATAAAATAAATTTGTGAAGTGGAGTTAATAAATACTTAGTTTGTGAAAATAAAATAAAGCAAACAACTAGCCTAGTGGTAAGATCCCTTGTTTGATTTTGAAGGGGTGCAAGTTCAAATCTTGTGCTCAACTTTTTTTTTATTTTCCCAGCTTTCTTTAGTAATTTTAGTACTATAAATGAGGAGATCAAATTATGGTACTTTATTTTCCACATCCTTTTTATTTACTTTCATTATAAACCCTGTTTTTTCAAATACATTCATCATAAACCCTTTTATAATGCAATATTACAATATATAAAAATATAGATTTTTATTAATAAGCAAACATTTTGTCATACTATTTTTTTTCACACGTTACTTTTTATTTTCTCTTCATTTTTAGCCATTTACTAGTATTTTTTTGCTATTATATCGTTGTCAATGTTACGGCACATAATTTTTATCAAATCATGTAGAGTTTTTTTAATCGGTTATTTTTATTTTTTTTTTTTGAACAGCAAAAAGGGAATCCAAAAAATAAAGCAAGCCGGTTATTTTTATTTACTCGCAATGTCGTTCTGCAACGCGCGTCTGTAACCAACCATCTAAAACTAGTGACTCCGTAAAAAAAATTGTGGACCCCCTCAAAAACTTTTCTAGTTCCGCCCCTGCACAAGTTGATAACAGTGCTTCCCTTATACACAAGTTGGATTTGAGCACGCGCATGTCTTTCTCAAAGGCAATACCAATAATTAGCTAAAGCATTTTTCAAATAAACCTAGGATGTAAAGTCACATAGGTTGAGGCGATAGTGTTAAACTATATACTCTAATAACCGCATACCTAAAAAACACATATCTAATGAGGAGAGTTCAAATGAAGATAGAAACAAATCATACGTGTACACCAGCCCGGAGATCAAAAGATGTGATCAACTGATCATGAACTTCAAATAAAAGAAAGCATTTGCAGCCACATATAAATTACTTTGTTTAATGTTTATAAGTTTGAAGCCTCTTTAAATATATGGATCATGCAAGGAAACCTCATCTAAAGTAATAGTGTTAGACCAAAATGTTTAACAATGGTGAAGTATCTCTCCGACCATCAAAACCATTTTGATGTCGAAAGTCACAGCAAGGTTCATAAACAATGAAAGTTTCCACAAACAAATAATGCGGAGCTTCATTAGGCTGTCATTCCGGGCCATGTCAACTTACCATATCAAGTGACAGCTTGTGACGCGATGAATCGATGAGTATAAAGAATCATATATTAATATTTGGTATAAAAATTTTACCAAGTCACTATTAGTATTGGGGTATTATTGAGTATAGTTCCATAAAATGAAACACCCAACCTAATCACGTGGCTTTCTATCACATTAGCCCTTATATAACATAGTTTATATAACTAAGAAGGACAAAAGTAATGTTAGCACACCAACCCATCCGACCCTTTTTACCATTACTGATGAGTTGGTGAAACTAAATAAATTTGCAATGCTGGCCAAAAAACTTTTGAGTTTGATGAAGGTCTTCTTTAGGTAACCATCAGAGCATGTAATTCAAAGCATGAAAACAGAACATCTACCTTTCAACATAAGAATTGATCCTTTAGAGGTTGAAACCATGTATATTACTTACGTATGAATATGATGATTTTAAAAAACAAATTTTGCATTTCTATTATGTATATGCCATCACATTTAGTACTGATTGAAAATAGGAAAACTCAATCTTTTCCCCATTTAACTGCAATATCAAAAAAATGAAAACCCAAGCTTACAAGGCTAGTAGAAACGAACCTTTATGGAACTTCCACTAATATGTTGACACCGGTCTTCTCATAGTTATCATCACCAAATTTCAGAATTCATCTGATAGGACCTGCAGAAATATAGTTTACACCTAAAACTAATTAAAATAAACAAAAAATAATGTGCAGCGATTTAGTGCTCAATAATTTTGATACTTATAGAAGCCTAGAAGGTTTGAAGCCATCAAATGGATCCTTTCCTGCTTTTGAATCTATTAAGATGCACTTAAAGCCTATTTTAAAATGAGTAATAACTATCCATTGTTAGTCTTATGTAACACTTAAACTACTATAAAAGAGATCAGAATCATGTATTCTTATCAACTGTGAACCAAGTTACATCATTATGGAATTAGAACATACCAAAAGAGATAGGAGAAGGCAAGGAGCCGATGTAAGGGTCCAATTTAAATTGTTCACATGCTTTAGTACCATCACAGAACCAACACACGATTAAACGAAATAGATATAAATCGGAAGAACTCCGGTTTCGAATAACAAAACTAAGCTCTTGGATATGGAAACGTAGACTCATGTGTAAGATATAGCAATATGACCTCAATATGGTGATTGAAGTGTTGATGATCCAGCAAGAAGCAGTGGCCAGTATGCTTCTTCGATCAATCGAGGTGAAAGATGTTCTTCATTCAATAGATATTCAATTTCAGCCGGTATGACTAAAACAAACAAAACAAATGTCATCAAAATCGAATAATGTTTTTCATTCAATAGATATTCAGTTTATATCTCCCCAAAAAAAAAAAAAAAAAAAAAACAATCTTCCATCGTCTGCAATGCCAATGCTTGTGAATCGGAGATTAGACAGAGAACTAACCATCCATCAGAAGTAGCAAATCTACAGGTATTCCGACCAACCCTAATATTTGGAACGCCGCCGCCTCAAAAGCTTTCTTCCCTTAATTTTGAATATCAGTTGCCCTAATTCCCTTTGAGCAACCGTCACTAACCAAGAACATTGATCAATTTTGATTTCACAACAAATTATAGCAAATAACCAAACAATGACGATGATCGGAATAACGCTACTCTTAATCTTCTTATTGTCTCCAGACTCCAGGTCGCTGATGATTCCATATCCGTGCTTTGAGATTGACTTTGATCATCTTAGGCTTGTGGATCGGAGGCGACGAATGCAATTTATCAAACTGCTCAAATTTTGGAAGAAAGAAAGGCGCAATGAATGAGGCGTTCGAAGGGTGTAAGAGGGCAATCAATGACCGGCAGTGAACGGGGGTCTTGCTTTGTGAATGAAGAAAGGATGAACGTGGCAGGCGATAAAGAAACACACGTGGCAGAGAGTCCTTAAACAGATTCTTCTTTATTAGGTTAATGGCAATGGTTTCCCCATTTCCCCAATCCCCCACTCCATTTTTGGTGCCACCTCATCATTCCTCACCCCGGGGAAAGATCTATAGAAAACCAATAATTATCCAGAAAACCAAAAAACCAACCTTTTTTTCTCTATAACTTCTTTATATATTAATATTTTTTAAAAATAATTTCACTAAAAATTCTATAATTTTATTAGCTTTATTTATGGGAAAAAAATTTTAAAAAATAAAAAGTTTAGTGATTTTTTATTATTGCATCATGCAATAGTACCAATAGTATTGCATAATGCATTATAATTAAAACTACTTAAAAACAAGATACTTAACTTAAATATGAATGTGGTTTATGCGAATAATGTAAAAAACAAAGAATTGACATTCATAAACCAATTTTATATTATTGTTGCATAGTGCAATATTAATTTCAAGCTAAAATTCGAATTTTATTTTATTTTTAAAAAAAACTCGAAAACGTTTTTAAAGTTTTTTCTTTTTCCAATATTCTTAAAATCATGAAAGAAACATATAAAAAAAGTTTTAAAAAAAATAATTTTTTCCTTGGTTTTTTGGTTTTTTATAAAATATTGGTTTTCTATAGAACTCAACCCTCCCCACCCCTTCCCATTTTTCCCCATTTTGTGGGTAATGGTTTCCCCACTCTCCCACTCTCCCAAACACCCCATAAAAACCTTCCCCACTCTCCCACTCTCTCTTGAAAAAATCGGGGTCCCAACCCCAATTTTGTGTTCCCGACCCCGATTTCCCGATTTCCCGATCACGCGGCAATGGTTCTCCCGACCTCCCACTTAATCCCGATTTCCCATTTTCACCTTCCCGATTGGATCGGGAAGGGTATTACTTTCACCCTTAGAAGAGTAAGATAAGATAAGATAGGACATGTAAATCTAACCTGAAACATCAAACGGACGTAACTTAAGGAGAGAGCCTTTGGGAAACTGCATACACAACTAAAATATCAGTGAACTAATGTAACGAATAAGTAATTAAAAGATTAGTGATCTAATGCAATATAAAAATAAAGAAACTCATCATCACCCTAAAATAAAAAATAAAAAAAAGACCCCATGGAAAGGTACCTGTGAACAACCAAAGAAAGATGAAAGAATATCAAAATGAAGATCGAAAGTGAAGTAAGGAACCGATGAACCGAACCTAAAAGAAAGCCAAGTCAAAGGAGGTTTGACGATTCATAGGCTATGAAGCAAAAAGCCATACTTAAAATTTGCAATGCCAAGTTTAATGAAGTAAAATTTGCATTCAAGTAGTCTATTCTGCAGGCCGAAAACTCCTTTTATTTAAATTATGAACAAATACTTATTGTTATAGTAAAGCTCTATTTTGGAATTCAATAGGAAACAGTTTCCTTTAAGACTGTGCGAAAACTCATTACAACTACAACAAAGCAATTTTTATAGTAAAGCTCTATTATGGAATTCAATAGGAAACAGTTTCCTTTAAGACTATATCTCATTACAACTGCAACAAAGCAACTGGATATTCGATTTTTACTTGAGATGATAGAAGTTATAAGATTTATTAATCCAATACAATAGAAGAAAACAATTTTCAAGAGATACCAATGAATCTAAGATTAATATAAACTTCGTTACAATGATTCCTTTAAAACTATGCACAGAAAGTCTGAAAAATCATCTTTATCTGAAAATATGCATAAACTTAGTTACAATGATTCCTTTACATTTGATTTTTTCCACAACTGATAGTCATATAACTTCATGAATGGCAGTTAAAAAACATGAATAAACACATGATTGTAAAAAATATTGTTATGAAAATAAAAGTAGCAATCATTGATTCATTGAACTAAACACAATTAGATTATATATTATACTCCTAAAACAACGACAATAAGAGAAAACACATAACAGATAGACATCATAGAGTTTGAGAATGTATACCATATGCTTTGCGCCATATTAAGCAGCTTCATCAAGGACTTAACACACATAAAACACAGCCAACAGTCCCTAAACCTGCAATTACATAAGAAAAAGACATAAGATGACTAAAACACAAAAAAGAGCCAACATCAAGTCATGAAATAAGTTTCTTTCTGTAATAATGGGCTCAGATTAGCACACTATCAAATATCAAATAACAGAGGACCCAGGTAATACATGGCTGCAGTTACAAATTAGTAGTTTGCCTCGCCTATGCACAATACTGATCCGCAAATATCATATTATGTGTGCAAAATCATCATAGCCATCCAGCAAAGTAAAGTGTAACAAAGCCACCGAAAGTACATATGCTCAGTACAAATGGAATCATGTGAATAAACCAAGAGCAACATACTGACTAACAAAGGCTCAGACCATCGATATAAATCTCTCCATCAACACCATAGTCCTTAATTAAAACAATCGAAATTCAAATCCCAACCTCAAAATAGATTGCATGTTCATCGAAACCTTAACTCCTTGACAAATGATTCCTGTTAAAGTACCGCGTCATCGGAAGAACACCACAGGGGCTAAAACCCTAAATCGCATACCGTCATGTAGAGACAACCACCATTAAAACACAACCAAACGTCAAGGCTGCCGAAAAACCAACATAGGACTGAAAACCCTAGAAGAGCACAAAATATTTCAGATGTACTCATCAGAAAAACAAAAGAAAACCACACAATCACTGGAGAAGCCATCAAAGGGGCAAGAACCCTAAAAAAGATTCATTATTTCGGAGCCAGCTACCAGAAAAAAGCCATAAAAATCGTGCAGAGGCATGAAAACCAGATGGTTTTGAAAGAGAAAGATAGAGAGAGAGAGAAGAGTAGCAGACATCTTGAAGAGAAAGAGACGAAGAGGAGTAATGAATGTCATAACTCGTGGTGCCAGATAAATAAAACGCGTGGCGTGGGACACAACTGCCAAAGAACACTAAGCCAGGGATAAAGATGTACATATGGCACAAAGTAAGTGAGAGACCGGCACCGGCCATGCTAACAAATAAAAGAAATACATGTGACAAACACAGTAATATTTACGAGTACACGTCGGAATTCTCATTTAATAATAAAATAATATGAAAGAATTTACAAAAATTATAGAACCTTTAAAATTTTATGAAAGAACTTTTAAAAACTACAAAACCTTGAAAGTGTTATGAAAAAATAAGAACATTTAACAAAAAAGAAACCTCTTATAAACCTTAAAAAACATATTTTTTATAAAAAAACAATTTTCAACAACTCAACTTATAAAAAAATCATTTTTTTACAAAACATAATTTTAAAAAGTCACCTTTATAAACTTTTTAAAAAACACATTTATAAACATAAAAGTTTTTAAATGACTTTTAAAAAGGTCATAAAAGTTATATACAAGTTATAACTTTTTAAAAAGGTCAAAAATCATAAAAGATTTATGAAAGAATTTTTCAAAATTATAGAACCTTCAAAGTTTTAAGAAAGAATTTATAAAAAATATTAAAACCTTCAAAGTGTTATGAAAAATTAAGAACATTTAACAAAATAACTTTTATTTACCTATTTTTAACATAAACATCTTATTTATAAAGAAACAATTTTTTAAAAAGACAACTTAAAAAAGCAATATTTGAAAAAACAATTTGTTTTAAAAGTCACCTTTATAAACTTAAACAAAACACCTTTTTAAACTTTATAAAAACATCATAAAAGTTTTAAATAACTTTTAAAAAGGTCATAAATTTATATACAACTTATAGCTTTTTTAAAAGAGTTAAAAGTCATAAAATATTTATATATAAAAGTTATAACTTTTATAAACTTTATAAGAAATTTATAAAAGTTTTTAGATAACTTATAGAAAGGTCATAAAAGTTATAACTTTTTAAATAAGTCAAAAGTGATAAAATATTTATATATAAAAGTTTTCATATAACTTTAAAAAATATATATATATATAAAGTTATGACTTAAAAAAACTTTTTTAAAACAATGATTTTTTAAAAAATACTAACTTTTAACTTTTATAAAAAGTTACAACTTTTCATAGAAAAATTAAAACATTTTTATAAAAAATAGCTTCTAAGAAAAAAAAATAAAACTTAAAAAAAAGAACTTTAATCAAAATTCATAATTTATTTTTTAAAAATTAAAAAATAATCCAGTGTTAGTTAAAAATAATATCGATATAGTGTTAATTTATTTTTAAAAAGTACTTTTTTAAAATTTTATAAAATATAAAGAGCATATAATATTGTTAAAAATACAAAATATTGTTTGTGTTGTGAAAATATTCTAAGAGTATTTATTAAAAATATTACGTGTAATTTAAATAAATTATAGAAATGTAAATATACTAGTTATTTAATAATATTTCTCGATTGACAAGTTAATGAGGCGCCGACCAAGATATGATGTGATAGATATCTCCTCGATCAATATTTCATATCTCCTTATTAAAGAGATATCAATAAATAATTAATTTACTTTTATGACACGTTAACGATATTACATATTTTGTATCTCCTTGTAAAAGATATTATAATAAATATAATATTTTATTTTGTAACATATATATCTAACTCAGAGATATTACATGTTAAAATATCTCTTATTAAGAATTATATTTAAAGGTGATGGCTATTTTGTTAAAAGAGAAAGTCAATGGCTATTTTGACAATATTATTGGGTCATATGACTATTATGGTAATTTTTCTTTTATGCAGAAGGTTCAAATGGAATGAATAAAAAGGAGAACAAACTTCAATTTTATGTAACTAACGAAAAACTAGATACAAGAATTAAAGAACACTAAATTCCTGGGTAAAGTTCCTTGGAAAACTACTTTTATTTGAGAAACTGGAAAACAAATGAAAAACTATATTAAATAAAGACTATTTGGGTAATTTGACATTCTTTTTTTATTATTTCATATATATACACATGATAACTTTATAAAAAGAAAAAAAAAACAATTTTTTCCATCTTGTATGTGTCACACCCCGGTCAACGGATTTGGGTGTGAGCGAGACGGAATCATAGTCGCAGATATACAGAACAACTTCTACTAAATTCAAACGTCATTTAAAACATAACACCATTTATGTTGCAGCGGAAAGTTGTGGTGAAATGATAATGTCTTACATTTGAATAAAAGTCTTGGATTGATATTGAAATCATAAATCAGTTTATTTAAGATAGGTCGGGACTACGACTCCAGTGAAGCAGGGTCGAAAGTTACAGTGAAGCCCCATTTGCACGTCTTCCATGATAAGCTTAGATACCTGAGAAATCATGAGTTTTAAAAGGTCAACATAAAGTTGGTGAGGTTCACAGGTTTATGATTCTATGATAAGTTTGTAAAAACAGTTTACAGTGTGTTGGAATAACAGTTTATGGTATGTTGGGATAACAGTTTACGGCATACTTAAATGTTATGTTGGTTTACTGTCGTGGTTGTAAGATCCTACCATGAACCTCAAATTCGAATACTAACGGATTACCCACTCATAGCATTCTATCCCAAGAATACCGAACATGCGAGAATAACTGACGTGTACCCCTTGACAATGTACGAAGTCAGGATTGGAGCTACCAATCTGGGCAGGGTTGTCAACCCAAATAGATCTATTCACTAGTTATCGTTTCGAGCAGAACTAATCGAATTCAATTAATAGTGGGATTTCAGTTGTACTAACGTTGATAACGATAAAGTACCAGTTGCTTGGGATACAGAATGGAACATGTAGTCATACGGCTAACAGGTAAACCATAACATTAAGTAAAAAGCAGTTTATCAGTTCATGATTTCTCCCCCATAAGTGTAAAACAGTTGTAAAGAAAAGGGGCCGTGAAACTCACTTGATTCAGTGATGATGATGGATTGCCGAGTGGCAATTAGCAAGTGACGTCCTAATAAAACATAAGACAACATGCATAAGGGTCCACTTAATCATTTGAGTAACGAACGTTACCCAAATGATACCGGTCAAGTCTTGACGTATAATCCCGTTTGTAGCGTTTTGAAAACCCGTTAGTTAATCAGTTTACAAAATCAGCAAATACGAATGTTCACGTATTAAGGCATTTATGTAAATAAATACAAAGAATTGAACATGTGATCACGTATCATGAATGTCAGTTCGATCAAGTCTTGAATATTGTTTTAAATAATAATATTTATTATTATTTTAAAGTTCGCTCGATCGATTGAATAGTTAATCGCGATAAGTTATAATATATATAACTAGGGTTGATAATTATTATTGAAATAATTATTATAACTTGTCGAAATAATTGTATTAAATTATTACAAGTTAAATGATTAATCACAAGTAGGTAAATATTAAAGGTTATTTTAATATTTAAATCATGTTATGAGAATTAGGGTTTTGAGTTAATATAAATATAGTTATTATTAAAATAATTATATTTACACCCCAAGATGATTTTAACTCAAATTAGGGTTTCTAAAATTCATAAGGATAATTATTTGTTGAAAATAATTATTTACGTTTCGATACGTCGCAAAACGTTTTTAAATCGTTTAAAAGATTTCGTTTCAATTCCAAACGTTTAAAATAAACATTTGATCCAGTTAAAACGTTTTGATTATTTTGATTTATTTAAAATAATCAAAAATATATTTTTCATAGTTTCTATAAGTCTTCTGATTTCATTTTTATAAAATCATTTCTAAATAACTTTATTTATTAAACAAAGTTAGGGTTTTTAATAAAAAGACTTTTTATAGAAATTCACTTACATAAAATGTTTCCATTTGTATAAAATCCAAATGTTTTATACTTTTTGTCAATTGTTCAAAAATTTGATATTCTATCATTTTTGAACATAAAATATATCTATATATATTTTATCCATTTTATTTCTTTTATAAAATCTAAACAAGACTTTTAAGTCTTTTATTTTAGAAATTATATTTTTATAAAATGTGACCATTTCATATAAAAATGATTATGGTGATATTTTTATGGTTTAAATATCCAAGTAATTTATAAAATCACTAGTTTTTTTATATTTTATCCATAAAAATTCATTTAAATGGTTTTATGTTATCATTTTATGTCCAACCTTTTTATAAGTTCATCCTAATGTCCAAGTTAAGTCCATACATGTCTCTAATCACTATCTAGTCCATTATGATCATCATTGGCAACATATTAACTTATTAACAAGGTGATCAACAATATTAATAATCCTATCATTTTATGTCAACATCTAAGTACTTCTAGTGAACCATAACATATTAACACATAAGATTAACAAAGACTAAACATGTAATATATGTTAAACATTAGAGATTCATCAAATGGTTTAATTAAACCATCATACTTGTTATATAATCCATGGGTTTTCCATTTAAACAACAACTAATATCCTTATGTTGAAAACACATGATGATCATATTAGTTAACATGTTTTGGAACCTAAAACATCACATTTTCAAACCTTACAACATTAAGGTTAAGAAAAATAGCTTAGTTGTTTTGATTGTTAGAAAACCTTTAAGTTTAACCCGGTTCGTTGTCAAGACTCGAGGTATCGTTTAGGACGTTTATATCGTAACGAAACTTAAACGAAACGGTTAGAAGGCTCACAGCGAGGTGCAAGTGGAAACCGAGAGAAATCGAGGGGGGTGGCGGTGGCCTGCGGCTGTCCACAGTAGCAGCTCCGGCGGCAGCGGCTCCGGCAGCAGCGAGGTGGCGGAACGGCAGTAGCAAGTCGGGGCTGTTTTGTGTTCGACAGAGAAGGGAGAAAGAGAGGGTGGTGGCGATGGTTCAAGGTGGTGGCGGCTGTGGATGCGGGCAGCAGCGACGCAGCAGCTCGGAGTGGCAGCAGGGGGTCGCGGTGGTGGCTTGGTTCAAGGTGGTGGCGGCTGTGGATGTGGGCAGTGGCGGATCAAGGTGGCGGATGGTGGTGTTGCTGTTTGGTTGTTCACCGAGAGAAGAAAAGAGGGTGGTTTGGGAGGTGGCGGTGGTTGCTGGTGGTGCCGAGAGGTGAAAGGAAGGGGATGGCGGCTGTTGTGGTGTGGGCTGGTGGTTCACGACAGGGGCTTGCAGCTGGGTTCTGTGGTGGCAGCAAGCGGAGGAGGTGGTTTACGGCAAGGGTGGTGGTGGTTGTTGCATTGTTGAGAGAAAAAAGGAGGAAGGAAAGTGGCGGCTGTGGTGGTTTCTTTGGCCGGAGTCGGTAAGGGAGAGGGACAGGGTGGCTGGTGGCGGTTAATGGTGGCTGTAAATGGTGGTGGTGGCTGCCGGAAAATGAAAGAGAGGAGGGAGGAGTGAGCTGGTCGTGAATGAGGAAGAAAAGGAAAGAGTGAGGTAAGGGTCTTGAGTCTTTGTGTGTGTAAGTAACTAAGTTGGTGAAAGATGTGGTGATTGAGACATGTAAGTCTCATATTACTATTTGTGATGATGGTTTGAGATGTAGGTAACTAGATTAGGATGGTTGGCCAATTTCTCATCACAATTGACTAACCAAGCCTCCTAACCATTTCTTTTTATAAATCTTAACTAAGTAGGTGATTTGTTTTTATAAATTTTTGTCATGTTTTATAAACTAGTTCATGTATTATAAAGGTTTATAAAAACTTATACATATTTGAGGTGAAATAATCTACAACTTTCATGAATAAAGGTTGTACAAAATTTTATACAAGTTCATGGCAAATTTTTATAAAAATAATAAGTGGTAACAAGTTTTATAAAAATCCATGCAAGTTTGATGGGCCAATATTATTTAAAATAATTCCATTGGACTTGGGCTTCAAATTGGGCCAAAACATTTAAAAGAAAAATGTATTCGGGCTCGTTTGTCGGTAATGGGTCTACGGGCCCAAACGGGGCACCGGTTTGAGGGCCGGGCCCGTTTTGCGTCGGTTGAGGTTACGGATCGCCACGATTATTCAGATTGTTAAGTTTAGGTAACGGGTCGAAGTTTCGGGCTCGGATTAATTGTTTTAGGCTTATTGGGCCTATTGGGCCAAGTCGGGCCCAATTGGGTGTTCGGTTGGAGTTTGGCATAAGTCTTGACAACGATTTCAGTTCGTGATGTTTTTATTTCATAAAAACGATTGTTTAAGTTGATTATAAATGTTTTTCGGAAATCAGTTATGTTTTTCAGTTTTTTTTTTTAAACCAGACGGGTTACGGATAACGTTTTCAGTTTGTCAGTCTGTAACAGTTTTAAGCTCGATCGTCCAGGTTGTTTAAAACCGAATAGTTCTAAACGTACGACCGCTTATCAGTTTTGACATGTCGATTTATATAAACGTTCGACACCAGTTCCAGATAAAATATAAAAATACATTTTATATTTATTTTTCTTGTTATTGAAGTTCCATGATCTATACATGAAATCATAATGTTTTCAACGGTTGTACGCTTTTAGCACAAACGCGGGATTAGGTTTACGTCATCAGTTAACAGTGAGACACACAGAAATTTAACAGATTAACAGAAATCAGATCAGATAAAGCAAAATTAATACTTAATTAAAAGTCAAAGTAGATGGTTTGACCTGGATTTTCGGACGAGGTGTCACAGTATGTCCGACTATATTGCATATATGCAACAAAATATGTTGCATTCGTTGCATATATGCAACATCATATGTTGCATATATGCAACATTGTATGCTTCATATGTTGCGTATATGCAACATTGTATAATTCGTATGTTGCATATATGCAACGTAAAAACATACAATGTTGCATTTATGCATAATAGTCGGACGAACAAAATAAAGAACATTTTTTTAGAGTTTTTTAAGGTCGTTAGGTGGCCATTAGGTGGATAAACACAAGAATTTAAAAAAAAAGAAAAAAAAGAGCACCAAAATTACCTAAATAACCTTCATTTAATACAGTTTTCTTTTGATTTTCCATTTTTTCAACTAAAACTTAATTTTTCATTGAACTTATTTTCCCTTTAAATAGAGATACAAACTTAATCTCGGAGTAAACTTAATTAATTAAGATAAACATAAAATAACTAAAGATAAATAAAATATAGACAGACTATTTTTATATATTTAAATCTCCTCCATCCGCCCCTTGAGATTTACTGAACCGCCATTATAGCTAAATATCGACTCGTTTAATACTCCCTCTCAGTGGCGGATCCACCTAGAACCCATCGGGGTCCTAGGCACCCACTCAAATTTGAAATTTTAATGCTAATTCTTTAAACCGAACGACTAGGCACCCAATGTTTTTTTTTTTCGAGGCACCCAAGATTGTTGAAGATGGCTTCTTTTTAGCCGTTTTTGGCACTCAAGGAACCCAACGTTTGTGAAAATAGCTTCTTTTTAGCTGTTTTTGGCACCCAAGACGCCCAAAGTTGTCAAATTTCTTGAATAAAAATAACTAATTTTAATGTTGTTCTTTATTAACTTACGTAATTTTTTAGTGAATTTTTTTTGCACCCACTGAAAAAAATTTCTAGATCCGCCACTGCTCCCTCTCGATATTAGCTTCCTTCATGCCCATATCTTCACAAAACTTCATGATCTTTTCTTTAGATAAAATTTGGATGAACATGTCGGTCACTTGCTCCAAAGTATTAATATACTTGAAATCAATTTCAACTTGTAAGTCCTTCTCACATATGAAGTGATGGTGAACTTCAATATGCTTAGTATGGGCATGAAACGTTGGATTCTCAGCCAACAGAATAGAAGACATACTGCACCAAACAAAGTTACCTTAGTCTTCACACATGATTTAATTCTTTCAACAATTAAGTAAGCTACACACATTCTTGAGCCGCCATTGCTACTTATGACAACAGTCAAATCCCAGGTCAACATTTTTACTTTGACTATTTTATTTAGTCGTAACGCTTCCATTTTAGACTTAATTTTATGTAAATTATGTCACACCCCAACCGACGGCGGAATACGTCGGGGCGTGAGGATTGTCCAGATGCTCACAACACTAAAATTAACGTTGCGATATATCTTAATCAAAACCCATCTCATTAAAATACAAATAAGAATACAACATATAATCCAAACATACAAATTACAATAATACGACAATTACTCATTAAGGTCATCACTAAGTCCAAATGAATCCTATGTGTCCACATCAAGTTCTTCTCATCAAATAATGCTTCCTGCAACATGTATAAAGTATAAAGTTAACTACAAAGTAGTTGGTGATTAAACATAGGTTTTTACTCATACATAAGTAAATATCATGCGATCTAAGAGTTAAGTGATAACAACAAGTATAATAAACAAGTTATGAGATAGAGCACAATATATCGTAAACCATCCCTGACAATTGGGATCCCATCACCCGACGCCAATTACCGGTCAAGTCAGGTGGGTCGTCACACCAATAGATCTATTATGATTACCCACGCTTTTTACAGTTAATGTTATGCGTGAGTTTGAGTGTGAGTTTGAGCACAATACAGCAATACATCATACAAGTTCACATACTAGCAATTAGACATAACAACATAGCATCGCGTTTGAGTTTGAGTAAATATAACTATAGTGTTAGAGTTTTATTTAAGGTACATGTTACACCCCAAAATTTTATAAGCAAAAAGGGCCTATGAATACTCACCTCGCGGATAGCATATGAGAGATGAGGATGACACCAAGAATGAGATACGGCAAACACTGGTGATTATCTAATAAATGAAAACTAATTGAACAAAAGAAGACACGATGACTAGAGTTGTAGGATTAATTGGGGATTGTTATTATTATTTAAGTGTCAAAACATTTATTATAATTATGCTAACACTTTGACATTAACATTTTCTAGACTTTGATATTATTTGGAAAATTAATGAAAGTGTAGGGTCTTTATTGTAATTTCTACAAATTAGAGTTAAATATGGAAAATCCTCAATTAAAGGGGTTCAATAGAAGTTTCTTAAACTACAGGTTCAAAACAGAAAATTTAATGTAACTTTAATAAAAGTACACTTTCTACCCTAAAGTTTTAATAATTATGAAAATAGCCCAAAAACTTTGCATAACTACATATGTGGCCAAATTTATGGATTTGGTCATATACCTATCATCTGATAAAAGTCCATAACTGATTTACATGATTAAAATAAAACACAATCATCCAATCTAAAATCTATGCGTAAAAAGCTTACTTTTAACGGGTCAAAACACATAGTTCTTATGTTTGCGACCAAGATTCAGTTTTGATATGTTAGGAACACCTTATTATGTTTATAAAGATGTTTAGAACATATTAGAACCATTGATTAAAATAAATTTTGATTTTACGCGATTTTCCCCAATTAAAGTGTGTATGTAACGTTTGACTTTTGACACAGATATCTTTTGGTCAAAACCAACAATGGGGTTTTGAAGAGCATACAAAAACATAAAAATTTACAGAGGAAACTTACCCTTGAAAGTCAAAGGAGACTGGTCAATTCGGACGGTCAAACAGGTAGACTTTGACTTTTGAAAACGTGAGAGAGCGCTCTTGGGATGAAATTGCAAGTTGCAAAGCATTGAAAAAATATTTTCAGGAGTAGAATAACATGTATTTATAGTGGAGAGGTCGTTTAGGGTTTTAATTTGACAAAGGAAAGTCTTGGAGAGAAAGTTTAGAAAAATCAAGAAAGGAAATGATTGAAATTGCTCAAGGAAATCTATTCGGACATGGTTTTAACTTGGAGAATACGCTAGGGAACTTTAGGATGAAGTTACAGAAGAAAACTAGACCAAAAACGAGTTAGGAATGAATATTTAAGGCCAAAAATAGCCCAAAAATGGTGGTGGTCGTGATCAGGTCGTGACAACGAAAGGATATCAACATTGCAAACGCATACAACTCACAAAAGTCACCCTGCCTCAATGGTCACTATGATGAAACTCAATCCGGTGGTCGCGGGTTCAATTCTAGTGGCATGTAGTTTCCTTTTTATTATTATTATTTTCTTTTTCTTTTCTTTTTCATTCATTCGGTATCCATTTCTATTCGGTTTCTTCTCAAATTTTAACCACAACAATAAAATATGTATAAAACATCATGGAACCTTAAAATATGATTTTTGAGATTAACGGGTCTTCCGGTTATGACAATTCGCGAACCGAAAACGCGTAAAGATCACAAATTGTTTCATTTTCATTTTAAAGCGTCAAAACCAATTCTGCAATACATGGATCAACCTTTAGTTTTAATAAAGGAAAATTGGAATTAAATAATCCAAGTTATTGGGTATTGGCGGATAATAATCCGAGTTCCAATATTGGCCTACAATAATCCCAATTATTTGGGTCTTGGAATTCATTGGACCGTCGTTAATTTTTTACTAACTCCGCTAGTACTTGCTGACGTGGCAGGTGATGTGGCATCATTTTTTGCTGATGTGGCAGGTGATGTGGCATCATACTTGCTGATGTGGCATGTGCCACCTCAGCACACAACTAACGGAGTTAGTGAAAAATTAACGGTGGCCCAATGAATTCCAAGACCCAAATAATTGAGATTATTGTATGCCAATATTGGAACTCGGATTATTATCCGCCAATACCCAATAACTTGGATTATTTAATTCCAATTTTCCTTTAATAAATAATATTTGAACATTTAAAATGTGATTCCTGAGTCATACGAGACTCCTGGTTATTACCGAATCTTCCTGTTAACTGTCGAAATTACCCTAAGCGTCGTGAATAGTTTTATATTCATTTTTAACAAATCAATTATTATAAAAAATAGCCAATTGAATATTTAATTTAGGAAAAAGATTTTGAATCATCAAAATATTATTTGAGAATATAATTTAGTAAAAATTAAAATTTCTTGATAAATATTTAATCGAAAATTGAAGACGTACGAAAATATGAAACGGGTCGGGTTTTACAAACGGGTCGAACACGGTTGTTACAAATTAGGTCATCACATGCATAAGCACGTCCGCTTCACATAGTCACGACCGACTGTCGGTTCACGTTCCGTCAACCATGCATAGTATCACCCCCACTAAAATAATACGCGGTAATAATAAGAATATACAATAAACAACATACGCATTTTAGTAATGACTACATTTTCGTTCATAATTCTTTGTGCATTTTAGTATACATTTCATGGCATCCCTACGTTTTAAAAATATCCGGTTTAACACTAGATAAATTCCGCTGATTAATTCCATTTAATCATTTTATTTGATTATTCATTTATTTACTGGTTATTTATTTCTCTTCATTTTATTTCCCTTCCATTATTTGAGCCAACCCGCCCATTTAACCTGATTACCTAACCGACCCGACCCGGTTCGCACGATCCCAACCCAGCGAACCCCCCCCCCCCTTCATTTAAAATTAGTCAACTCCCAAGATGCTTTACCCAAACCCATACACCGCACCCTCCATCATCGCACCCCCCAGCCGGCCTACACCCTCCCAACACCATCATCTTCGTCATCCCATGCATCCAATCGGTTCCTACCTCTTTTTCCATACTTCTCCTACTTAAACCAACCTACAACTCCATTTTAGTCTTTCACCATCCAACCCACAAGTTCACTAGCAAGCAAACACTCTTTCTCACCCTCTCTTGCTCTCTTCGGCCGAATACCACATCCGACGCAACCCTGCAGTGGTTCGAGATAACCACTCGATGCCCTTGTTGTGGCCATCGAGTTGTTTTCGTCTTAGAGTACCACCCGAGGCCACTGTCGCCATCGCTTCACACCACCACAACCCCGTCATCGTCTTACCGAAACCCTCATGATCACTCCTTCCACTTCCTTTGTATTTTTATGATATTACAAATACCTGGATGACTGATGAAGTGGGCCATTATCATATTCCGGTTCCGGTTGGAGAATGTGTTTCTCACCATGGATGGATGTGCGTTATTCGAGGGGGAACTTTATTGGTTGTGGTTTTGTAGAAGACGACGAAAGGGTCCTGCATACCTGAAGTTTAGTCGCAGGGGGGAATTTGCTGAAAACTGTGACATCAAGAAGCAACAAATTGACTGAAGATTGCAAAGTGTGAAGATCAGCATTCGACAGTAACGTTTAAGGGTGAATCTGTTAGAGCGAGTTCCTAGGGTGACAGTCAGTGTTCGAATAGACTAGCAGACATGTGTTACAAGCAAAGATGATGTGTTCATTGAGTCAACGAACTGACCAACGAACTGCAGGTTCATTAGATGTCCAATTCATTGGACAACATAAGTTTTGTCAGTTGTTGAGTCTGATTGTTCTCTGATCTGTATGTGAGAGGAGAGATCATGCCCGAACATTCCCAGAGCTGAAAATGATGTATACTCCAAAATGATGTATACTCATTCGGTTGTAATCTTTCGACACATTTTAATAAAACCGTTTAAGCATTATATTAGACAAATTTACGTCTATAATCTATGTTGACCTGGAAACAATCCCCTACGTGTTTTATCAAAGATACAATTCCCTACAATATTTACACGATCAAGTTGGAATTTTCTTTTCATCAACTATCGCCCTTGCGATTTCATGCCCTAGATATTTTATTATTCTCACGCTCTAGATTGTTCATAGTTTTGATTAAGAATTATGATTTTCTTAAAACTACGATAAGTTTTCTTGAAAATTTAGTGTTTTTTTGTGGTTTTGAATAATTGGATTATTTTAATTCACTAAAAATGAGGTTGCCACAACAATTAATACTCCACGTATTCATTAATAGGAGTGAGTGGATTTGTTTGACAATAGTTCTAATTTTCACGTATACGTCACAATCATGGGATGAATTTTTTGATTTAATCGAACAGAGTAGTATCAGGTAGGTTTGATGGAGGAAGCTAGATGTATATTGTGTCCTAAGAGAGAAAATGGACATATTTTAGAAGGACACTCCACCCCCCCCCCCCCTAAAACTAACAGGAATACATACGGTGTTAAGGTTAAAACTAACAGGAATACATACGGTGTTAAGGGAGATGGATGAAAATGATAATATTTTTGAACTACAATGTATCTAACCCAAGATTTAAACTAGTGGACTAAAATGCTAATTTTAGACAAACTACAGGGACTAAATTGGTAGCTTACTCTTATTAGAATAAAATGATTAAGTTTTTATATTTAATTATATGACTTTATTAAAAATAATAATTAGTGTTTACTAGAAGAGAGATTTTGCAATTTACCTCAAACCTTAGAGACGTAATTTGCAAGTAACTCTATAATTTATTAAATTTTAAAAACTAGTTGAAGAGTAAACTACAAATTTGGTCCCTATGGTTTGCCAAAGTTGTCTTTTTAGTCCATTAGTTTAAATTTTGTGTTACATAGTTTCAAAATGTTGTCCTTTTCATCCACCTCTCTTAAAACCGTTATTGTTTCCATTAGTTTTAGGCTAGTTTTGTCCATTTGATTAAATCTTTAAAAACATATAAGGGTAGTCTTGTCCAATTAATTAAAAGCTTAAAAAACAGCATAATTATTTGCCTCATTATCATTCATCTCCCGCAAATACTTTCACGCAATATTACAAGATACGATTCCCTACAATATTTACACGATCAAGTTGGTTTTTTCTTCTCATCAGCTACAGCCCTTGCGATTTCATGCCCTAGAAATTTCATTGTTCTCACGCTCTAGATTGTTTGTAGTCCTAATAAGGATTCTGATTTTTAAGAACTTACGATAAGTTTTCTTGAGATTTTGGTATTTTTTGTGGTTTTGAATAATCGGTTTGTTTTAATTCACTAAAAATAAAGCTACCATAAGAATTAATAGTCCGCGTGCTCATTAGCATGAGTGAGTGGATTTATTTGACAATAGTTCTGATATTCGCTTAATACGTCACAGTCATGGAAGGGTTTTTTTCATTCAATCGTACAGAGTAGCATCGGTTAGGTTTGGGGGGGGGGGGGAGCTGGAAGTATATTACGTTCATTAAGAGAGAAAATCGGTCTATTTTAGATGGACAACTCCCCCTAAAACTAACAGAATTACATACGGTGTCAAGGGAGGTTGATGAGAATGGTGATATTTTTAAACTACAATGTATCTAACGTAAAATTTAAACTAATTGACCAAAATGACAATTTTAGATAAACTATAGGGACTAAATTGGCAGTTTATTTTTATTAGAATAAAGATATTTATATGTTTGATATTTAATTATATAATTTAATTATTTAAAATCATTAATGTAGTGATAAAGCCTCACTCTTGGCGTTTTACGAAACGTGACGGTCTAGTCAGTAATGTGCTACATGTGCAAAAGTGGTGTAGTGGATGGAGCCCATAAAGCCCCTAGTTATTATCTTATTTATATTATCTATTTAAAAAAATCATTCAAATAATACTATTCAATCAAAAAAAAAAAAAAAAAAACAGCCATAAGGATAAAGCCCGGGAGGAGATTTGGACATATAGCGGCCCAAGGGGCCTATGAGACACCATAACCTCTTTTCACGCCCACTACAGAGAGCCTATTAGAGAGTTTGTTTTTAATATGAGAGAGGTGAGAAAAAATTAATGAAAGTGAATGTGAGAATTAAGTGTGAAATTAATAAATTTTATATATTATATAGTAGATTTATAATGCTCTTGATTTAGTGTGTTGTTAACTTAGGGCATGAGGTATACTCATGTGCTTTTAGCTATGTTGTTTTGCCACGTAAACAGTGACTAGACCACACAGAAGGGTTTAGTCCTGTGTAATTCTATTATTTTATTAAATTTATTTTGACTTTTTTAGAATTGAAATTCATATATAATCTTTTATATAGTAAATAAAACCACATTAGAACATTAAAAGAAAATTACAAATGCTAGAACAAAGTAGAAAATTAAAAAAATAATACAAATTACAATTTTTTTATTGAAACATTACAACACTAAAGTACAAAATTAAAAAAAATGCTAAGAAAAAGTTACATCACTCATACGAAATCATCGGTGAAACTCATACCGATATGTTTAAAAAAGAATTTTTAAACTAGTCCGTTTTCGTTTAAACTTATACCGGTGTATTTAGAAAATAAAAATGAAAAAGACTTTGATTTTTTTTAAGTTAGCATTCAAAAGTTATTTATGGAAAACCATATTTCAGCTTAAATAAATATTTTGAAATCTTCGCGCAAGAAGAAGGGGTGGTGTGCGCGTACGTGATTTTTTGCCAACTAGACATTTCCGCGGATGACGGATGTATGACGCATGCAATTATAACAACGTACGAATAACGTAGTTAATTACATGGCAGAATTTTCGTGACTTTGTGCCGTTTAATATAGTTAACCAACGACAATATATTAATTAGCAAGAAAGTAAAATACATTTAATTCAATATTGTTCATACAAACATACGACTGATTACGACTTTAACTCAAAAAAAAGTTTTAAGAGGTCAATAAAATTCATTTTGATAAACTACAGGTTGTTACCCGCACTCAGTAGCGGTTTATTTTGCATAAGATTAACCATGTCGTATGCAGTGGCGAACCTAGAAAATATTTTTATGGGGTCAGAAATTTTTTAGCTTTAAAACATATCCCTATATATTAGATTTTTTTACCGGTTCAAGTCGAGTCGTCAAATTAAGTAGCAAAATAAAATATAAATAACATGAGAAAATAATTAAATAAGTAAAAATATTAAATAAGATAAAAAAACCTAGATATAAGACTTAATATAATTAATGACTTAACGACTTTTATAAATGAATTTGAGAACAAAGGGATGATTATCGATCTCCTGGTTTCACCAGTTAGATTATATTTAAGAACTAAATTATAAAATAATAATTTAAAAACGAACGTGTTGCAAATTTAAAAGAAAATGTATAAATTAAATATATATATATATATATGAAAAAAATTATATATAACTAATAAAATAATCATAAAGATTTTACTCTTACTAGCTACATCTTTCATTTATTAATAAAGAATTATTTTTAATTCCTCCTTCCCCATATACTTTATTTATCTTATTCTTTTTCTTCTTTTCTAATAAAACTTCCTCATCATCTTCCTCATTCCTCTATATTTTCTACAGTTCCTCCATTTTTTCTGACGAGAAGAATTCCAATTATATTCAATTTTCTCTCTTCTTTTCAGCTCCAGTTTCTCTCTTTTTTGGGTCGGTATCAAAATTTCTTGGGGGCCGATCGAGATTACATCATACATATAACACTACGAAAACAAAATTCATGGGTCCCATGAGCTAAGGGTAGCCATGTACAAACCGGTCAACCATCGGTTAACCGGTTAGGAAATTAATCGATCTACTAGTAGAAAATAATCGAAATTAATTGATGACCGGTTAATCGAATCGGGTTGTAATCGATTACTAGGCAAAAAAACTCTAACCTGTCTGATCGATTTCGGTTAAAACCAAATCGATTATTATATCTTAACCGATTATAATCGGTCAATGCCAAGATATTAAAAAAAAGTAGTTGGGTAATAACTAATAAATGACAGAAGCTGTGGCCCTCTTTTTCGAACATTTATAGGTTGAGAACATTGGGTCGACATTGTTGAAGTCGACTGAGAGTCCGAGAGCAGAGCAGAAGGAGATGAAGTCGACTTACGGAGTGAGTGAGAGCATAGCAGAATCAATTGGGGCCTAGGGGGTTAGGGTTTCTTTTGTTAACCGCTGAGTGAGAGCAAAGCAGAATCGTAAGTTACGGTCTTACGATGATGAAGACGATTGGGGGTTAGGTTGACTCAAAATCGATTTGGGGTTTTTTTGGGCCTGGAACAATTAGGATAAATATGCAATTGTGCCTGGAACAATTAGGATTTATTAAATTGGTTGCTCTTTTATTACTAACCGATTAATCAATTAATGATCGACTCTTATATTCGGTTTTAAATAATCGATCCCAAATTGATTTCCAGGACAAAAATCTATGATCGATATCTAACCTACGGTTATTCTCTAACCGTAATCGGTTACAGAATAATCGGTTAATTATCGGTTTCGATTTCGATTAATAATCAGTGTCGGTTCGGTTAATCGATTATTTTGTACATGACTAGCTAAGGGTAGATCCACTGGTCGTATGAATACGTACACCATCTACGTAAAATTGTGTTAGAAATTGTTATCTTTAAAAAATAATCTTTAAAAGAATACGTATGCTAATTTAAAGATAAATGACCATGATCCATTTTTGACATTTTGAAAATGTATTAAATTTTAAAATGTTTTAATGTATAAACTTTATGTTTTAAAATATTAAAAAATGAAAACAAATGTCTTTTTACGGCCTATATATAAATATTCAAATCTACAATTCTTTTCGTATCAACTTTTGAGGTTAACTTATTATCACTCTTAATCATATGTTATAAGTATGTCTTTTTTATCATCTCCTTCGGCCCTTCACCAAAACAAAAATGCTATGCAAAACATTATTCGCAACACGGTGAAGTTCCCTCCTAGCATTTGGGGAGATCAATTTCTCACGTATAATGAGGTTTTGCAATATCTCTCTTTCTCTCTCTATCTCTCTCTATGTATATATATAGGTACCTTAATTATATACATAACTAATAACTCATTCTAGCCACTAATAAGATGTCACTTGTCACCCAACTTGTTTTTCCACGAAGGATAAAATGGTTATTTATTCAAAAAGTAAACTACCCACTCACTTTTAAAACGGCTCTAATTTTTTTCCCTTAAGTCGGTTTTTATATAAAAAATTTACTATTGGACTAGTCGCACTTTTATCTTTAATTCGGATGTGGTCCCGACTTTTTTTGGAAAAAAATAATTCGAACGTCCATCTTAAAAAGAGTTTCGAACGCCCATCTTAAATATAAAATAGCACTGGTGCATTTTTTTTGGTAGCACTGGGCATTTCGCTGGTACCACTGATGTTAATGACGGACATTAGAAAAAAAAAATTCGAAATAAGTCGGGACTACATCCGAATTAAATATAAAAAACGACGAGTCCACTTGGGAAAACTTTAAAAACCCATTGGATGGATGAGATTGATCCACATATGTCATTTTTAATGGATAAGAAAGGGTAATTTGGTCCATCAAAAAATTGAAGATTTTGTTATCTCTATAAAGTTTTTTGTTTTTGACATTCTCTCTTCTCTCCTCTCTTTTCCCTATTCTCTATTCTCTTTTTGATATTATTTATCATCTCTCCTCTCTCTTCTCTTTTTTTTGAACGACTCTTCTTCTCATTTGTTTTCTTCTCTTCTTTCTCACTTTTATATATAAATAATCCTTATTTTCTATATTGACTTAGTTGGTTAATTTATATATTTTTTTGTTTTACTTTTGTCTCTTATATTTTTCAATTAAGTTACATATGAAAATGTGTTATTGTTGATAAAAATTATAAGTATGAATGACGTTGTTTTACTTTTATCTCTTATATTTTTCAATTAGGTTACATATAAAAATGTGTTATTGTTGATAAACATTTTGCTCACAACATGTTACGTACGTAAATCATATAGACATGTGTAACAAAATGAAACGTAACAAAATGATTCATACGAACTAAAATAAATTTTAAATAATAAAAAATAAATGACATGCTAAGAATAAATACAACAAGCTAACAAAAAAAAGCTTTTTATGCTTCACTTCCTTATAACCATCTTCATCTTTGAAAAAAATCCACTCACCTAGAAAAAAAACATTCATTAATTCAAAAATGAAACGTACATAAATTTACATGCATATGGATGACGAGTTGTTTACGTATGTAAATTTACATTAATAAATGAGATGTAACATATTAAGTAAGTAAATTAACATATGTAACATCGTTACGTAAGTAATTAATATATAGTTTCATATGTAACATCACTCTTTAGATATGCATTTTTCCAAATCTCCAAAATGTTTAGTCACATAAGTTCGAGCATGAAAGATACGTAAATTTACATATGGAGTAAGGGTTTAAATATGTAATTTTACATAGATAAATGAGATGTAACATATTATCTAAGTAAATTAACATATGTAATGTCGGTACGTAAGTAAATTAACATATAGTTACATATGTAACATCATTGGTTATTCTCATATGTAACATCATTGTTTAGATATGCATTTTCCTAATTCTCCAAAATGTTTAGTCACATTAGTTCAATCATGAAACATACGTAAATTTACATATGGAGGGAGATTTACATAGATAAATGAGATGTAACCTATTACGTAAGTAAATTAGCATATAGTTACATATGTACTATCATTGTTTAGATATGCATTTAGTTGTGAACTGCACATGTTACATAAGTAAATTTAGATACGTAACATTAGACATTAAATATGTAACTTTATTAAGATAATGATATGTAACATGTACTTAGGTAAGAAAAATTGCATACGCAACATCTATAAAAAACATATCTAACAAATGGTAATATGTTACACATTACATTCACATACGTAACATATATGGAACCATAAGATGTAACATTAGATGTGCCGTTATATATAACATTACATGTGTAAAAAAAACATCACAGAGAAGACTCCACAAATGATAAGTTGTTTAGTCACATTAGTTCAAACATGAAACATACATACTTAAGTAAAAAAAACACTATTACCACTATTAAGACATATTATCAACTGTTACGTATGTAAGTTTCACATATGAATACTACCATGTTACGTAATTAATTTTACATATGTAACAAATACATCAGTTTGATTTATCAAGTCTTTTTCAACTTAGCAAGTATTTAACAATAAACTGATACACACATTTAGCAAGTATTTAGCAATGGTGAGTTGTCGACACTTTTTTTAATAAAAATTAAGGGAAATTATTTAAAAAAATTATATTAATTTCCATATAAAAATTGAGAGAAAAATAAAAATTTATATTCAAAGGTATAAGTCCACACTTTATAGAAAAGTAATATTTTCTCTCGAGTATGGTGGAGTTTGAATAGAATAAATGAAAATCGAATTCACATGAACACTCATATAAAAAGATTATATTTACTTTCAAAATTTATTTACCTCAGAGATAATTTCTTATTATCTCCATTAGAATCATAATTCAAACAATCCAGTATGACGGTTAAAAACCAATAATCCTTTTTTTTAAAACTGATCGCAACAAGGGGAAAAGTCTGATGTCATGGTGATAAACTTTTTTTAAACAAAATGCAATTGGAAATTGAAAAATGAACTCAAAAGTCTTGCTCATTAAATTCCCCTGTAAAATTATCACCACCACCACATTTAGATACAAAACAAGCACTCCATGTAACTATGCTTACTTTTAGTACTAGAGAGAGAAGACCAAGCTTTTAGAGAGAGAAATCAAGATTTTTGATGGAAGATTTAAGATCAAAAAAATACAAATTAGATCTGATTGATTAAAAAATGAGTAATAAAATGAGTTTATAGCTTAGTATCTCTTGATCCTTCTAAAATGAGTAATAAGAACCATAAGATGGAGACGACCCATGGAAGAACAATGGCTTCGGTGAAGATGACTCGAGGTGGTAGAGGAACACGGCACCAGACGATAATAAGATGATGAAACTTGTGTTGGGATTAATAGTTGAGACTAGAATATTCATTAGAGATGAGAATGAGATGAAAAGAAAAAGATGAAGAATTTTAAAATGAAGAAGAAAGTGAAAAAAAACAAAATGGGGGTAAGAAATATAAATGGTTGGTGAAGAAAGGGAGTGATTTGATGTTGCAGGTTCTTGGGGGTTGAAATTTTTTTTGGTCAATAATACCCTTTTGAGGTAAAGACAAATAAAGTTATGTAATTAAATTAAATGAAAAAAGATGAAAAAAATTACAACCATTAGATTATTATGATCAAATGACCATATTGAGTTTGTAAAGTTTTCCCAACTCAATCAAGTTTTCATTTTACCCTTATATATATATATATATATATATATATATATATATATATATATAGGGTTAGGTTCAAATAAGAACTTTTTCTTTTGAGAACTTTTGAGAACCATTCTGAGCCACTAATTTTCAGGGGGAAGCATTCAAATTCATGGGGGGGATTTCCATATATATAAACTAGTGGCTTAGAATGGTTCTTAAAAGTTCTCAAACCAAATTGGTTCTCAAATGATCCTCCCCCATATATATATATATATATATATATATATATATATATATATATATATATATATACAGAGATGATCATTTGAGAACTAATTGGTTTTGAGAACTTTTGAAAACCATTCTAAGCCACTAGTTTATATATATGAACCCCGCCCCCCCCCCCCCATGAATTATAGTGCTTCCCACCTGAAATTAGTGGTTTAAATTTGGTTTTGAAAAGTTCTTAAAATAAAAAGTTCTCATTTGAACCTAACCATATATATATATATATATATATATATATATATATATATATATATAGTGATATATATATATATATATATATATAGGGTTAGGTTCAAATGAGAACTTTTGATTTTGAGAACTTTTGAGAACTAAATCTCAACCACAAATTTCAGGGGGACCACTACAATTCATGGGAGGGGGGATACATGTAATAGACATGTGGCTTAAATTAGTTCTTTTTAGTTCTCAAATCAAATTGGTTCTCAAATGATCCTCTCCCTATATATATATATATATATATATATATATATATATATATATATATATATATATATTTTCTATCATGATTCAAAATATTGTGACGGTGCGTAAGTGTAGAGAAAAGATCTAGCGTGTCTAGATCATCAGGCTAAGAAACTAAAAGAGAAAGTGCGGAAAGAGCTAGTGGTCGAAGATGCAACAGAAACCATACACCATATCAAGTTATTGGAGCTAATTGATGTGGTCCAACGCCTTGGTATAGCATATCATTTTGAAGATGAGATAGAGAAATGCTTAAACCATATTTATGTTGCATATGGGGATAAGTGGATCGACGAAACTAACCTCCAAAGTACTTCACTTTGGTTCAGACTCCTTCGACAACAAGGGTTCAACATTTCAAGTGGTAATATTACTATATCGTTTGCATTTAGTTATTTATATGTTTAGGTCACACTCATATATTATAACTAGAGTTAAATATGATTTGTATTCCTGTGCTTTGGCAATTTTAACTGTTTGAGTCTATTTTTTAAATTATTAACAAATCTTGTCTAAGGTTTGTATGTTGTTGCCAATTGAGTCCCTGATATTAACGGAGTTAATTGTTCTGTTAAATGAAAGAGTATTTTAGTCATTTCACATGAGAGTGTATTTTTAAAAATTATTAACTTACTAAAAATAAGGACTATTTATGTAAATAATAAATTTATTAAAAATTTAAATTAACCCTCCCCCTCCCTCATCTTCTCCCTGTCCTCACCGTCCAACATCCACCCAGGTAAGGGTGATCATATCGGGTAAATTGTTAATGTATTGCTGTGAAGATTTCAGAGATTAAATAACAATGCAACTATTTTTAACGGGTTTTTTTCGTGCTTTATTTGAATAAGTTTCGAGTCACCAACTATTTGATCAGCTATACACCCAGGTGAAGCTTCTTTAATAAGCTTGTTTAACGACATATTTTCAAATTCTCAATGTTATTGAATGAATCTGATGGCTATAATTTCGGTTTGAGTTCACGAATCTATTGGTACAATCAATTTTGAGGCTCCTTCACAGATTTGGATCGATTTTTTGAGTTTTGATTCATCATTTTTCTTCAAAAATGGCGCTACTAATCTTGTTAATTAATTACGCCTTCGAATCTGCATAAAACTAGAGAAATGGATTTCTACATGATCGTTTGATGATTGCGAGATCAGAGAAACATTCGGATTGAATTTCGATTAAGAGTTGATGATATTAAGAATTCCTTTTCTGGTAAGGATGAAGGGACTGGGTTTTATTTTCAACAGAAGATACCCATCATTGATTCGTGATAGAAATTCATCTGTCTAATTTCAGACTCCTCGTAAAATCTAATTTCAAGGGGTAAAACAAAGACGATCAAATCACGCACCTTTCCATTTTCTGCATTTCTCATGGAAGCGCTCATCGGAGTTTCACCAGAAAACTACGTGCTGCCGGTAATGGTCACGACGGATTTCGAAATTAAAAACAACGAACAAACATTAACATTCATTCCGCCCACGAATACACAAGATGTCTTCATATTCATCTCCTGCTGATTTGATCGCTTCCAGCGAAGATCTGTTAACCGAGATCCTTCTCCTGTTACCGGTGATTTCACTCATCAGCGTGGCCGGATCTAAGGATGGGTTGGGGCTGCCTCCTGATATGGATTGGGTGAAAGAGGCAACTTGCTTTTTTTATTTATTTAATTTTAAGATTTGTAATAAAATTATAAAAATAGTTCCTTGATTTTGATAACTTATATAAGTAGTACCTCATAAGTAAAATGGTTAAAATGCCCCTTCCACCTAACAGGAAAAATCTAACACAGTTAGGTCCAGGGACTCAATTGGCAACAGAATGAAAACATGGGGTTCGATTTGTTAAGAAAAGCAACCATGAGATGAAATTTGTTAATAATTTAAAAAATGGACTTAAACAGTTGAAATCTGCATCAGGGACGCAAATCGTAGTTAACTCTTATAACTAATTTTGACTCGTTTACTTATAAATGTATGTATTTAGGAATATTCAACAAGTACACGAACGAAAATGGGGATTTTTTAGAGTCCTTGAGAGATGATGTTGAAGGTATGCTCTCTTTGTATGAAGCAGCACACATGAGAGTGGAAGGCGAAGACGTTCTAGACGAAGCCCTCAAGTTTACAAAACACAATCTCGGATATATAATTAAAAATCACACCAGTAGCGGCGATGATGTGTCACTTGAAACTCAAATACATCAAGCGCTACGACAACCACTTCGAAAAAGATTGCCACGGCTAGAGGCGTTGCGTTACATACCAATCTACCAACGACAAGATTCCCACAATGATGAGTTACTAACACTTGCTAAGTTAGATTTCAATTTGCTCCAAGAATTACACCGAAAGGAGCTTAGCGAAATTAGCAAGTGAGTATATCATAAACAATTTTAAGAATTGTTTATTTATTTGTTTTAACCCAAACTAATGGAATCAAATAACAACCCATAACCAACTATATGTTACTTTTCTAGATGGTGGAAGAATCTTGATGTGTCAAACAAACTACCGTACGTTCGGGACAGAATAGTCGAAGGTTTCTTTTGGATATTGGCGGTCTACTTCGAGCCTCAACATTCTGAATCAAGAATTTTTCTGATGAAAGCGTGCAATCTAGTGATCATTTTGGATGATATGTATGATAATTATGGTACTTATGAAGAACTTGAGATCTTTACTAAAGCCGTTCAAAAGTAAATAGTAACCAAGAATTTACTTCTACTTTAATATATGATGAATGAAATAATTTCTGAAAACTTATCACTCGTGGTGATTGATTTACGCAGATGGTCGATGAGTTGCTTGGATATGCTTCCTGAATACATGAAACCGATATATCAAGAACTACTCGACGTCCACAAAGAAGCTGAAGATTTGCTAGAAAAGAAGGGAAACGCATACCGTAGCTATTATACAAAAGAGATGGTACATAATGAATAAATCGTTAGATCTTTATTGTTCGTTTGAAAACATGAAATCTAGTAATTAATGTTTGAGTTTCTTGTTCATTCGGAAATTAGGTCAAAGAGTACACTCGTAATCTGTTGATTGAAGCGAAATGGGCGAATGAGAAGTACATTCCAACTGTTGAGGAACACATGTCGGTTACCTTGGTTACCTGCGCCTACGCCATGATCATCGCAAAATGCTATGTTCACGGGGACGACTCAGTGACCGAGGATACATTTAAATGGGTGTCCAACTATCCTCCTATTGTCAAAGCTTCGTGTTTGATTTTGAGGCTCATGGATGATATTGCCACACATAAGGTACGTAGAATTTCAATATTCATTTAAAGTCGTTCAAAGAAAAAGTTAAATATATATGATAGTACGTATGTGAAATAAGAGCTTACGGAAACAAAATCGCAGGAGGAACAAGAGAGAAACCACGTGGCTTCAAGTGTCGAATGCTACATGAAGCAGTACGAGGTTTCGGAGGATCACACACGTGAGGTATTCTCGAAACTAGTCCAAGATAGTTGGAAGGTTATAAATCGAGAGTCTCTAAACCCAACGGTTGTCCCTAGAGCTTTACTTATGCCTCCGATTAATCTGGCACGTGTTTGTGATGTCCTTTATGCACGTGGTGACGATTACAATCATGCTGGAAAAGAAATGATACATTATATTATATCACTTCTTGTTAACCCTATAACTGTTTAGTAATCAATGATATAGTAATTAAGGGTGATCTTATCGGGTAAATTGTTATTGTATTGCTGTGAAGATTTCAGAGATTAAATAACAAAGCAGCTATTTTTAACGGGTTTTTTTCGTGCTTTATTTGAATAAGTTTCGAGTCACCAACTATTTGATCAGCTATATATAAGTTTACTCATTGATTAGTTCGATTAAAGTTGTATGTACTTAAGAGACTAATATGAATCTTGTTAATTATTTGATGATTATTTATCTTTTTAAATTAACTTGAAATAGTCATTGGGGTTGTAGCCCAATGGTACGAAACAAAGTCTCTTTGGTGGAGACTAAGGTTCAAACCTTGGGAATGGTTTAAAAGTTAGGGGAATAAAAAAATTTAGCCGTTCAAAAAAAAACTTGAAATAGTAACTAATTGTAATAAATAAAATTTATTAAATAATAACTAAATTTAATAACTTTTTAATTTAAGTCAAAATTAAATCATCGTATATTTTATATATGTTTTATTTGTCTAAGTTAATTTGTAACATTTATAAAAAATAATTATATAAGTTTAAAACGCTAATAAAAGCTAAGTGACTTTAACAAGATAATAAAAAACTTTAAATGACTCTACTAGAACAATTTAGGGTGGAGGAAGCCAGGAAGGTAACCTAGAAGTAGCTTCAGCACGACACTCGGATGAATGTCAAAAAGTATCCTAAAATATTTTTATTTTTTAATTAAAAACCAATAAAAATACTGTAAACTATGAATTAAACATAACTAAAAACATGGAAACCAACATTAAATTAATAAAATAAAAACTACACATCCTCCTCTTCCGTTAAATGCAAGTCCATGTTTATGGTCACGTATTCCGTAAGATTAAATATAAGTCGGAAATGCGTGTTTTGATCTCGCAACTTCGAAATATATTGCCATCGACAACCAAATTTGTCGGAGGATCCTTGATGCATACCGGTAATAATGTCTTCTCTTCATCTTTAAGATTATGTTGTGCAATATTAAACATGCGTACATACTTTTGGCTATCTTTTCGTGTGTCATCGCCCAGGCCGGTTGGTTAACTATTTCCTATTGAGACTTTAGAATACCAAAAGCTCGTCGACATCTTTCCTCGCCCACTCTTGAATCTTCTTAAATTATTTTCTTTGATGTCGTCGGGTGACGAAAAGCTTTGTCAAAAGTAGACCAAGAAGGGTATATCTCGCCGGTAAAGGTACTAGTCACGCTTGTATTCCCGCCCGTTAACTTGATATGGACAACTCGGCGAGATTCCATGCATCTCGTTAGTAAACAAAGGAAATTGATTAAGAAAATTGATGTCGTTGTTGAATCGCCAACACCAAAGTACCCATGCCAAATCCATAAATTCTCTGGGGCGACTACTTCGAGTATGATCGTTGGGTATAGGGGATCACCCCGATGAAATTGACCTCAATAACGTTTTGGACAATTTCTCCAACCACAAAGTGTACTGACGATGTTCCCGAGCATCCCATGGGATGCCATGTTTTTCTAAATGTGTCTCGTACAAAAGTGCAAGGTCATAGCTAGTTAATTAACATAGAATTCTTTATGCTACAATCTATAAATATCGTTGTAAAAATAATCCAGGGATTCACGTGAGGTTCTAGCAGGCATAGCTAAATATTAATCATATTCGTCGTGAAATTACCGTACGCGAGTTGAGGAATGGCATATTTGCATTTTTAACAGCAATAAACTTTCCTTCATTCTCCCGTCGAACCCTTCTTGAAACCATTCAAAACTTTTGATTATGTCTAAAACAAACACTTCGTCATCCAAAACCTCAATGCGACTGTTTCTTCATTATACACGGGTTCCTCGACAAATTAATCTCTTATCAGTCGTTTTTAGCCTCTACACGACCGTGATCAACAAACTCTTTCTTTGGAATGAGCCATATCTTCAAGTACCGTTGCGATGACATCATTGGAAGAATTTGTACTACATGAAGAAAACGAAAGAGTCGGTGGAAGAATAATGTTGCGTCTCATTTTTAGTAGAAGAAAACGCATAAAAGTATAGAGAAGAAATGAATTTTTAGCGTGAATTATTTGTGAGAAATGTTTATTTATTTAGAGGGTTAGAAAAAAATAATCCGATCCATTTGACTGTTATCAAACGGTCATCCTTCGCTCATACAGTCACAATTCACAAAAACAACTACGGCTACTTCTAACCGCAAAAAGAAGCCACGAATAAAAAGGGTGACGGTGATGTAGCCAGCTAGCCATATAGTAGTCACGAACCATTTTTCGTGTTTGAATCCAAACTTGATTACTATTCTGTAAAATGTTAAAAACATATATATAGATAGTTTAAAACTTAGCCGAATATCTCTTTGAAAGGAAGAAGCAACGAGCAAAATCGCTGTTATCTACAATGGAGTTGCTCTCCTTCTCCACCCCCTCCCTCAATCTCCGCCACTTTTCTCCCACGAAACCTCTCCAATCCTTCTCCATCCACCGTCTCCCGCCGTCACAACATTCCGTCAGATGCTCTTCTATTCAATCCTCCATCCAAGCCCAAACCCTAGGATTTCAATCCAACCCAAATTTCGGTTTTTCGGCTTCTTCGCCGCAAACACCCGCGACGGCGATGAGAGGCGCCGAATCGGACGCGATGGGATTGCTTTTGAGGGAAAGGATTGTGTTTTTAGGAACCCAGATTGATGATTTCGTTGCTGATGCTATAATTAGTCAGTTGCTTTTGTTGGATGCTCAGGACTCTACCAAAGACATCCGCCTTTTTATCAATTCTACTGGCGGCTCTCTCAGGTTATTTCTATCTTGGAATTGAATTTTAGTTCTTAAGATTATGCAAATACTTGTTACCAATTGAGTAAATGTTGAATCTTGGTGGTTTGTTGAACTCTTGAATGACTTTTTGGAGGGTTTGAAAAAAGTAGGTTTTTTAGGGTTAAAGGAAGGATTTGGCCAATTGGGTACTTGTTTAAGAGATGAATAGTCTAAAAAAGTTGCGTGCTTTTGGCTAAAAGATAAGAAAATAGATTAGAATTAGGTAATCTGAGGTCAGGTTGAGCTGCATTACAAAGATAGTTCATGATGCTCGTTAGTGAAGTGACTCAATGGTGCAATTCTGAGATATATATTTCTAACCCCAAGTGAGAATATGGGATGGATTACTGAAACATTAGTTGCAAATCCTTTTAACATCACATACCATATGTGCTAAACTGGTAGTTACCAAAGGGCCTTTGGTTGACGGTTCAAGTCTTGTAGTGGAGTGGACAAAGGTGTAAATTGAGGAGTAGGAATATTGTGTTTGTGAGTTAGCTGTTTTAAAAAATGTGTGCTAGGTTCTTCTTCTTCTTCCTACTTTCTATATTTTTATATTCTGTTAGCTGAGTTAAGAATTTTCTGCAAAGTATGCTATTTAATGCTTTTGAACAAGAGATGAGTGAGTGAATTAAAACCAGAAGGGTTATTGCTGAAAATAGAATGATCGTCTCTGTTTAAGAGCTGCAAAGTGATATATGCTTATATATTTAATTTTATTTAGACATTCAATGGTCGTGAGAATAACTGGGTTTTCTAATACTAAGAATGTTCAAGCAATTTGATACTCATTTGCATAATCCTGTGATTCATAGCAGTTAACAAGTATTGGGTCTAGATCTGTCCTATGGGGTTAGCATTTTGTTTAAAGTGATTACCTGATTATTATGTTCTCAAGTTGCAGATGATCAGTTACGGTGAAAGGAGTCTTATTATCTGATTATTTGGTTCTACTAAGCTATTGTACAATGTAAATAATCAGTTTAGGTGCAACATTACCACTCATTAAAAAATTAAATATTAGTTTTTACTTTTCATTATTATTTTCACCACCAATGTGTAAGAGTGCCCTTTGTGATCATTTGAACTATTAAGTCCTTAAAAATATGCACAATTTGCCAAACACTCAAAACAACCGCTTATCTCGATTATATCAACTTCAAACAGTAGCAGCACATCCAAACACTATTTATACAAGACTACAGCCTGTTTTTATACAATTCTGATTATTCCATATCAGGCAATCACTTTCAATGCATAATTCCAGGCGCCCCCTTAATTTGCGCCCAATCGCCCATACTGCTATGCACTAAATGTATTTTCAAGTTATATACAGTCAAAAAGGTTCTTTTGACTCAAGTTTTAATTTTTTCTTTTATTTTGCATACAGCTCTTCGATGGCCATTTATGATATTCTAAAGCTATTGAGGGCTGATGTGTCAACAATTGCACTAGGCATATCCGCATCAACAGCTTCCATAATTCTTGGTGGTGGAACTAAAGGCAAACGTCTTGCAATGCCAAATACAAGAATTATGATTCACCAACCACTCGGTGGTGCAAGCGGACAAGCAATAGATGTTGAAATTCAAGCCCGAGAAATGATGCATAATAAGGAAAATGTGACCAAAATCATAGCAGAATCCACTGGACGGTCTTATGAACAAGTTCAAAAAGATATCGATAGAGATCGATATATGTCCCCTATTGAAGCAGTTGAATATGGAATAATTGATGGGGTTATAGATCAAGATTTCATCATCCCACTTGAGCCTGTACCAGATCGAGTTAAATCTACTCTCAGTTATGATGCAATCACCAAAGATCCTGAGAAATTCTTGAATCCTGAGGTACCCGATGATGAAATTTTCGCCTGAAGACAGTTTTTTACTGTTTTGCTTTCTTTGCTTGTTCTTCGTTAGTGATACACGTTTATTAGTTTCGAGAACAAAGTGATAGAACCGACTTGTTTTTCTGTGTCGAAACTGTTGTATTCTTAAGTCAAATGATGACACTAAGACTCTTTACCATAATGTGCAAACCTAAATGATGGTGCACAACTTACTTCCCTACATCTGGCGTTATCTCATCATCTAAATGCTTGTAACTTGTTAATAGTTACAGGGTAGTGTGATCAAATTCTATGGTGGTATATCAAACTTGTTTCTTTAACCCACTTCTTCTATTGGTTCCACTTTGTCACACGATTAGCAATTTGATATCCAGAATGGCCACATTAGTGAACTTTACGTATCCACAAACAGATAAAATAAAGGAATTCAAAGTAGGACGCTAACTTTCAAGAAAGGGTGACAATAACTTACGAACATTGAACCCTAGCACGATTTCAAATTTACTTGGAGAGGTTCAAAAGGTTATGAAATCAAGAGGGTTGTCATGCACTTCAAGGAGATATGATGGAATGTATTTGGAGTTATCAGAATCAATAGGATATTATAACTGGATCGTTGCTATCGATTACAAGAACAGGTGAACTTTACGTATCCACAAACAGATAAAATAAAGGAACCAGAAGGAGATGAGAATACAGAGTAGCGGAGATAGGAAGATGGGAGAAGAAGACACACGTAACAATAATCTTTTCATAATCTAATCTCTTTTGGACCCTCTTTTCTTGTAGGTGGAGACGTGAAGTTGGGTTTATGGGCTTTGACTTGGTTGCGGGATATGGACTTGTATAACTTGGCTTCATAACATTAATCTCTTAAGGAATACGTAGATTAGAAATTTTTTTCTAACATCGTAATTATTATTTTAAAGTCGAATTAGTATGTGATGATTAAATTCCTAATAACAAATTTTAAAATTTCCCTCAATGAAAATTAGTTAACAAATTTTCATATCTTTATAAAACTTATTGGACTCAAATAGTTAGAATTTAAATTTAAATACCAAATGGGTTCAAATAATAATTTACCCTACAAGTAAATTTAAAAAGTAATAACATGTTAACTTTTTTAGTGAAAACTTCATTTATTAATAGCAAAATTTTTAACGGTTCTTAATAAAATCGCTCAATATTTAAGTGTCTTAAGTATGATCTTTTTTATGAATGTTATTTGTTTTGAAGTTAGCTATTCAATTAAAACATATATAAATTTTAATTAGTTATTTGACAACTTTTTTTTAAAACTTGTGTTTTGTTTTCTTAAGAAAACCGAAACCTGAAAATAAAGGGAAAATCATGTAAATGTCAGTTGACTTCCTTATTTTCATTGAAATTGATCATCATTTTTTAGCCTTTTTAAATAATCAGTAACCCATGCAGCCAATAAGATTTTGACACATGAGCACTGATGACTAATCATATATGCCACATGTCCCAAATTAGTCACTAACTTATCGTTATGTATGACCGCCAGCAATGATGGCAAACATTGGTGTTGACATAGCATTCCATCCGATCATTGAATATTTCTTGGTCCCACCATGGAACTAATCAGCAAACGTCACGTGTCCTAGAAGGCTAAATTTGCCCGAATGCTAAGTTACCTAACTTAGCCTTCTTAGTCTTTTTTTAGCCTTCTGGGATACGTAACGGGTGCTAATTCGTTGACATATGGGATCTAGAATATTCAATTATTAGAAGGTGGACACGTAACCGGCTTTAGCCTTGTCTTCTTAACCGACGGTGTTGTGTTTATGTGACGCATAGTGATTGGCCAAACCTTTGACAATTTTTTTTCTTTATCATTTTGGTAAAAAGAACCAAGTACAACTTACTATTTTGATGATTTTCCCACAATAAAATGTGTGCGGAGGAGCAATAGTTAACGTATCAAAACCCTGTCTCATGCCCTTAAACCCCTCGTTGCACAGGGGGTTTTGTGCTAACCGTATGGAACTATCTTCTTCTTCTTCTTCGCAGGTTTCAAGCATATAATGCTCTTTTGTGGATCTTCTTCCTCCTCATCAGCATCATTCGCCAGGGTAAATCTCCCTCACCTCCTCAAATTCATCTCCTCCTTCAACCCCCTTGCATTTTCATCTATGCATTTCTACTCTACATCTCCACCATCCTCACAAACACACCTAATTAACCACATAATCGCATCATTTCGACAAGAATACCATAATCAACACCTGTTAAACCATTCCCGTATCTCTAATCTGAAGTCCCATGAAGTGGAGCCGATTCTTTTTGGTCTACGCGCAAACCCCACTTTGGCAATTAGGTTCTTTGAGTGGTCTGAGCATAATCTAGGGTTCCATCATCATAAGCTTGAGTCTTTCTGTGGTCTTATTCATTTGCTTCTAGAAAGGCGGATGTTTGATCATGCACGAAAGGTGTTCGATAAAATGACTGAAAGGTTTGGGGATGTTGATTGTTTTGATGCTTTTCAAACGGGTCTTAGGAGTTACCACTCGAATGCCACTACCGTTTTCAGCTTCTTGATTGATAACTATTGTCGAATTGGGAAGATTAATCAGGCGGTTGAGGTGTTTTTCAGGATGTCTAGAACTGGTATCTCTATCTCATCATATGCATTAATGAAAATGTTGAACTGTTTAGTTGATTTGAAGAAGATTGATGTCATAACAGAGGTGTTTTCGGAAATAAGTAGCGATGAGAATTTGTGTTCAAATGCATACGGGTATGTAATGGGAGGTTTCTTCAAGAAGGATGAGGCAAGTTTGGGATTCGAGTTCCATAAAGCTATTACTGAAAGATGGTTTGTGCCTAATGTAGTTACTTGCAATAAGATCATGAAAGGTCTTTGCAATGACAAACGTTTAAACATTGCACATGACTTCTTAACTTTGATAATAGAGGTAGGGCCACGCCCCACAGTAGTGACATTTAGCACAATAATCAAAGCATATTGCCAGGAATCAAAACTAGAAGAAGCATTTCAACTTTATGATCAGATGGTGGTAATAGGAATCATTCCTGATTTAGTTGTATATAGTATTTTGGTTGATGGTCTTTTTCGGGCAGGCAAGTTAGAAGAAGGGCGTCAAGTAATTTTGATTGCATTAGATAAGGGCATCATTTTAGATGTGGTGGTTCTTAGCTCCATGATAGATGCATATGTAAAAAAGGGAAATCTAGAAGATGGTTTTGATGTTTACAAAAAGATGCTCAAGAGTGGGATCAAACCAAACATTGTTACATATGGCATTCTTGTGAATGGACTATGTCAAAACGGGCGGGTCCATGAGGCTACTAGCATGTTTGGTCAAGTTTTAAAACAGGGTCTTGAGCCATCTGTCTTACTTTATAGCAGTCTTATTGATGGCATGTGCAAATCTGGGAATTTGAGATATGGTTTCCGGTTGTATGATGAATTGGTAACTTATGGTTATACTCCAGATGCGACGGTATATAGTGTGCTTATTAATGGTCTTACAAAACAAGGCAGGATTCATGATGCCATTCGATTCTTTTATCAGTCTCTGAATAGTGGTTCAAAACCTGATATCATTGCTTACAACACTATGATTGATGGCTTGTGTAAATTGAGGCAAATGAAGGATGCTGTTAAATTGTACATAAAAATGGGTACATATAATCTGAAACCAGATATAGCTACGTACACTGTTCTGATCAAAGCGATTATTGAGTCCAGAAGGCTTCCGGAGGCTTTGATGTTGTTCTTTCAAGCCTTGAAGAGCGGTTTTTCTCCGGATCGTGTTACATACTGCACCCTTATACATGGATTTGTTAAAGAAAATAGTGTGAATATTGGGTTATGGCTTCTGGAATTAATGATTGAAAACAAGGTTGAACCTGATATTGACATTTATAATGTCTTGATAAACGGTTTTTTCAAAAGCCAGCAATGGAGAGAAGCGGCTGGCCTGTTTAAGCAAGTTCAGAAGTATGGACCCGAACCTGATATTGTGACATACAACACAATGATCAGTGGTTATTGTTCTTTAAAGATGTTGAAAGAGGCTGTTCAACTTTTCGAAGAAGCGAAACCTAATGCCATTACCTACACTATCTTGATTGATGCATACTGCAAAGAAGGTAAACTCGAAGATGCAATGTCAATATTTTCACTCATGTTAAAAACAGGTTTAGAACCTAACGTGGTTACCTACAGTGGTTTAATCGATGGTCATTTTAAAACGTTGAAAATGGAAACTGCTCTCGAGCTGCATGAAAAGATGCTTAGTAATGGCATTTCTCCAAATATAGTGAGCTACAGCGTCTTGATTGATGGTCTTTGCAAACGAGGATTAATGGAGGAAGCATCAATGGTGTTTCAGGGTGCTTTAGAAAAGAATTTGCTGCCAGATGTTATAATATATGGGATTATGATTCATGGTTATTGTAAGGTTGGAAGATTAGGCGATGCCACGACACTTTATAGCCGTATGATTAAAGAAGATATTGTTCCTGATGGATTATTACAAAGAGTCATCGAAGAGTACGGTCTTGCAGATGTTTCATTACTGTAAATTTTAGAAGGTATTATATACTGACATTCTATACAATCACATTTTGCCATGAACAATTTTGTCCTGGTGTGCATCTTTTAAATGAGGGAACAATTTTTTCTAGCAGACCCTCAAATCTTTCATAAAAAAGTTGCGGATATAAAAATGGATAGAATGGTTAGCCTTGATTAATGTTGAACTTAAAAATTTTGTTAACTCCACCCGTAGGAGCAGCATTTGTTTAGAGATGTTAGTTTCGACCCATTTATACAGATCCAGATCTTTGGTAAGTATGTATCGTACTGATAGTCAAGTTGTACTTGTATGTATTGTACTGGTGACGGGTCAAGTAGGTAAAATGAAGCGAGTTAAACACGTCCAAACTCAAGTTGTCTAACATGAACAAATACAATATTAACAAATTAACAAAAACTGTAACATAGTACTAACAGATACCAAAATTTCATCAAACATACACATAGGAACATGAATGAACCATATTACTCGAGGATGTCTAACTACAATCCTCGATGGTCACCAAAAATCCTAACAATATACAAATCAGGAGGTTAACCAGATGGAAAAGGTCCTTGTCAAGATTTAGCATGAGAGTGGAACGGGTTGCATGCAAAAACAGCATCACGACAAAGGAACCAATATTCCTTGAGCGGGATGGACATCCATGGCATTTTTGGAGGCAGACCAGCACCAGGAACAAATGGAAGGTTGTATAGTGGAGAAGGCAAACTGTAGAAGTAACTGAAAATAGTCAGTTCAAGGAAAAAAACTTGAAGGTTGAAGTTACTGCTAACAACCTGTTACTTATCAAAAGCAAACGAACCGAGTTAGCAGTCACCCACCCTGAGTGTATTTGGAATGCATAAAACTTCATAACACATTTCATTCATAAAACTAGATGATTATTGACAAACTTCAAATCATATTGCCATATTTCACACTTTTATTTAATTTATTTTTTGGACGAAATAAAAAAAGTTACCCGTTTTGACCTATTGGCTGTGATCCACCCAGTTGTCCACCTATAATAAAACCATATGAGAGAGAAAGGACAATAAACGTACCTTCTTCCACTGAAAACTCTGTAAACTAATGAGCTAATTGATGATCTTGGAACAGCAGAATGTAGGTATCTAAAGTCTGGTCCCACCAATTCTCCTGAGTAATAAAGTTCATAAATGGATAGGGTAACATAAATATAGAATTTCTCTTATATTTCATATCATGTGGACTTATTACATTCAAATTGGACATATGACACCGCTTTACACTACGAAATACCCAAAAAAAATACTTTCATACCTGAATAAAGACATGTTTAAACATTTTAACGACTTAATTTAAAACCTAGCACTTCCCTTGTTATAAAATTGACAGCAACTAAAAAGGTTGACAAAAATACCTACACAACTTAGAGATTGTTTTCCCATTGTTTCATAGTGTTACAAAAGTTTTAAAAGTGGAAACTGATCATGAACACCTAACTATCATATCGAAAATCAAGCATCACACATGCCATAACTAATTTTCATACCACTTAATGTTTAAAAAAAAAAAATGATGGTAGCGAAAAGGAGTAAGCAAACAAACATACTTAGCAAAGATCCCACTCGAACACTAGGGTCCGGAGAGGACAAGACAAGAACAATCCTTACCTCTATCTCATGGGATAAAAAGGCTACTCCTAGAGAGATCCCCAACTATGAAAATGTAGTGAAAAGGAATCAAAGATGATATAGTTCAGGTCTTACCTATATTATAAGTATAACTGTGGAGACATGACACAAGAATATCTGATCCAGTAGTCTCTAAATCAATTCTTTCTTGTACAACCTCCTTGTCATGACTCTCAATAGGAAATATCTCAAACCAAATCCCACAAGGAAATCTGCTTGGCCACAGCAACCAAAGAAAAATTTTGATGTAGGGCGTAGCATGGATTACAGAAATAACAACCTCAATAAGCATGCATATAAACCCAATGGTCATATTTATAATGGTAAACGACATATAAAAGGCTGAAGTAGTTGGTAGCAGAAGCAAAAGCGGAGTAAACAAGAGAGATCCAACAATATGTTGTTCCACTGTGTAGTCATAGCTATCTAACCTCTCACGAAGAGGGTTCCATTTTTGACCCCTGAAAATAATGAAAAAGAGGTTAAAAAACTTTTAAAACCCCTGATGATTACACATAGAATCACTTCATTCCAAAGTAAAAACTTTCACTACCTGAAAAGACGCCACAATGCTGTTGTTGCTTGTATCTGTCTTGAATAAACGAGGGAAATTAACCAATGCAGACTTGACACGTGTGTTGTTGAAACAGTAATCAAGTCAATTGTCAATGAAGCAGGGGTTGTGAACCCAAAAAGAATTCCAGATATAGCCAGGCCTTTAATGAAAAAAATAAAAATAAAACGCATGGAGCCCCATAGCGTAGACCAAATTTGAATTGTATTAAGGGAAAGTGTGCCAAGAACTCCTGCAAGCTCAGTGTTCAACTTAAAACCAGCAGGGTTTCCCATTAATCGTGCACAACTTATTAGCCACCAGTTGTTTGTAATATCACCACTGATGGTAAAAATCGATAAACAAACAGAATCTGCATGAGTTAGCAATGCAAGACCAAATAGGTTCCCAAACAGTACGTCAATAACCACACTTAACCACATGGAATGTTTGAGTAGTGAAGATTTTTCTGCATACTCCACACACGATTCAGACCTTCCAAAACAATCATATAAAAATAGTGAGCATATAAATTATAGATCCAAAACTAATCTAGTCAAGAACTAATTACACTTAAGACTCAAATTTTTGATTACCTGGAATCATTGTTCTGAAGAAAGACTGGCCAGTACAAGATTTGACAACATCGAACACGAATGTTCTTCCAGGTGTGAATGAATAGATTTTCAAATGTGGCATATATGAATGAGTCTGATACATGGCTTAATAGAAAATAAAGTAGCTGGAGAACAACGTATATAGATGTGGAAACTGTAGCAACACACACAGCCAACAGTTGCCATATCATAGTGATATACCTGAAAATAAGAACATAAATGACCAACAAGCACACAAAATTTTTGAAATGAGTGACACCATAGTAAAGGGATTACATGTGCACATAATGAAACCAAAGTGCATGTCTTTTGGGTGACACTTGTTGTTCAAAGAATAAGGTGGCAGCAGCAGCACAATTGATGGCAAGAATGACAGAATCCTATATTCACAATCCCAGAAATACACTAAAATTAGACAAAATGTGAGAATATAGAAAATGTAGCGTATAGATCAAATGCTATATCTACCAAGTCAAGAGCGGATTTCTTTAGGCCGAGATCTTCCACCCATTTAGGTTTTCTTGAAATAGTTTTAGCATTCTCAGAAGAATGTTGGGAACCTAAATAGAAATGATGACCACCAAATCTAGGAGTTCCATAGATTACTATCTGATTCAGAACAATAAATAGCAATCAAGATACCAACTCATTCCTGATAGTGAAGTATGTATAAAACAAAGAACATGTGAGTGACCATACACAGGTAAGGTTTTCATGACTTACATACGTGGAGATCAAGATCCGAAGCAATGTGCATATCCCAATGTATGTGATGTAACTTAGGAATCCATCCCAAATTTCGACTGATGTAGATATAAGAACCATACACAAGTTGGCCTAGGTTGCTTTTTGTAGATGTTTTATACTGATCTAGGAGTCCATCAACGTTATGGCATCCACAGATGCGGTATCCACTTCTATCCTTTAGTATTTGTTGTTCAGTGTGTGGACCTGAGTTAGGAGGTGTGCCATTGATTTGTCTATATCCGTCTACTAATTCCCTATCCAAATGCAACTCGCCATTGCTAGACGCATCTGCCGAGCAATAACCTAACATAGAGAGTCCACATCTGTCTTGTAAGGATGTTGGCATTCTTTTATTTATCTTGTGAAGTATCCCCTGGACATGGTAAACAAATGTCATTCATCCATCTGTAAAGCAGGGTAATTGATCCTACATCCAATTCTTGAGTTTATTATCAATTTCACAATGTAATAGGTAAACATTAGATCACACTGATTCTAGGGATCGGTTATTTAAATATATTGTCTGGTACTCTCATATTATAGTTGCATGTTATACACCTATATGATTCACCAATGTAATCACCTGCTTCACGAAGCATTAACAAAACCTACAAACTCACTGTACACCCCTTCAGACATATTTTCCTCATTATGTTCAATAAAGAAAACATGGAACAATAATATGATGAAGTCTTCCACTATCACAAGGCAATAGGCATAATGTTTGTTTTTAGGGTCAATTATCAAACAAATTGGCAACAGAATCAGCAGTATACCTTCATCCCAATCGCAATTGACAAAATGGCTCATTCCGTGGCCAAATAATGATATACGTGACCTAATTTTGACGAGAACTCACTGTTAACTTATGGCATTTTCAATGTTCAGTGAAGAGAATTCCTCAATTCAATCATTCACATCAAAACTGAGAAAATAAATCAATGTGCATACGTCTGTTTATAGAAACGTAAACCTAGCATTGTAATGGAGAAGCCTCAACACAAAATAGTTGAAAAGTGTTTGATACCTCGAGATCAGATCCGATAGAAGAGAAGGCAGCATCATCGATTGAAAAGGCTACGACGACTTCGATCGGAACAGATGCAGATGAAGAAGAAGAAGAAGATGAAGACGAAGAAGATGATGAAACGAACCAACCGAACAAGAAGGAGGAAGAGTGAGGTTGGGACAAATGACGAGGCCACCAAACCCTACACTTTCTCTTCATAATTTTGAAAATATCGGTGCCTTAGATATCTCCGATGAGCTCATGGGGAGGCGGAGAGAAGTATCGCGGCGGTAGACGACGGAGGAAATGAAGTTGCAGACTGCAGAGACTCAGCTCTCGGATTTTGAGATCAACGGGCCGTCGTTAAGTCCAGTTGAAGCCTACAAATGGATTGGGCCGTCTCTTTGTTCAAAATTGAAAATGGAGTATATTAAGGCCCAAGTTATACGTTCTAACATTTGTGGTAACAAACTAACAATTGTTTCGTAACAATGATTTTTGAAAAAAGTGAGGAAACATAAAAGCAAATACAAGCGAAAATTTAGTGTAAATGTATGGTTATTTCGTTACTAGGATTGTCCTTGATAACGAAATTGAAAGTTAGAACCACTAGTGGCCAACTGATAGTTTGAATTATTAAAATCTAATTTGCCTTAGATAATTAAATTGATGAACTCAGTTGAATAACAAACAATTCACCATATGTGAATCATAATTTGTAAATGAATTTACAATAACTTCTATACATTATGCTCACATATGCATGAATACATGTTATACCCGTCAATAATCATCATCAATATGACAATATAAGCAAATTAATCCCGTATACAATAAATATGACATTAATATGTTGAACACATCTTCTTGTAAGAATCGTTTACCTTTGTTCGATAGGTTCGCTTTATGAGCTTCGCTTTTTACTCTTTGATTTCGTATAAGTTGCATTAAGGTCAATACTACTTTCTATGATTGTAGTGTCTTAGTTACTAAATCATAAGTGTTTGTGTACAATGCTAAGCCTCTTTTTATTGGTTAATCATTTGATATTGAATTCAATGTGTACATAACATCTCCATGTCATCTAAATCATTACTTAAATTCAATTGACTCATTTGGTTATTTTCACTAATCATTTACATTCTAATTCTCCCATCCCAGGATTTACATTTTAGTATTATTCTTTATTACAATTTTCAAGTGATTCCTTAGTCCATCCATAGCCACATTTAAGTATTATTCTTTATTCCAAGTGATTCCTTAATCCACCCATAGCCTTGTAGCCTAATGGTATGGTGACTGCCCCTTCATAAAAGTGATGAGGGTTCAAATCATTACAAGTACAAGGTTAATGTTATTTGATGGAAAATTTGGCGTTTAAAAATAAAAGTGATTCCTTGTCCACTTTCAATATCGATACCAATTGTTACCATAAATCTCTCTTTTATAAATAAAAGTGATTCCTTGTCCACTTTCAACATCGATACCAATTGTTACTATAAATCCCCTTTTATTAAGACACACATGTATAAAATAGATAGTTGATGATAGATATTGCAAATCTATATTATATATAAACAAGTAACTAGGATTGTTATATATATAAATACTCCCATGATGTAGCCCTAATCATTCACACAATCAATAGATTACTTTTGTACAATTCATAAATTTTGGTATTGGTGCAAAACATGTGTTCTATACCTTGTGCCTAATCATGTGTTCCATGCCAGTATAAAATATTCATTTTTTCAGAGAAAAAGTAGCACAAAGAAAATTGCATGTTCATTTCATATCTACAAAGGATCAAATTGTAGATATCTTCATAAAACCTTTGTCAATACAAAGATTTGAGTTACTATATTCCAAGTTGCAGGTTGCTCTTTGCCCTTAACTTGAAGTGAATATTGACCACATATATGCAATAGATAGTTGAGGATAAATATTATAAATACATATGGGTTATAAATACCGCATGATGTAACCCTAATCGAGGGTAGAGTTGGGTTCAATTCGTAACGCCATTGGAGTTAAAGTGTTGCTCCCGTTGTTGTGGTCGCACAAGTCAAAATCCCAAATTCATTAATATGAATCCAGGAAAATCCAATTAAAATTTCATGGAATAAGTCTTGCAATTAACATTAACTTATGACATTTAATCCTAGATTCAACATAGAATCCCCTAGTTCACTTAGATAAACACAAACTGAACAAATCTAGCTAGCTTAAAAGAACTTATCTTTTTTGGAGCAAATTTATACCAAAATACCAAAGACAATTGGAAGTCACCATAATTGGATCTATGGTGTTAGCATATACACTACAAGGAAATTGTTTATCAAACATAAGAAAATTGTCATTTAAAGTCAGAAAATAACCTATAGTTTTGAATGGAAAATCAGTCATAGAAATATTTATTTTTTCCTGAACATGAAGAAGTGTGCTAAAATCAACACCTATATATACTCATGGAATAGATTGTTAGAACTTTTTATGACATACTTTTTTTCTTTAAAAGAGTAAAAGGGTATAACAAATAGACTCAAAAGTCAAAACTATAACCTTTTTGCTGGAAATGATCAAGCCTTTAAAAGTATTATTATGTTATTGTATAACTTATAGTATGGTAGTTAAAGACGGTTATACCCCAACCATCATAATGGTTTGGTTAAGGGGACACACCCCTTCATCCCCTATAATAAATAGTTGGCATCATTTGTAAAATTATTTTGTGTTGTCATAATTGATGAGAGAATCATCAGTTTATCAAAATCATAGTCTTTTTGTTCCATATTTTCATGTTAATATGTCTGTAGTTCATAGATGTTTTGGAGAATCAGATCTGTGTACAACTTTTTACACACAATTTTAGAAAATGTTACTAGTATAAAGTTGAAGGCTGACTATTCATTGAATGAATTGGACTCTCAACTGAAAGATCACCTATATATATATATACCAATTAAGCTCAACTGATAACACAAAAGCATAATGGAAAAGGAAACTTCTTGAAGCATTTATAGGTTTAGTTTCAATCTATGATGACAGTTGACAACAGTTGGTAAAATCCAGATGATTGATTCTGTAAATAAAATACATATATAGAAAATAGTCACACGTACGTTTCGACGCCATGATATGTTAACTTTAAAGATCAAAACCCATAAGACGCAGCCCGAGTTTAGGCCTCTGCATTGATAAACCGCGACCACTTGCTGCTTGATTGGTGAGACTCGTTCCATTTCCGGTTCCTGCTTCAGCTTGATGTACCTCCTGTCGAGGGATAGGAATATTAACACCTAATAACCTTAACCGACGAATAGGCCGATGAATTACTACCACTTCATGTTCTTGTTCTTCTTCATAAGAAACATCAGCCCCAAATAATCGGATTGAACGATTAGCTTGCTGCACTAACGGCTCACTAGAACCAACATCACTATCATGTTTAGTTTTCTTCCTTGCTTCAGGTTCTGGTGCCTCACCACTACCTCTATCATGAGATAATTCGGATAGTTCTTGGCTGATTTTCCGCTTCCTTCCATACACGAGTGCCGTTGGAACTTGTTGGATTTGATTCTCAGTTGGTGCAAGTACTGCTGCAGTTTCATGGCCACTTCCACCATCAGGAAGTTTAATTGCAGCCTGTTCATGTACTCGGTCCTCATCGCCATCCTGTCCAATCGGGGCAGTCTGTTTTCCTTGTTCTTCTTCGCTCTTTTCATCATTTATCAGCTCAACTGCTACAGGGTGGTCAGCCTCAGTCACTTTTTCTCCATCATCAACAATATGATCATCTGCATTTCTGCTGGGAACGCTTTCACTCTTGGGCGTGGTTACGATTCCACCTGCATCTATCATTGCAGCCATCTGTCCTTCATCATCTTCACCTTCAGTTTTGCTTCCCACATGTTTAAACTCAACTGTAGTACCAACAGGATCAACTTCCTGGACTTGTTTCCCATCATCAACAGTATCAAGTGAGTTATCATTATTACCTCCATCATAAGGCTTTGTACATGCAATAACCTCATTGATGTAACCATCTAATTTCACGGCTCCCTCCTCGTGATCGAGATCTCTATTTGCATCACCCACAGCGCCACCTTCATGTTCTATCACCTCCTTGTTTTCATCTACTTGTTTCCCATCATCATCTTCATCATGTTCTATCACCTCCTTGTTTTCATCTACTTGTTTCCCATCATCATCTTGAGTTTCACCACCACCACCACCTTCATGTTCACCTGCCAATTGTCTGCAAAACAACGAAATTAATTATACATCAAACCATATATATATATATATAATTAATTTCTAGAGGTGGTCTATAAATTGTTCTTGGTCTTGGATTTGATTATAGAATTAACTGGAAGAAAAAGAAAAATGTAACTGCATGCTGTGGATTGAAATCAAGTAAAGATAAAAAATAAAAATAAAAACACACACACAAATGACAAATGACAAACCTCATAGCCACAAGTGATGGAGATGCATCCTTCTCGTAAGTTGATGTGTTCTCAATCAGAAAATTTTCCATTTTGTTTGCCTCTAATTCGGAGTCTACGAGGTTAGAAGTTCCGGACTGCAGACTGGAATCATCGGAGCAAAAAAGTTGAGCCCTTTTCTTAATGGGTAGCATTTTTTCTTCTTCTTCAGGAGCTGCTGGTTTGTTCATGCACTAAAAGCAAGTTTAGAGAGAGAAAGGTTTAATTGTTATAAATAGATTTCTTTTTGTGATAAATTTCAAAATTATTAGCTAAAGTCCAAGGCGGGATATTTAATTTGTATGTTTGTATTGAATATATTCTTTTAAAGAAAATGACAGAAAAAGCCTAACAATCAATACACTCTTTATTACGAGTATATGAAATGTAATATCATTACAAAAGGAAATTAAAGGTGAATTTTTTTAAAGACATTTATCCAAATCAAACAACTAATTATTTCACCAATTAGAAATTAAGCAATAATCATCACTATAATTCCTGGTTGGTCTTGCTACCTAGAAGTTCTTGCATCTCTATGAAATTTATCCTTATAAGTGTCTTTTGTCCATTACCTACTCCTACTCATGTGTTGAGTATCACTTGATCTCTTTCGACTCATTATCACATGAAGTGGTTAATTGTATTAATATGTTTGCTACAACCATGAAGCACGATACTTTTCATAAGTTCTATGCTTGATTTGTTATCCACTGTGATCAACACCTTCTGTAGTTTCCAAAAGTAGCCTTTGAAGCCACGATGCTTGACAAGTTGTTGCCATATTCATGAATCTAGTTTCACTAAATGATAATGTACCCGCACCTTGCTTTTGAGCGTAGCCATACCATGTGATCAGGGCATCATCGAAATAAAATACTGAACATATGGCGCTTATGTCATCCTTATCAACGTCATGATTTAACTACGTCATTATAATCAGATAGTTTTTATGCCCACCCGTTATATATACTTTATATCATAGACATTAGACCGGAGTGCTTTTTACATACCTTAACATGTGCTTGATTTCTAGGATGTGAGACTCTATAGATATGCATGTATCAACTAGCAATTTTAAAGGCAAAACATATATCTAGTCGCGTTTGTAGCAAGTATTTAAGACACACAATGAGGTGTCTATACTCCATGGAATTTCTTGGTACACCCTTCTCGTCCTTTGACAACTTTGTTATAGGTTCCATAAGACATTTTGTGCTCTTGTAGTTTGTCATGCGTGCTTTTTTGATAATCTTCAAAGCATGGATCTCTTTCCTGATCAAGACACCGCTTGCATTTTAAGAAACTTCAATACCAAGATAGAATGACAACTTACCTAAATCGTTCATTTCAAATTGTCACTTGATCCGTCGTATGAACATACTGATGTCTCTTTGATTTTAACTGATTAGAATTAAGTTGTCTACTGTAATAACCTTATCGATTTATTTATGAAAAAATTAAAAGGTTGTGATGGGTTTTGATGATGTAAGGAATTTCTCGAATAAACCCTGGTCACAAGCTCGGTTACTTGGCCAGGTAAACATCATAACATGAAGGAAAATGCTCATATTTCAAGTTAAATGACGCTAAGACAAGGCAGGTCTAGAGCAACTTGCCTCGGTCATCATGGCACTAGGCAAGCTAGTTATTTGCCTCTGAAATACGAAAAAAAAACATGAGAGTCCTACAAAGCTAAAAAAAGATGCATACAGAACGTGGGGACTCTCTAACTGACATTTATCGAAAAGAAGCAATACTCGTATGTTAAAATCTACCAGCATGAGCGCAAACGACAAAAGACCAAAGTGAGTTATCGCGGCTTGACATTAAACAGTGGTAGACAGTCAACATTGGTCAACCCTTTTACACTAGAGTAACTAAAAATGTCTTCTCAAGACAAGCATGCAAGGAAGTCATGGTGCTATCGCCCTCGAAGAGTAGATGCCGAATGCCCACGAATCCTAAGCCTCAGGTATAAATTGAGAACTCGATCTAAGGTAAATCTTAGAACATAACACACAACCCCTCACACACACACGCTATGTCTTCTATACCCCCTCGCAATAACTTACCATACTGCTTCTTATGTCAGGAGGCCCTCGTTTGCGGTGAAACTAACAATGTTTTGCTCGTTTCTTAGTAGGTTTTCAACACAATATTTGCCCTTCACCTGAGGTCGGTAACTGGCCTTCAACTTAATGCCAGTATCTTTCCTCTCTAGTTCTTGTTGTAGTAACATGTTTATTTTCACGAAATCATATCTAGTTGTGTTATTTATTATTAAGTGTCGAAGACTAGGTCCTCTTTATATGGTATTGGGGTGGACCATTAGGAGATTACAACTTTTGCTAATTTATCCGGCTGTAAAGTGAGATTTTTTTCGTTTACTTATTTGGGTACCCCAGTGGGGGTGAATATGTCTCGGTGTTAGGGTTGGGAACCGATCATAAATAAGTTCAAAAAAATGCTTTCTATTTGGAACATTAAACTTCTTTCTATTGGTGGTCATGTCACATTGGTTACATCGGTGTTGGGGGCTATTGGTGCGTACTTTTTTTCTTTATTTCGTCTCCCGTCCAAAGTGAAAAATACTCTTTAATTTTTATATCGTCTCTAGTCCTTGAGGAAATGCATTGATTTTTCTATTATTGGCTGACAAGATAACATATAAAGGTATGTCCAAAGAGTTAAGAACTTAAGATACAATAATCTAGCAAAAACACAAAACTTCAGGAGCCAGAGTCGTGTGTCTCAGAACCACAATCGTGTACTTGAGATTATGACTAAACCATGATCGTGGGTTGATGAACCATGGTCGTGTATTGGAGTTTACAACTGAACCACGAACGTGGGTTGAAGAACCAGGTTGTGCCCGTATGGATAGTCATGAAGACATGTAGGCGTTGACATGGACACACGTGTCAGCTAATTAACATGGACACGTTAAATTACACAAGTGCTTCTACAAATGCACGTTTTTTTTCGTACCAATAAAATGGTGGAAGAGAACACACTTTAATGTGTCGACAAATGCCCTAATGTAACATCTTAGTTACAAACATTTCTAATTCTTGCTTAAAGAGAACACACTTTTTGAAATGTGGATATTATTAACTAGCATTAATGACAAGGCATGACACGGATGACAAGATGCTAACTCGATTCATCCATGCCCCTACATGATTACTACCTTAAATAATAGTAAAAAATAAAGCACTCGCCTCTTAGCCGGACGAATCCAAGTTCTTCTCCGGGAAGCTATACACAAAATCAAGTGCATGAAAAGAAAAAACAAACAAACAAACAGTAGAATCACGCAATGCATGTTGTTGGTGTGCTTCATGCTCGTGAGGAAAGTCACTTGCATTCTTACTAGCACTACAAAAAGCTTCGTTCTTGACTCCCCTATTATCACTTTGATGTCTTTTTTTCTAGGTTCGTAAAGTCAGATGTTTTATTTATGTATAACGGAGAAACATTTCGTGCCAATCAAGACAAACCACACCTCTAACGTGTGCTTCCTACAACAAATCCACTCAATCCTTTTATATCGTTGTTATAGAAAAGGTAAACAGTTTTAAAATCCAGATCCGTTCGCTTTAATTGGAAAAAAGTAAAGGAACTTTTAAAAACTTCACTTTATCCCGAAGAATATAAACGTTCTTATCGCAACCTATCACGTCTAAACATCCCCCAACTTCAAAGAAACCAGGAGTCCGGTCAACAATAGCATAAAATCTTCCACCTACTTTCCAAAAATTTCATAAATCACCACAGATTTCATTCATCGGAGCTTTCAATATCTCATCACCCAAACATCGATGTTCGGAAGCTCTACCAATCACACTTTAAAGAGTTAAAGATTATCCGATTATCACATTGTTGATTTGAGCATTTTTCACATAGCTCAGCGTATTTTACATCTATCTGACCAGACATTCTGAAGAAAAAGATACTATTTTTTGGCATGTAAGTAGAGGTTTCTAATTTCTTCACTACCAGATGAAGTTCTGATGATGTACTGCAATCATTAATCGAAACCCATTTCATAGATCTGTCAAGAAGTCCAAATTTGGATCCCAAAATCCAAATTTAAGAAACGTTGACTTTGGTCCCTGTGGTTTCTTCAAAGATTCTCGAAGCTTTTTGAGCGATGTTATCATCTACCGAATAAATCTTGAAATACCCATTTGAGAAAGCACTTTGCCAGCTGTGAGAAAGTCGATATTCATGGTGGAAGAAGGAAAAGATCATGAAGTTGTCAACAGGGAAGAGCTTGTTGAAGAAGAGACAAATGGAGGCCCAAAAAGATGGATGCTTGTGGGGTATGATATTAGGGCTCCAATTAACTGGTTCAGTATGTTATCAAGGGTGACACATTGGAGTTTTGTGGTTGGGGTTGTGGTGGTTTATGGTGTAAATCAAGGATTTGGTGGAGCTCTTGGTAGGGTGGGCACAGAGTACTACATGAAAGATGTGCAGAAAGTACAACCATCTGAAGCACAGGCTTATTCAGGAATCACCAATATTCCATGGATTGTTAAACCTATTTGGGGTCTTCTTACAGATGTTGTCCCCATTTTGGGGTATAGAAGAAGGCCTTATTTCATCCTTGCTGGTAACCAACATTCATATGCTTTTATGCTCTTTGATTACTTTTGCAATACTAGATTATGTCTAGCTAGATTAGAGTTATGCAGTATAGGTATTTAGATTGGTGACTAAATTTCCTCATTTTTAATCTACATATAAAGCTAAAGGCATAGTTATCAAAGGCGCATTTAGTACACACCTAGGCACTCAGGCGAGGCTAGGCGCTCGCAAAACGCCTTGCAGCCATCCAGGCGCTCAACCGAGCTTTCAATGGATTTGGGACAGACTCCGGCAAATTCAGCAATTTAATACCTAACTGTCCTAAAACATCCAAAAAATGGCCTGGAACTAGCCTAAACTAGCCTAAACTAGCCTTAAACATGTTTAGAACCCCTAAAAATGGTATGTTTATGCTATCCGCCTTGCTTATTTCATGCCCTCGTTTTTAAGCACTTTGCGCCTAGGCCCAAGGCTTGCCTTTTTCACCTTGAGTGCGCCTTGCACATTTGACAACTATGGCTAAAAGTCAATATGATTTACTAATGCTGATTCTTCCTTCAAGTAGAGCTACTAGACTTAGTTGGCGCCTATGGTTTTTGTGCAACTTGATATTACTACACTTTTTTCGCAAGAAAAAATTCTTCGGCATTCTTGTACTTAGCAGGAAGTACAGGACTACCACAATTTTCCTTTATAACTGTTACCTTAGCTGACTGTTGTATTAAAGTTTTATCGGATTTAAACATCGGTGGGTAGAGGGTCAAAGTAAGAATTAGCAGCAAACCTTCATTAATTTAGTTTGAAAACAAACCTTTTACTAAATCAGAACTTTGATATTGTATTTTGCCATATTTAATAGGATCTTAAATCACTTAGGTTTATACAATATACTCCACATCTCCTAACTTTTATCATAACGTAACATGAATTCCCCTGATCTTAGTTTGCAAATCCAGTTACATTAGATATATGTTTATAACACTAAGGTGACGTTTGGTTCATGGGATTCAATAGAATTGGAATTGATAATTTTTTCTTTCAAAAATGTTTTTGATTGGGTAAAGAAGGAATTTAAATTGCAATGAATTCCTTTAATCAATGGAATTTGAGACCATGTAACTTTCCTTCATTAAAGTGAAGATTTCTAAGGAATGTTGAAATAGTACTAAATTCCATTGATTAAAGGAATTCATTGCAATTTAAGTTCCTTTTTTACCCAATCAAGAACAATTTTAATAAGGAAAAATATAAATTCTAATTCCATTGAATTCCATGAACCAAACACCACCTAAGATTATCAACAATGTGTTTTGGTGCCTTAGTGCAAAAATCACATACAATACGTGTCTAATGTCTATTGTGAAGGAACATTTTATGTTTCAAGAATCTGACACGATAAAAGTTTGTTCCATACCTTTTATAAAAGTTAGGTTCTAAAAAGTTGTTCCATCAGTTCTTTTGATGTATTAACAACGTTTTACTTTTAAGTGTCAAATGCCTTAGTATTCAACTTAGAAATTGATATGAATCACCTCAAACTTCCAAATGAGTTCCAATTAATGAAAGTATGTTATTCTCCACAAGTGGCAAAAAGATTGCATTAACTGTAAAACAAGTCTAGTCAATTTTGATATTTGTCACTAGAAGTTAGAGCATTAAAACATTCTGAAACTGTTATAAAATACGAGTCAGCATAATTACTTGCATAAAATATTTGCTATTTTTGTCAGGTATCATAGGAATTCTATCAATGTTTTTCTTGTCATTCCACGCGAAACTGCATATTGTACTAGCACTGCTGTCTTTAACTGCCGGGAGTGCTGGTGTTGCAATAGCAGATGTAACAGTTGATGCATGTGTAGCACAACATAGCGGTATTCATCCTTCACTTGCTCCAGACATGCAAAGCTTATGTGCCCTCAGTTCTTCCATTGGAGCCCTAATTGGATTTTCGTTAAGTGGCATATTTGTTCACTTAATCGGCCCCAAGGTATTTTTTTTTCTCGGTTTTTTATTTACTTTCTTGATCCTTAGTCATACAGATGTCTAATGAAAATTGCCACATTTCTTTTCCTGAAAATTATTGGTGTTGAAGTTACTTACTTTCACATAATCATTATAGTTCAACTTCTTTATATTCTAAATCTGTCTCTTGTATGAAAGGGAGTTTATGGCTTGCTAAGTATACCATATATGCTCGTATTACTAGTTGGCCTTGTGCTCAAGGAACCCTACTCCCCGAGCTTTGCTTATGGACAGGTACATACAGCTAGCCTTTTAATGAACATATTTGTTATATTTGGAAAGATTTTATGCTTTGTGTGTGTAATAATTATGAAAAACATACTTGTTTGGATGTAGATAAGCGAGAAATTTGCTGATGCTGCTACGGCTATGTGGACTACTTTGAAATCTGAAGATGTTTGGAGACCATGTTTGTATATGTATCTATCATTCGCGTTGAGCTTGAATATATATGATGGTTTGTTCTACTGGGAAACCGATTCAAAAGCGGGCCCATCTTTTTCCCAGGTAATTAATCTCCCTTCCTCTTTAGTTCAACGAGTGACTCACACATAGATGTGGTGAAATGGGCTAGTCAGGCGGGTTGAGTAATAGGTCGAGTAATATTTTAGTACCACTTGGCACTTAAAATTGGCCGGGTTAGCCCAAAACCAATTTTTATGCATTTAATTTTTTTTAAAAAAAACATCATGTTAAACTAAAAGAATACATTAATAATCCTCTTTTAACAAAGTGATGTAAGAGGTTTCATGTACTCAAAATATACTTTGGGTGAATTTTTATCGATTAATCATCTACAAATCTAATGCTCTTATATTAACTAATATAATGATTTATATTTAACATCATGTATGCAGGAGATTATTGGTTTTGTACTATCGATTGGCTCGATTGGATCCCTTTTAGGTGCGATACTATATCAATATAATTTAAAGACATACCCTTTTCGCGCTCTGCTATTCTGGACACAATTATTTTTCGGCTTATCAGGAATGCTAGATCTTGTCTTCATACTAAGACTCAACCTTAAACTAGGAATACCTGATTATTTCTTTGCGGTTATTGATGAAAGTGTGTTTCAAATGGTGGGCCGTTTGAAATGGATGCCGCTTCTTGTCTTATCTTCGCAACTTTGTCCCCCTGGCATCGAAGGCACGTTCTTTGCTTTGCTCATGTCAATTGACAATTTCGGCCTTATGTCATCTACTTGGTTAGGTGGCTTACTGCTTCATGTCCTAAATGTCACAAGGACACAATTTGACAACTTGTGGCTGGCGATTTTGATACGAAACATTTTGAGACTTGTTCCTCTTTGTTTTCTGTTTTTGGTGCCGAAAGGTGATTCAGAGTCATCGGGTTTTTCGCGTCTTGAAGTATTGAGTGTTGTAGAAGATGGTGAAAATCATATAGAAGTGTTGAGTGTATCAGAAGACTATGAATTGTCAAAACCTGAGGAGGTGGAACTTACACCCCTTGTTAGTAGTTAGAAGAATTCAGAAATATTAATCTTTTCATGTTACATTTATTTACCATATAGGCATTCTGTAGTTCTATTTTTTTAAAATGTTATACAAATTAATGTATTACATTTAAATATAAAGATTTATGATGATATACATCTGTTGTACTATCTAGCACTCGGGTGCTTAATCGCACCAAAGTGTTAGTGAGTTTGAGTATTACAAAATCACACTATTCAACACCATCTTTCACCACTA
>JBCNJP010000027.1:31436704-31462037 GCA_039602395.1 Deinandra increscens subsp. villosa
TTATTAATAATCCTAAAGAATACCTTAAATGATTAAAATTGACAAACCACAAGAACAAATCGTATATAACTCTAGTTTTAAACCCTAATAAAGTTTTTCAACTCGTTTTCAAACCTTAGTTGAAAATCTAAACTAGACGACAACTCACTATTGATTGAAATGAAATGACAGCTTAAATAAAATATAAATAACACGCGGGAAAACGAAATCTTTTATATACTCTTTAGGTTTTCATCCTTCTCAATCCATCCATCCATCATCAGTTACCTTACCACCACCAATGGCGCCGACGAAGCGTAAGAGTGACGCAGCCACCGTTTCCGAGAATCACAAGACGACCAGGCTCACTCGAAGCTCCACGCGCCTAGCCACCAAAGCGACTACAAAGAAAGCAGTCGCTGAGGCGGTTCCGGAACCCAAAGCTAAAAAGGTTAAGGTCAGTTCCAAAGAGAAGCCGGAATCAAAACCTAAAGCAAAAGAAGCGGCGGCGGCGGCGGCGGCGTCCGAGGGTGGAAATGGTTCCAAGACAATCGTCATTGAGCACTGGTATGCCTATCGTCTCTTCTTTTGGTTTTGGTTTTTTAACCTTTTGTCCAGAATCAGAAACATGATTTTGTAAGATCCATATGGTCCTAGCTAGGTTATAGGTATTTCGGTTGAAATGTAGGTTAAAAGATGATTTGAGAGATTAAAGTAGAGATCTTGATAGCTTAGCTGTAAAAAATTAGGGCTTTTGATTGAAAGTGCAGGAAAATGAAATTTACATGAAAAAGAATTAACAATGGCTACATTAGGGTTCTTTTATGCTTGTTTTAGAGGGTATCAGAAGTTTTATCGTAGGCCTTGGGACTTCGAGGAGGCACTTCATGCACATATGTGTTAAAATCGGTCACATTTAGGGTCTATAGAATGCTTATGTGAAAACAATCAAAGGGTTGTAGAGATAATTAAATGGGTTACTTACTTGATAAAAGGCTAGTATGTAAAAGAGACGAGACACAAAGCTCTCGCCCTTTCGGCTAAGATTTTGGCACCTTAACGCCTAGGAGGGTCGAGTGCTTTTTTTTTTAAAAAAAAAGAGCCAAGCTTTGTGTCTTAGAAGCATTTCTCTGGCCTGCACCCACTCAGTTCACCTTCCCAGGGGCAAGAAGATCTGTTCTTGATTTCTTGTTTTTTTTTTATCGAAATACCCTTGTGGTAGGGGAGTTATGTGGAGCAGGCAGAGGAAAAAGAGAGATCCTGTCTTGCTTTCAGTATTAAATTATTTCCATCTTTGATGAAGTTGCATTTTGGTGATTGAATATTCCTTGTGTTTAATTATTTTAACCTGGAAATCAAATTTAGCAAAAATATCTTACTATGCAAGGCATGTAGGATCGTGTGCTCAAGACCCAACACGGTCTTTTTTAACAATGATGAAATGTCATGCAAACGGGGCCTCGAGAATACTCATGAAAGCTTTTTTTTAACGATATTATTGAAGCACATACGTGATACGTTAATTGTTTGGATCTCATTTATATTGTCTTTGTACTTCAGCAAACAGTGCAACCAGTTTAAGATAAGGGCTGTTAAGGTGAAGAATGATTTGGAGAATGCTGTAACCGGCATTAATGTGCTTGTCAACCCAGAAAAGGTATTCCTAGTATATATCCTTTATCCATTAAATTCAATTTATTTTTCTCTGAAACTATTCACATTCATTCTGTAATGCCTTGATATATGTATTCTTCTTTGTTTTACCCCTTTTATATACATTTTAAAAAATATAACCCAAGTACGTAATTATTTTCATACCGATAACTAATAGACCCAAATCACTTGGTTTCCTTTCATTGCAGCCAAGAAGGGGATGCTTTGAGGTTCGTGAAGAAGGTGGCAAGAAGTTTGTCAGTCTTTTGGTAAAATCTCATCACATAGCCTCTTAAATCGCTTTATATAACGAATTGATGATTAAATAATTGTTTTTGTATTCATATTATATCGCATTATCAATGTATTAAGTTTTTATAAACCTGGCCAAAAGTAACATTTTTAACCAGAACCTGTTTGAATTAGCTATCCAGTCTGCCCTACTTGCTCACTAATCAGTTATCTACCAAGTACTACCCCTCTAATATATCCTTAAAAACTTCTTTCCTTATCCAGTCAGCGTTCTTATCTCTGCTATCTCCAATTTTCGTGCTTGTGAACGTATAGCTGAGTAGTTGCAACATAGAATCTAAGATTATCTTGTTTGTTATATACAGGATATGAAACGACCATTTGCGCCAATGAAGGCATTGGACATGGATGCTGTCATATCTGACATCATTGACCAGATCAAATGATTAACAGGCCACCATGCATTTATCCTAAATGATTACTTGAAGCTGCACCTATGTGTATTTTGATCAATGTTTCTTCGGAAACAAGGAAACCTTTTTTTGTAATCAAATGGGAATGTTTTCTAGGTGTAATCGCCACTCTTGCTTATCTTGCTATTTAGGTTTCAACAAATTCAGTTACTGAAATTGAAATTTGTGATGCTAGAATCTTTGTTTTGCTTTTTCCTTTTCTTTTCTCACTTGGGTGGGGAAGGGGGAGATTTGCCGAGGCAAGAACCAGTTGGGACTCATGAGGTTCAAGATTGATCATGGTCTTTGAAATTGTTAGTTTTGTGCATGTACATACAGTTGAGAAAAAAGTTAACTAACTGAATTACATCATATCTAGAAAAATAGTCCAAAATGATTTTACATCATATCCATGTAAGAAATGAAGTTGGAATTGGAGTTTATGCTCAAATCTCGACCATCTTGAACACATTGTAAGAATCAGGTCTATGAATTCTTGTTTTCCACCTGAACAATTGCATAAGCCAGAGGATAGATTCCATTGTCAGTATCCAAACCAACAATAGTTACTACTTGAAAAGGGTATGGTCCTTCATAAATGCCCCCCATCTTATCTTACCAACTCACTTTGCCAAGCCTTGAAGCACTCTTTCAATGCACCTAAATGGATGTAAGCACTTTTCTAGACCCATAACGAACCTAACTGTTGGGTCTACATTATGAAATTGATTTCATGAATAATAAGTTTGTCTACATCCAACAAACTAGAAAAGACAAACATATTGTAGACACGTAGACGTACATTCTTCCTGCGAAGTTTCTAACCACAACACCAAGATAAAAACAAGTTATGTAAGGACTTTTAGGGTTCATAAAAACCCTATCTTGATTACATTAAACAATAAGAGATTATATATGACGAAGGACTTATTAGGGTTCATCTTACCATAAACCTCATCTGATTCCAACACATACACTATTAGATCTTCGATAATTTCAAACCTTGTAATTCGTATAACCTCTTCAATTATCCAACTTATATTTAGAGATTGTGTGAAATGTCAATGATTTCTAACATAAAATGACTAAATTAATTTCACATGGGTCTGATGTGTGCTACTTTACTGTTAACAACATATAGTCATCCGCTTCAAAAACCATCGATGTTACATGCTTATATAGCAAGCCCTATCATCTAAAAATCAATTGTTAGTTTTAAAATACTATCTAATTAACTTATACTTATAAGATCAAATGATTAATGATGTACATAGAGCACTTGATTAAGAAAAACAGTGCGTTTTGGAGTGGAATAATCACCAATACAAAACACCCACGCAACTTCTAGATGAGGTCCACACACAACATGGCACAATTATTTCACATCGATGGTCAGGATCAGATCTCATGTGGGCTCATTCATCCAACGGCCCATCTTAATGCGCGTAATTAACGAGAAGAAAGTAGAACATACAGCATCTAGTCGGTCTTCTTCTCCACTCTCTGCTAAAAAGCGCCTCCTTCCATTTCCCCCTGCCCCCCTTTCTTTCTTTCTTCATTCATTCCAACTCTATCCAAATCCCTCAATTTATCCATCTTCGGTTTCAATAATATCAAGATTTGTTCTACTTTCTTCATACTTCAATCGAAATAGCCAAATAGGCGTATACCTTTTTTGTGGTAGATCAAGTTTTGTTTTTTTTCCTTTTCTTTTAATTTTCCCCCCAAAAATGTCAACAGCCCTAAATCCCTGCAATCACCTTTCGGATTACAAGCTAAGGTATGGGTTAAAAGGGTTCAATTTGATCCAAAAGTGGGTCAAAACAAGCCCTTGTAAGAAAACCCTTTTGGGAAAATCAAAATCTGAGATACCCAGATGTAGTTTTTGTTGTGGGTACGAAGGTAGAATATACATCTGTTTGATCTGTTCATCAATGTCCTGTTCTTTATCATCCGAATCGAATCACGCCCTTTTGCACACGCAAACTCAGATTGGTCATGAGATTGCAGTCGACGTTCAAAGATCCGAGCTTTATTGTTTTGCTTGCGGTGATCAGGTGTATGATCCTGATTTCGATAGGGCTGTGATGTGTGAACAGATTGTAGGGTTAGGAAATGGGAATCTTGAAGGAGTTAGATCTAGTAATAAGAGAAAAAGATTGAGTTTTGAGGGTGGGTTGAATTCAGATTTGAAGAATCTGAAAAGGGTTGTTGGCGGTGGTGATTGGGATCACGGGAGGCGGTTATCGAAATCTTGTTTTCCGGTTGGGTTGAGAGGTTTGAACAATTTGGGCAACACTTGTTTCATGAACTCTGTGTTGCAAGCATTGCTTCATGCTCCTCCAATTAGGAATTATTTTCTTAGTGGTAGACATGATCGGGTTTCTTGCCGGAAAACCTCTTCGAATCGGTTCTGTTTGTCTTGTGACATTGATGTCATCTTCTCTGCGGTGTTTTCCGGTGATCGGGCACCCTACAGTCCAGCTCAATTTCTATACAGGTCTTTGCCATTTCATTATTACCATTTGTTTTCATTGGATTTTTACTAATATATTGATAGATCTGATCTGATATTTAGTGTCTTGGCTTCAGTCATCTGAAGTCAAAATTAGGTGATTTGACTTTTGTGATCAAATGGATTAGATTCATATGACATTTTATTACCAATATAACACAACATTATGGCTATATTGTAATTGTATTAGTTTAAGTTAATATAGATATGAAAGTTTTGTGGCTTTATCTCATATTTTATTTGCATAATCACTTTTGAAGCTATAAATCAACCGTTTTGTGCCTGCTTATATTTGTCTAAGTGAAGATAATATTGATTTCATGAGTTTGAATCCCTTGTCTTTATAAATGTTGCTTGTTTGACCATAAAGTCATCACGTACTCTATGTGGTCAAATGCGCAAAAGGCTAGGCGCCCAGGCACATCCTAGCGCAGCCTTCTCGTCCCGCTTCAAAAGCCTCATTTTCAGGCCAAGTTCTAGCCAAAAAATCATCTGAGCAGGTCTGAAACAGTTGCAATAACCCTAAACAAGCCTGGAATCAACTTAAAACAGTCAAAAACTAGCCTAAAACATTTCTAAAACTGCTAAAAAGGGTAACTTTATACTATGCTTCACACTTAAAATAGCCTTTGCTTTTTAAGCTTCTTATGCCTCACCCTTTGCGACTCGCACCTTCCAGAACTATGTGCGTATTCCCTCTTTTCCAGTTAATTTTGGAGGGAATACATCATGCTTGAGTATCATATTTCGTGATTGTAGCACTGATTCTTGGGGTCAAACTTTAATTTCTGGATAACTTTATACTTGCTATTGAGATTGTTGCTTCTACTATGAGGGTGTTTGGATCTACATTTTGATACTGATTATTATACCTATTAATATATTGAATAATCGAATCTATGTTTCTTGTTGCAGCTGGTGGCGGCTCTCAGAAAATCTTGCTTGTTATGAACAGCAAGATGCTCATGAATTCTTTATGTCGGTGCTCGATCGGATCCATGAAGAAGAAGGGAAAACAAGAAACACAAATAAAGGTAATTTTGGTGCCATTATATGGCTGTATTTATGTATTCAAATTCTTTCATGGTGCTAGCGAAACCAGGCGGTCTTTCAGATATAAAAAGGACAAGTTTTTTGGGTTTTTGAGGATCAAAAATTTGTGACAGATTACTGATAAAAGAAAAGCGTTTTGTTTTACACAGATAATGGAGATTGCCATTGTGTAGTTCATAGAGCCTTTTCGGGGTTATTACGATCAGATGTTACCTGCACAACTTGCGGTTTCACTTCCACAACTTATGATCCTTGTGTTGATATATCTCTTGATTTCAACACAAACGTTGACCATATCTCACCTAACAAACCCCAAAAGTCAACCGAATTGGGGATATCGACTCTCACTAGCTGCTTAGACCTCTTTACAAGACCAGAAAAACTGGGGTCTGACCAGAAATTATATTGCCAAAACTGCCAAGAACGACGCGAATCTGTGAAGCAAATGTCGATTAAAAGACTTCCCTTGGTGTTATGTTTACACGTGAAGCGATTCGAACACTCGTTAGTGAAAAAAGCGTCACGGAAAATTGACCGACATTTGCAGTTCCCGTTTTCTTTGGATATGACACCTTACGTTTCATCATCAATTGTGCGAAAAAGATTCGGGAACAGAATCTTTGCATTTGAAGGTGATGAATCCGAGTTTTCTACAAAATTTGAGGTTTTTGCGGTGATCACTCATTCGGGTATGCTTGAATCGGGGCATTACGTGACGTATTTGAGGTTAAATGAGCAATGGTACAAGTGTGATGATGCTTGGATCACTGAAGTTGATGATGAAGTTGTGAGAGCATCACAGATTTACTTGGTATTTTATGTTCAAAAACCGAACTCCGGCCAGAAATCCGGTGAGGATGCTGGCTGTCACCTCCGATCTTCTCCCTCGGGCGACTCTTTTGTGTCGATTGCTGGTTGTTGCTGATACTGTGGAAGTTGGTCCTTTGGCTTCCGTGTTTGTTTCAATGAATTGGTGCAAAATAAGGTCAACTGATAATGAAGAAAGCCATCAAGTTTATTATTGGGTTTTGGCTGTTGACCGTCCTGTCTGTACAGTAAAATTCTTTTGTTCAACCGAGGACTTGCTGTTTTTTGCATTTCTTCCAAATTTATAATTTGATTATTTATTGAATTATAATCAGATTATTGCATGAATTTCGTCTTTTTTACACCGAATTCTCACACTTTCGTCAAAAGATTTCCATTAAACCGTTAAAACTAAAACAAGTCAATTTTGACCGTTCAAGATTTATATGGTTATTTGTTGACAGTTTAACCAACAATTTGGTGGCTGTACAACTTTTATTGTTTATATGTATTCAGGTGTGCATGTTTGTTTTTCTTAACGGCCAATGATATTTAAAGGCCAATAAAATCGCTAGCGAGACGCTAACAAGATAAAAATAGTCTTAAGAAAAGAATACCCAAGAAGCCAAAACAGAATAACAATATAACAATAGACAAACGCCCCGCCCCACCACCCCAGCGTTGTGTTATGCCTCTCTACCATCAAGCATGGATGCTTTCCGGACCCGTCAACATGAAGCCCCATGCGTGTTTTAACTGTACACTCATCAGCAGTCCTCATCCTAACCCATGAGGACTGCTTATGGGTCCTCATGGGACGAGTATGTAATTATGTCCATCAACAAGGTGCAGATAGGTAATTATGTATTTTTTATCGTTTCAAAACTTTTAGTGAACGTAAAAAAGAAAAATCAAACCTTCAAAACCAACTGAACTGGTATATTTAGTTTGTGGATCTCAAAACCATAGTAGCAGCTATCGGTCTGGCCTAAAATTTTCGTTAAAACTTTGAAGTTAGAACATAGACTCAGTCATTTTACAGTGTTGAAATTTTTTAGTAAACAAATTTCAACCATCAAGACTGCTGAATAATAAAGCAGCAGTTTTGCAGAAATGAGTACAACACAAATCTCATATTAGAGTAAGAGAGCTGCTGCCACTTACTCTGCTGCTCCATGGACCATTCACCATAGTGTCAAGTCCTAAATAGTCTTATGCTATTAGTATTTGGTAAAAGAACAGTCAAATATTTCCGAAATTCTGAATTCATAGCCAAACTGCAATGATCTATAAAAGTAAATCCAAACAACTTCAGGAAATGCATACAACATTAGCAACATAAAATATGGTAAAATACGGTCACATACGTTAAATAACAGTCTTAACTTCCAACAATAGATCATAATGATATAAATTGTACCCTATTTGTAGTAAGCCTCACAGTCCAAAAAACTCATTTGCATCTTAAGAAAAGAGTATTAAAAACGAATAGGTAATTCTAGTTAATACCTTGTACTCCAGGTTCATCAGCCCCACAGATCATGGCGGATGAACTTCAAATGTAATAATAAATATGTTTCTCCATCAAGAAGTCAAAATTGATTTGAAAATTTACTTTTTCTTGGTTTTAAATTTGTCTTTGAGCAAAGTAAACTGCTTTTTGCACTGGTTAACAGTTTTCCCGGGAACAGCAGCTGCGACCCGTTCCCACCTCTGGTTGGCTTCCTTGGGGAATGTTTTTAGAGCTTGAATCAGTGCTGTTACTTGAACAACAGACCATTCATCTTGATCCAAATTCACACCATTTTCTACAACTTCATCTGTGTTTTGGCTAAGGTTTGTAGAAACCTTAACCGCCTCAGTATTATTTTCTTCCTTAGTTGTGAGAGGAGATGCAATCGGCTGAGTGGGTTTCCTTTTTTCAAGAAACGAATCAAATGCTTTTGTGGAATCAGGTTTTTGCATAAGAACAGTTTTTGTCGCTTTGAGAATCTCATCCACCGGGCGGTGGGTCCCAATGTACTCAGATATCACTTCCCACCTTCTAGAAGTTCCTTTGGGGTACTTCTGAATCCCCTTTCTTAAAAGCTCAATCTCTTCTTTCTCCCAAGGTTTCTCCTTTTTCTGTTTAGGAACACTTCCGTTGACTTTTACAGTCCCGTTTTGTTGACTATAGCTTGAAGTAAAATCTTTTCCAGAAGGATCCAAGCTAATAAGCGCCTTCTTGAGAAGTTCAGCTTGCACACAGTCTTCTTGTGTTTCCATGTCATCACATAAGTTTTGTAATTTTAACATGTCCAGGGACATGCAGAGATTTTCCACGTCATCATGACTAAGATTAAGCAAACGCTGAGTCACCACGTCTGATGATATAGTTCGAAGACGGCTTCGTTCTTTACGTAATAATTTCTTTTCTTTTTCTTTTATCTTCTTCTGATGTGCAGCAGCTTCTGCAGCTTGTTTTTCAGCTTCCTCTTTCTTAACTCTCTCTTCTTCTGCAGCTCTAGCAGCTTCTTCCTCTTGAAGTTTTTTCGCCATAAATTTGGCTTCTTTTTTCTTCTGTTTCTCAGCTTTTAACAGTTCTTTTCTTTTTAAAACTCTAGGATCTCTTTTATAAGCATTGTCAACAAGAGATCTTATCCTTGCATATTCTTCTTTTCTAGCTTTCTCAGAAAGCTTTGCATTCTGTCTTTCCATCCATCTTTTCTCGTCACGTGACTCAGCTTCCTCAAGATCGAATTCATCATCATGTGGGAACTCCCTCCAACTTTTAAAACCATACCAAAAATCATAAAACAGTTCAACATCATCAAGTGGAGTATTTTCATCTCCTAATAAAGGTGCCGGTTGGGTAACAGACCACCGTCCATTTCTCAAAAAAGCAGGGCCAAACACCTTATAGAAATCTTGTGGGGCACAATCAGTTGGAAGTTCATCATCAAACTCATCTGTGGAATCAAAAATCCTTCTTTTCACAGGGTCGATTAAAACCTCATACGCTTCTTGAATCGCTTTAAAACGATTCTCGATTTCATCTTTCTTTGATTGTTTAGCAGCTTCAGTTTCTTCTAAAAGAAGAAGAGCAGCCTGCTTGTCGGGATGATGTTTTAAAGCTGTTTCACGGTAACTTTTTCTAATCTGCTCATCAGTTGCTAAATACCTTAAATTACCCAAACCCAACAACGCATAATGATCTTGCCGGCTCGCTCCATCACCAGACTTCTTTTTACTTTTGCTGCTATATGAATCGGAAGATGGCACATACACCGGTTCTTTGTCTTCAGGAAGGCTACCATTGTTGTCTTCTACGTTTTTGTTTTCTTCCACAAAACAACCAGAGAGTTTGAGTGCAACCTCATGAAAAGAATGCCCAGCAGGTTCAAAGCACAGAGCTTTTACAGGAAGACAATTTGAGGAAACATGGATTTCTTGTCCACTTAAAAGCTCGTTTGAATAAGTGATTTGAAGAATGCTTGTTTTGGCTGTCATTATTACAGCAAATCAAGCATCCACAGCTCCAAACTACACAGAAGCAAGTATGACAAATAATTACATAAGGTTCTAATCATACAAGTCATATTGGTTTACAGAAAAAACATAGCATATTCCATGAATAAAATATTTACTAAATAATACTGATTATCTCTAAAACATCCACCTTGTTGATAATTTTATCCCAATTTCAGATCTCCAGAGCATCAATTGTAAATAAACTCTGGCTTATATCTGAGGTTGGAATACCTCTCTCCTTAAAAAAAACACTCTAAATCCATAACGTTTTCACAGAAAATACGTTAATCCAGATTATGATAACAAGTATTAGCAAATTGAAATTACTCGATGACAGTGAAAACTCAGATATTTAATAAATTAATTCCCTGGGTATCTGGTATGGCCACTAAGCCCGTAGATGCTCGGTTTTAAGCGCAAAGTTCGACGGATTTATACACGAAGATACATTATATCTAGCGATGCTGCTATATGCAAAAAAGTATGAACAAATAGCAGATACAGCATTCATACAGTTACATGATTGATGCTTCTAATGTTATAGAAAAGAACAACATTCGGTTTTCATTACCTGACGGAGGAAGACGATGAAGCTGCGCAGAAGAAACTATGGAATTAGGGTTTGAAGTGAAGGAGAGAGCGGCCAAATTGCAGTTTTGGGAGGGAGAGGCGCGGAGAGAAATAAGAAGGAAGAGGGAGATTTGCGGTTTAGGGTTGTTGGCTTTGGCCGCAGGCGCAAACCCTTGACTTAAATAGATTTTCACACTTAAACGGGTGTCTTTTTCTATTTTTAAGATCAAAATTTTATTTTGAGTAACTCACGGACATCGTTCATGTGGTTTGTCTAAATTTCAGCTTTGATTTTTAAGTTTTAAAACTACGGTTATGGTTTGAAGATTTGTATTTTTGTAATACCTTTAGTCCCTGACGCTAGCTGCCTTTAAAATTTTTCGTTAAGTCCATGTAATTTGACAATTATAACCCTACTCTTTTATTTTAAAAAAATAACCAAATCCTCTACCACCACTCTATCACCGTCTTCGCCACCACCACCACCTTGGTCGTCGCCGCCATCCCTGCCACCTCCGATTATTTTAAAATAAAAAGTAGGGTGTCATTGTCATTTTACACTGACTTAACAAAAAAATCTAACGGCAGTTAGCATCAGGGACTAAAGGTGTTACAAAAATGTAAAGTGAAATTTGGACAAACCATAAGGGTGATCCTCGTACTTTACTATTGTATTTTCCTCTGTAACAGTCCAGACTCGTCGCAACCAAGATATTGTCCGCTTTGGCAGCCGGCATACCCTCAGGCATCCGTCCCTCACGGTTTTAAAACGCGTCTTGGTGGGGGAGGTATCCACACTCTTATAAAGGAGTGTTTAGTTCACCTCCCCACCAATGTGGGATGTTACAATCCTCCCCCCTTAGGGGACCAGCGTCCTCGCTGGCACACTGGCCGACGACTGGCTCTGATACCATCTGTAACAGCCCAGACCCGTCGCAACCAAGATATTGTCCGCTTTGGCAGCCGGCGTGCCCTCAGGCATCCGTCCCTCACGGTTTTAAAACGCGTATTGGTGGGGGAGGTATCCACACTCTTATAAAAGAGTGTTTAGTTCACCTCCCCACCAATGTGGGATGTTACAATTTTCCATCACTTTTCATCATAGTCAAGGTTTAAACTTTATCTTTATTAATAATATTTTGTCTCTTACCACTAGGCTACAACCTATGTGACATTTAAATGGGTGTCTGGATTATATTTTCTGAATTTAACAGTTTTTTAAGCCATTAAATAAAACGTTAGTGGTTTAAATCATATAGTTTGTAAGTTGTGGTGTATTTATTTTAGAAAATTTAGGAATTATTGTTTAAAAACTAAGACAAAATTACAAATTTTGTCCTTTAAATTTGCATGTTTTGCATGTTTTGTCCTTAAACTTCACTAATTACACTGAATGTCCTTTATATTTTTTATTTTTCACGTTTTGTCATTTTTAACAGATTTCGTTAAAATCCACACTGTTATGTCAAGGGTATTTTTTGTATTTTTACTTTTCAGGGGTATTTTTTGTAGTTAAATAAAGAGGGGGTGTGTTATATAAATATGGTTTTTCTTTCTCCTTTATCACCCCCACCCCATTCTAACCCTAACGGTGAAAAGAAAGAGAGACAGCAACGACTGCTGCTGCCTCATCTCCGGCGGAACGATTCCGGCCATAATCATCCGATTCTTAATCCATTCAAGGAATTTGATTTCACATCGTCGCCGCCCAATTCTTAATCCACAATCGGCCAAAATTTATTTCTCTTCTCGATTCTCACGTCGCCGCGTGCGGAAATTTGGGGCTATTTGAAGAAACTTGAGGTGACGAACACGACGTCATTTGCTGATACAAATGGAAATTCTCCGGCTGACGCCTCTAATTCGCCGACGATCGTTTAATCGCTGCCATAAGTTAGTTCGAAACCGGCGGCTCCTCCACCCACTGCGTCGTCGACGATAGCTGATCTAACGGCGGTGGGCGACGGAGACATCTGCTGGTGATATTAAATAGGATTTATCGGTGATATTGTTGGTATTTATATGTAACCGGAACAAGGCAGAGGGATTCGGAGTTGCAGGTCGGCGTCAGCGAGGATAGAAGTCGCCGAAGTTGCAGGTCGGCATCAGAGTCAACTGGGGCACTATGACCAGAAGCTTTGCACTAGATTGGATTTTATCATTACGCTCTATAGTGGTTTGAGATTTGGATAATTTAGTTTTCAGTTCTTCCACTTCCTTGGTTAGTTCTATAACCTTAGAATTAGCAAGCCTAAGATAAGTGCTCTTATCACTCAGCTGATTTACTAGGCTCCTAACGACTAATTAGATAGCCTCAAGTTTCTCTCTTAAAACTCTAGCCATATCTTTATATTCCCTAACTTCTCTAGTAGTGTATTCATGATTTAAAGTTTCATTTGTGAACTTACGTTCCGATACGATCGTGAACTCTGTTTCCGATAAAACTCCAAATCGTAAACACCTTAACCATCGAGACGCCTGATTACAATTCCTGATTACGACCACCGGAGTCGTAAACACCTGTTCCCGATCCTGCAAAATCGTAAACCTTGATTCCGACCCAACCAAATCGTAAACTTGATTACGATAAACAAGTACACTCGTAAACACTTGTTTTCGAGTCGTAAACGCCTTAAAAATGGGATCTTGATGTCGTAAACACAAGAACACAACAGATCTTCAACAGAAATGGTCGTGAACACCGAGAAAACCCAGAAAAAGCTATCGTAAACACCCAGTAACTCGATGAACAGCAGCAGCAACAGTCGTAAACTCCTAAAACCTTCGAATCTTCAAACAACCACGAACACAAACCCAGAAAACGCTTGAATCTATATCGTGAGAGCCTCGAATCTAAGATTCTTTGCTCTGATACCAATTGTAGGTCCGATATCAAACCAACTACACGATATTTGATCACAAATGAGTGCGGAATCCTCAAATGCGATTGATTCAAGAAACAAGTAGATGAAATAGATTCAATCTAAGAGAAATATTGAATCTTGAATGAGAATCTCTAACTTGTTGAAGCTGATCGTAAACACTAAGAGTGCATAAATCGTAAACAGTGAAAATGTGTATTGAAAAGCTTAGTTACAATCATAAACATGTTGGGTTTATATACTACCCATACATAAATCGTAAACCTAAAGGCAGCCCACATGGCCCAATCATAAACTATAATAAGCCCATTAACCTATCAAATAACAAGCCCAAAACTAAGATAAAGCTAGCCCAATAACTAAAGGTCATGCCTTAATAAAATATAGCCCAACAAGACACCCGAGTGTTTTTTTAAAATTTGGATGGAATTTTTTTTAGAGCTAATATTCTAAGATCATATCAGCGGTATTGAGCTCTTTCTGAGGCCTAATGGTGTCTATCATGAACGTATGTGATGACTCGTCTCATTTGTGGGCTCATCCGTTAAGGCACATTGGTGCCTGTAGAGGCTAGATTATGAGGCTTGTAATATTAAATAAGTTGGGCTGGGCTTAGAGGGTTTAATTAGAATCATAGGCTAGTTTGCTATTGTATTTAGGCTAATTTATGATTGGGTTTGGGTTTACTATTGGGTTTATGATCCACAAGGGGCCCAATAGTAAACCCATTAGGGATCCTATATAAACCCCATGTGGTTATCCTTTGTAGGGTGGCTGATTACGATTCTTAGAGAGTAGCCAGAGGTTTACGATCTAAGGTGATTACGATCGTAAACCCGACAAGAGAGAGTTTATGATTTCTGTTTTGTACCCGACAAGTTTTCTTGTGGGCAAAGATCAAGTCTTTATTGCTTAATCATCGTATTCTTGTGTTCTTTTCATCTTTATTCTTGAATCAATCACCTACGAGGATTCCGCACTCGTTTGTGATATCAATATCGTGTTTCGGGAGTTTTTCTGGACCTACAATTGGTATCAGAGCCAAGAAACGAGTGTTTCGAGGTTCTCACGATATTGGATTCAAGCTTTTTCTGGAAAAAGTTCGAGTATTTGAAGATTTGAAGGTTGTTTGAGGGTTTACGAGTGCTGCTGCTGCTGTTCATCGTGATTACGATCGGTATTCTGGGTTTAGTTGGTGTTTACGACTGCGTGGTTTGAAGATCTTCATCATCTTCGAGTTTACGAGTTCAAGACTCGATTTTTATCGTGTTTACGATCCGAGCAAAGTGTGTTTACGACGGTACTTGGGTCGTGATCGTTGTTTACGACTTTGGTGGATCGGAATTGGTGTTTACGACAATTTTTCATCGGAAACAGGTGTTTACGACTCCGGTGATCGTAATCGAGTATCGTAATCTGAGTTTACGATTTTTTAAAGGCGGTTAATAGTTTACGATTTTGGGTTTGATCGGAAACAGGAGTTTACGATCAGGTGTTTACGATCCACGGTGATTACGATCGTAAACAGGGTTTACGATCGGAAACAGGGTTTGCGGCAAAAAGTCAGTTTTTCACACTTTCACGGAAACGGGCGTAACTTTTGACTCGTTTGGAGTTAGATGCTCAAATTTGAACACGACGTTCGTGACATCAAGCCCCAGAATTACCCCGGACTAACGTCCAGGGGAGCTCGTTTGGACCCCCAAATTCCACTCCGAAGGCCTCCGTTTTTCAGTTTTAAGTTTTTGACACTATTCTTTGAATAGTACTTTTGCCGATTTTGCCGATTTTGCCGTTTTTGCCGATTTTTCAAAATTTTCAGAAGCTGCATATCTAATTAAAAAAATGAGTTCTATGGTTGAAGAAAAGAATATGGTTGATGACATGGATGCTTTCGCAGATGAAGTTGATGAAACTCAGACATGCCCGAATCCTACATGTGCTCGTTTAATTCCTGGACTTAGACAAATTTGTAAAAATTATCAGTCAGAATTGTTTGAGACAAAATGCGAGAGGAGTTCATTCAAGGGTAGATGGCAAAAGAATGAAGAGAAGGTAAAAGCTCAGAAACTAGACATTGTGAAATATCGGAAGCTAGCAACTGAGAACGCTTATATGTATGACAACGCTAAGTTAGAAATAGCTGAGCTTAGTAAGCAGATAGATGACCTTAAGCATAAAAACAATGAGTTGCAAGTGAAACTAGATATGAATCAAATAAGAAGCAAAAGAATGCTCGATGCTGGAAAGGAATTGTCACTTGCTGTTGTAACTGGCCAAGTTGGGAAAGATAAAACAGGGTTTGGGTCAGAAAAGTCTGATAAGTCTCTGTCTGCAAACAACATCATTCCTCCACCAGTTCCCAGAGACATTATAGGAATACTTCTTAGTGAGGATCAAGTTGAACGAACCAAATCTGATTATAAAGAAGCTGCTCCTCCTATTGATAGTGTCTTGGTTGGAACTACACCATTGACCCAAGAGGAAATAGACAACGAGGCAAACATGACATATGGTGAAGGGAGAATAGAGGATGTATCAAGAGATGATGCTGAGTGCCAGGAGTATAACAGATGTCATGGCTCCAAGTCTGATGATGCTGGGATAGAGTTGAGACCATACCCTGAAATTGAAACCCCATACTTCAAGGTAATTGACAAAGTCGAAAGGGAAAAGGTGATCTTGACGACACGGCCTGAGGGGAAGATCTTTATGACATCTGGATCAATGTTTGACCAAGAACCTGATGTAGGATATGAACTACCATCCTTCTCCTCCAAGTTCAAGGGAATAACTGATGGCATGATAAGTGAACCTAAAGTTGAGAGGCCAAAGATCACCATCAAGCATCCAAGTATGAAACCAACAGCTGGAGTGAAGAATGAAAAGCTCAAGGGAGTAGCTGTGTCTCCCATCTCTTCAGTTGGATCATGCAATTGCCGCTGTAATTGCAAGAATGATGCATCAACATCAGAAAATCCAGAGAGCACAAAGACGATGAGGACAGGTTCTACTCAGGCTTCCAGGAACCAGCAGAAAGTCAAATCTGGAGCTGCAGACAAGGCAACGAAGCAGACACAAGGCAAACCAGCTCCATATCAGCCACCAAAGACGAATGGGTACACGTCTGACTTCTATCTAAAGAAGCAGACTTGCTTTAATTGTGGCATCGCTGGTCATATTGCTAGAAACTGTCTTTATCGCCCCTATGAACCCTATTATCCGACAAATCAAAGGGTTTTAATCTCAGGAGTCTGTGAAGTCTAAGCCGATGATGGTGCAAACACCTAAGGCAATGAAGACTGTTACTCCTAAGGTTAAACCCTCTGATCAACATTGGGGTGCTGCCAAAGCTGAAAGAAAATCTTTAAATCAAAACAACAGCTTTCCAAGTTACCAAAATTTCCAAAAACAGGTGAAGAAACCATTTTCAAAACAACCTAAGCTTGAGAAACCCAAAGTTGCCCCTCCCAAGGTAACTAAAACTGTTTTAAAAAATGAATCTAAAACGAAGAAGGTTGAAGTACCTAAAGTCACAACTCCAAAAGTGACTAAAACAAATGTTAGATCACCTGGAACTTGGAAACCAAAGGCTAATGCAACTACAACCGAATCATCCCAACTTCCTGATTTTTCAAAAGGAATGTTTTTAAAAGAAATTTCATTCACTGATTCCTCAGGAGTACCTAGAAAAACAATGGCCTGGGTACTATTAGCTAACTAATCTCTCACTCTGTGCAGGAACAATCAAGGAGGATTATCACTAACGTTTATATTACTAATTTGTTTGTTGATAAGTGATTGTTCCAGGCACAGTTTAGGAGACGTATCTTCATGTCATGTCAAGTAATCTATAAATGGAAGGTATGTCTCATTGAGAGGTAAAAGGTCTGAATCAGCATAAAAGGTACTGCTCTTAACTTGGTTGTTTGAATGATGAGGCAGCAAAGGGTGTTTTGGGTCAAATCTTTCTCTTAAAATTTTCACTTGATTGATTAAGTGTTTGACTTCAAATGCAATGAAGTGTGCATGTCATGAAACCCAATATTCTAAAATTTTCAAATCAATACTTTGAAAGTTAGCTTGGCCAGATGTCTGCAAAATTTTGTGTTGTTGTGCTTTTAATTTGTTTGTGTGTTTGTGTGTTTTATTTAAAAAAAAAAAAAAAAAAAAACTGAAAAATGATGTTCACAAGATTGTGACATTAAAAATCAAAAAAGCAAGGGGAAGAAATGTAAAGATGAAGAAAAAGTTGACCCCTCAAAAATAGTGTGCTTTTCAATTTTTAATTGTTTGTGTCTTGTTTTTGAGAAGTTTAGGGGAAGTAAAATGAATGTCCGGGTTGGAGATGGCTGACACGCGTAAGGCGGAAGTGAAAGGCAAGCTCCACGGTGATATGCTCGGTAGGCTCGACCTAAACTTATGACCTCCAATGAAAGTGCAGTGAACTTAAAAGATATATATGTTTAGTTTCCCATCCCAGGTTGCATGGTTTAAAAGACTGAGTCCCGGCAAAAATGGGTTGAGAGTGGTAATTATACCTAGTATTCACTCTCTCACACGCCATGTTTCTGCTGTTATGACTACACCACATGAGAAAAAGATAATTAAAAAAAAATGGAAAAAGAAATGAAAAAGAAAAGAGAATGAAATAATCACTCAGTTGGTCTTCTTTGCGTGCTTAACGGCCGACCTGATCACCAACTGATGGTTAATGAAATAAGTGGTAGTCATAACGGTGTTGCATGGTTCCTCAAGCTGGGGGTTTGTGAATCCTCAATAAACTCTGAGGTTGGGTAGGTTTTGCTGTGTACGCTTGGGTGTGGGGACAATTAAACATGACGGTAATAATGTACTATATTAAGCATGACGCATTCGGTTGGGATTAAACGGGTTTGAGTTTAAAGCGGACAAACATACCGGCAATCACCTGGACTAGTTGAGTAACTGAAGCTGAAAAGGGTTCCTCAGTCAGATTCATACGGTTTGATCCCTTGTAAACTTTCTCATGTTTGGTTTGGTAAGTATTTGTTTAGTTTTTATCTTTCGTGTGTGAGTCGTTAAGTTCTTTTTGGTGTGTTTTCGTCTTGGCCAGGTTGATTTGAGAAGTCAAAATATGTTTTTCATGGGTTTTAATGCATGACAATATGCCCCCGACAGATCTTGCCAAATTTTTAGGGGAAGGAGTATGGGATAATAAGTATTATCCGAAGGGAACTCGAGGATGATACTTATTATCTAATGGAAAAGACTTCCTCCGTCAGATCTTGACAAATTTTTAGGGGAAGGAGGGAGGATAATAAGTATTATCCGAAGGGAACTCGAGGATGATACTTATTATCTAATGAAAAGACTTCCATAATACATAGTATCCGAAGGGAACTCGAGGATAATATGTATTATCTCAGGGGAAGTCCTTAGCTGAGGGGAAGTTATCAGCTAAGGGGAAGTCTTTAGAGGTCTTGGGTTCAGGGGAAGTTTTATAGAAAACCCGTAATCTATATTAGGGTTTTTGGTTAAAATTATGTTAATTTGAATCAACTGAACAGATGATAATTACCTTCTAACCCAAAGACCAGTCATCACATGTCTGGTAGTGTATATTTTTTCAAATGTGTGTCAGACAGGTTGATGATAGAAAGATGTCTGCTGCTGCTCAAGTTAAAGAACCAGCCGGACAAGACTTCCATCTGAATAAGCAACTGTTCAGGGGAAGTTGTTGGTGTCTTTACAAGTTTTCAAAAGCTTCAAAAGTTTTTCAAAGAAAATGCTCACAAGTTTAGGGGAAGCTGAAGATTTCAAGTCAATCTTTGAAAAAGAAAATGATACAGAGAGCAGTCAGAGTTCATGAAGTTTGAAGTTCAACAATCAAGGTCTTCACAGTTAGAGGTTTTTCAAAATTTAACCTCTAATTGTTTTGAAGATTCAAGACAGTTACCGAAGATTCAGCAAGAACCAATTCTTTCAAGAGAAGCAAGTCAATGAGAATCCTCCATCTCATTAACTTGTTCATTTCAAGAAGTTCAAGCTGATGCTGATCAAGAGGAAGTCCCAAGTGCCCGTCATGAAACCCATTGAAGATTTATGCGGAAAGAATCTTCATCAACATCCATGCCAGCCAGTCAAGAAGAAGAAGTTCAAAGATCGAAGACATTTAATATCACAAGCCTAGGGGAAGATTGTAGAGGCTAGATTATGAGGCTTGTAATATTAAATAAGTTGGGCTGGGCTTAGAGGATTTAATTAGAATCATAGGCTAGTTTGCTATTGTATTTAGGCTAGTTTATGATTGGGTTTGGGTTTACTATTAGGTTTATGATCCACAAGAGGCCCAATAGTAAACCCATTAGGGATCCTATATAAACCCCATGTGGTTCTCCTTTGTAGGGTGACCGATTACGATTCTTAGAGAGTAGCCAGAGGTGTTTACGATCTAAGGTGATTACGATCGTAAACCCGACAAGAGAGAGTTTATGATTTCTGTTTTGTACCCGACAAGTTTTCTTGTGTGCAAAGATCAAGTCTTTATTGCTTAATCATCGTATTCTCGTGTTCTTTTCATCTTTATTCTTGAATCAATCACCTACGAGGATTCCGCACTCGTTTGTGATATCAATATCGTGTTTCGGGAGTTTTTCTGGACCTACAGTGCCTTAGTGGTGAAAGATGGTGTTGAATAGTGTGATTTTGTAATACTCAAACTCACTAACACTTTGGTGCGATTAAGCACCCGAGTGCTAGATAGTACAACAGATGTATATCATCATAAATCTTTATATTTAAATGTAATACATTAATTTGTATAACATTTTAAAAAAATAGAACTACAGAATGCCTATATGGTAAATAAATGTAACATGAAAAGATTAATATTCCTGAATTCTTCTAACTACTAACAAGGGGTGTAAGTTCCACCTCCTCAGGTTTTGACAATTCATAGTCTTCTGATACACTCAACACTTCTATATGATTTTCACCATCTTCTACAACACTCAATACTTCAAGACGCGAAAAACCCGATGACTCTGAATCACCTTTCGGCACCAAAAACAGAAAACAAAGAGGAACAAGTCTCAAAATGTTTCGTATCAAAATCGCCAGCCACAAGTTGTCAAATTGTGTCCTTGTGACATTTAGGACATGAAGCAGTAAGCCACCTAACCAAGTAGATGACATAAGGCCGAAATTGTCAATTGACATGAGCAAAGCAAAGAACGTGCCTTCGATGCCAGGGGGACAAAGTTGCGAAGATAAGACAAGAAGCGGCATCCATTTCAAACGGCCCACCATTTGAAACACACTTTCATCAATAACCGCAAAGAAATAATCAGGTATTCCTAGTTTAAGGTTGAGTCTTAGTATGAAGACAAGATCTAGCATTCCTGATAAGCCGAAAAATAATTGTGTCCAGAATAGCAGAGCGCGAAAAGGGTATGTCTTTAAATTATATTGATATAGTATCGCACCTAAAAGGGATCCAATCGAGCCAATCGATAGTACAAAACCAATAATCTCCTGCATACATGATGTTAAATACAAATCATTATATTAGTTAATATAAGAGCATTAGATTTGTAGATGATTAATCGATAAAAATTCACCCAAAGTGTATTTTGAGTACATGAAACCTCTTACATCACTTTGTTAAAAGAGGATTATTATTGTATTCTTTTAGTTTAACATGATGTTTTTTTTAAAAAAAAATTAAATGCATAAAAATTGGTTTTGGGCTAACCCGGCCAATTTTAAGTGCCAAGTGGTACTAAAATATTACTCGACCTATTACTCAACCCGCCTGACTAGCCCATTTCACCACATCTATGTGTGAGTCACTCGTTGAACTAAAGAGGAAGGGAGATTAATTACCTGGGAAAAAGATGGGCCCGCTTTTGAATCGGTTTCCCAGTAGAACAAACCATCATATATATTCAAGCTCAACGCAAATGATAGATACATATACAAACATGGTCTCCAAACATCTTCAGATTTCAAAGTAGTCCACATAGCCGTAGCAGCATCAGCAAATTTCTCGCTTATCTACATCCAAACAAGTATGTTTTTCATAATTATTACACACACAAAGCATAAAATCTTTCCAAATATAACAAATATGTTCATTAAAAGGCTAGCTGTATGTACCTGTCCATAAGCAAAGCTCGGGGAGTAGGGTTCCTTGAGCACAAGGCCAACTAGTAATACGAGCATATATGGTATACTTAGCAAGCCATAAACTCCCTTTCATACAAGAGACAGATTTAGAATATAAAGAAGTTGAACTATAATGATTATGTGAAAGTAAGTAACTTCAACACCAATAATTTTCAGGAAAAGAAATGTGGCAATTTTCATTAGACATCTGTATGACTAAGGATCAAGAAAGTAAATAAAAAACCGAGGAAAAAAAATACCTTGGGGCCGATTAAGTGAACAAATATGCCACTTAACGAAAATCCAATTAGGGCTCCAATGGAAGAACTGAGGGCACATAAGCTTTGCATATCTGGAGCAAGTGAAGGATGAATACCGCTATGTTGTGCTACACATGCATCAACTGTTACATCTGCTATTGCCACACCAGCACTCCCGGCAGTTAAAGACAGCAGTGCTAATACAATATGCAGTTTTGCGTGGAATGACAAGAAAAACATTGATAGAATTCCTATGATACCTGACAAAAATAGCAAATATTTTATGCAAGTAATTATGCTGACTCGTATTTTATAACAGGTTCAGAATGTTTTAATGCTCTAACTTCTAGTGACAAATATCAAAATTGACTAGACTTGTTTTACAGTTAATGCAATCTTTTTGCCACTTGTGGAGAATAACATACTTTCATTAATTGGAACTCATTTGGAAGTTTGACGTGATTCATATCAATTTCTAAGTTGAATACTAAGGCATTTGACACTTAAAAGTAAAACGTTGTTAATACATCAAAAGATCTGATGGAACAACCTTTTAAAACCTAACTTTTATAAAAGGTATGGAACAAACTTTTATCGTGTCAGATTCTTGAAACATAAAATGTTCCTTCACAATAGACATTAGACACGTATTGTATGTGATTTTTGCACTAAGGCACCAAAACACATTGTTGATAATCTTAGGTGGTGTTTGGTTCATGGAATTCAATGGAATTAGAATTGATATTTTTTCCTTATTAAAATTGTTCTTGATTGGGTAAAAAAGGAATTTAAATTGCAATGAATTCCTTTAATCAATGGAATTTAGTACTATTTCAACATTCCTTAGAAATCTTTCACTTTAATGAAGGAAAGTTACATGGTCTCAAATTCCATTGATTAAAGGAATTCATTGCAATTTAAATTCCTTCTTTACCCAATCAAAAACATTTTTGAAAGAAAAAATTATCAATTCCAATTCTATTGAATCCCATGAACCAAACGCCACCTTAGTGTTATAAACATATATCTAATGTAACTGGATTTGCAAACTAAGATCAGGGGAATTCATGTTACGTTATGATAAAAGTTAGGAGATGTGGAGTATATTGTATAAACCTAAGTGATTTAAGATCCTATTAAATATGGCAAAATACAATATCAAAGTTCTGATTTAGTAAAAGGTTTGTTTTCAAACTAAATTAATGAAGGTTTGCTGCTAATTCTTACTTTGACCCTCTACCCACCGATGTTTAAATCCGATAAAACTTTAATACAACAGTCAGCTAAGGTAACAGTTATAAAGGAAAATTGTGGTAGTCCTGTACTTCCTGCTAAGTACAAGAATGCCGAAGAAGTTTTTCTTGCGAAAAAAGTGTAGTAATATCAAGTTGCACAAAAACCATAGGCGCCAACTAAGTCTAGTAGCTCTACTTGAAGGAAGAATCAGCATTAGTAAATCATATTGACTTTTAGCCATAGTTGTCAAATGTGCAAGGCGCACTCAAGGTGAAAAAGGCAAGCCTTGGGCCTAGGCGCAAAGTGCTTAAAAACGAGGGCATGAAGTAAGCAAGGCGGATAGCATAAACATACCATTTTTAGGGGTTTTAAACATGTTTAAGGCTAGTTTAGGCCAGTTCCAGGCCATTTTTTGGATGTTTTAGGACAGTTAGGTATGTAAATTGCTGAATTTGGCCGGAGTCTGTCCCAAATCCATTGAAAGCTCGGTTGAGCGCCTGGATGGCTGCAAGGCGTTTTGCGAGCGCCTAGCCTCGCCTGAGTGCCTAGGTGCGTACTAAATGCGCCTTTGATAACTATGCCTTTAGCTTTATATGTAGATTAAAAATGAGGAAATTTAGTCACCAATCTAAATACCTATACTGCATAACTCTAATCTAGCTAGACTTAATCTAGTATTGCAAAAGTAATCAAAGAGCATAAAAGCATATGAATGTTGGTTACCAGCAAGGATGAAATAAGGCCTTCTTCTATACCCCAAAATGGGGACAACATCTGTAAGAAGACCCCAAATAGGTTTAACAATCCATGGAATATTGGTGATTCCTGAATAAGCCTGTGCTTCAGATGGTTGTACTTTCTGCACATCTTTCATGTAGTACTCTGTGCCCACCCTACCAAGAGCTCCACCAAATCCTTGATTTACACCATAAACCACCACAACCCCAACCACAAAACTCCAATGTGTCACCCTTGATAACATACTGAACCAATTAATTGGAGCCCTAATATCATACCCCACAAGCATCCATCTTTTTGGGCCTCCATTTGTCTCTTCTTCAACAAGCTCTTCCCTGTTGATGACTTCATGATCTTTTCCTTCTTCCACCATGAATATCGACTTTCTCACAGCTGGCAAAGTGTTTTCTCAAATGGGTATTTCAAGATTTATTCGGTAGATGATAACATCGCTCAAAAAGCTTCGAGAATCTTTGAAGAAACCACAGGGACCAAAGTCAACGTTTCTTAAATTTGGATTTTGGGATCCAAATTTGGACTTCTTGACAGATCTATGAAATGGGTTTCGATTAATGATTGCAGTACATCATCAGAACTTCATCTGGTAGTGAAGAAATTAGAAACCTCTACTTACATGCCAAAAAATAGTATCTTTTTCTTCAGAATGTCTGGTCAGATAGATGTAAAATACGCTGAGCTATGTGAAAAATGCTCAAATCAACAATGTGATAATCGGATAATCTTTAACTCTTTAAAGTGTGATTGGTAGAGCTTCCGAACATCGATGTTTGGGTGATGAGATATTGAAAGCTCCGATGAATGAAATCTGTGGTGATTTATGAAATTTTTGGAAAGTAGGTGGAAGATTTTATGCTATTGTTGACCGGACTCCTGGTTTCTTTGAAGTTGGGGGATGTTTAGACGTGATAGGTTGCGATAAGAACGTTTATATTCTTCGGGATAAAGTGAAGTTTTTAAAAGTTCCTTTACTTTTTTCCAATTAAAGCGAACGGATCTGGATTTTAAAACTGTTTACCTTTTCTATAACAACGATATAAAAGGATTGAGTGGATTTGTTATACTAAGCACGCGTTAGAGGTGTGGTTTGTCTTGATTGGCACGAACGGTTTCTCCGTTATAGATAAATCGAACATCTGACTCTATGAACCTAGAAAAAAAACCGTCAAAGTGATAATAGGGGAGTCAAGAATGGAGCTTTTTGTAGAGCTAGTAGGAATGCAAGTGACTTTCGTCACGAGTATGAAGCACACCAACAAC
>JBCNJP010000027.1:31462537-31537043 GCA_039602395.1 Deinandra increscens subsp. villosa
ACTGAAGAAGCTGCACAATGGGTTGAATTATATAAAGAACAGCTAGATAGATACCATGATTACGTTCAAGCCAACAGACACAAGGCCGGTTTTGTTGACCTGGGAGGTTGATAACTAAAATTATCCTTTCGGTCAACATGTTTGTCGAAATTTTTGTGACTCGACATGTTTTATCCTAACCAATTTAATTTATTTTTTTATTCAACCGTGTAATATATCTTTGTGTAAAAGGATTTCATATTATCATATTCTTGTGACTCGACTTCTCCTACGAAAGCATGGCTTGAAAATATGAAAACACTTTTCATTAGTAAAGGTATCCCATTTCGGATAGCTGATAGAAATACACGCTATGCGATTGCAAGAACAACAAATGACTCGTCTCCTACGAAAGCATGGCTCCTCACCAACAACTCATAATTTTTTACCTGAAAAAAAAAAATTTTAGTTAAAAAGACACAAATATCTAGCTAAGTTTTAAAATGAAAAAAAAAATAAAGTTTTTTGAAAAAATCTGCAAAATAAACATATCGTTGTTATGAACCTTCACTCCCCAAAAAGACCAATATAAACCAAAAAAAATATTAAAAATAAATATTTCGATACGCAGCGTATTAAGTAATACGCTGCGTATGTCATCCCAGAAAATGTACGGGCTATAAAACCCCCTCCAATCCTTCTATATTCTTCACATTTTCATTCAATCCTATATTCTTAATTTATCTTAAATATGTCATGGAACGCGGAAGAAAAACTTAGGTTGGCTCAAGCTTGGTGGGAGACTTATCCCGACTACTTCCAGCGGCACCCTCAAGCTACCAACAATAGTTTTTGGCCTGATGTTGCTGCAAGATTTCACGTTCTAATGGGTCGTGACCCATACCGAGAAAGCCTGGCGTGTAACTTAAAGTGGTACAAGATGCTCAGAAAAATATCAACGTTCCACACTCACTACAATGAAGCCGTCAAAAACCAGGCTGAAAACGTGATGGCCGAGGCACTCCAAGCATACCGTCAAACAACCGGAAAAGACTTTGATATTATTCCGGTTTGGGACTTTCTAAAAGGTCAAGATGCGTTTGTTTAGACTAGTTTGGTTTTCGACGAGTCTTTCAACTGTTTTTATGGATTTTGGAATTTGTAATGTGTTATCAATAATACCAATGTCGTTTTTGTTTTAATAGGAGTTGACTACCTACCTACAGTGCGGTTTTGCAATTTGTAATTTATTAGTCTTTTTACAATTTTATAATTTATTCTATTTACAGTTTGTAATTTATTATTCTATTTAAAATTTTATCTTAAAAACAATAATTACTAAAATTAAAAAAAAAATACAATACGTAGCGTGTTGACGTCTACGTCATTGACTGTGAGCTGGGAGCAAAGACTGAAAAAGACTACCGGAAGACCGGGTTATGAATTGGTATGATAAGTGTTGAAGAGAGAAAAAAGGATTTATTGTGGTTATGAATACGCTGCGTATATACAAATACGCAGCGTATAATACCTACGAAACCCTAATCCAGATTGACAAATGATTATGTTTTGATTAAAACATTCCATACGCAGCGTATGTCCTAAAACGCAACGTATGGAATGTCTGACATATTAATTAGTTCTATATACGCTGCGTATTGGCAGATACGCAGCGTATATAGATGTTTAATTAGCAGCACCCATTAATAAATATTATCTGAGGTTTACGTTTTGTTACCAATTGAGTCACTGTGATTAACTGGATTAGATTTTTCTGTTAATTATAAGGGCATATTAGTAATTTTATAAATTAGAGACTAGTTATGTTATTATTCAAAAATATTTAAATAACTTTTTATTTTTTAAGGGGCTATATTTGTAAATTAAAAAAATGGTATAATACTAAAATCTTACCTTCTTTTTGAAGCCATCAACAGATTAGGGCAACAAACCCAACAACACCACCATCGTCGTCGCCTTGAAGCCATCAACACCGTTCATCGACTCAGTCACCACCGTCACTAATACACCACTCTCTTCGAATTTTGCAGCTTCTCAAAATCAGCGTCATCAGTTCACTTTTGCCCAATCTGTTTATGCATACATGTATTCATCAATCGATCGATATTCTTCTATTAGAATTTGTCTGGATTTGCCTGATAATTTTGCGTCCTCTTCTTCGTCTATGGTCTAATCGAAGATCTCATCCAGTTGTGGTTTCCGCTACTGATTCGCGTTTCTAGAGTACGTGTTAATAAATCCCGATCAATCAATTTATGAAAGAAAGTTTCAAATTTGGGTACACGTGATCACTTATCGCGACATTGTGAATCACATTTTTTTTTGGGTTTTGGTGATTATGCGACCGTTTTTGAAGAATGGTTACAGAAGGATTAACAGAATGTTTTTGGAGTGCGACGGACGACCACGGGAACGAATCTCAGATCAAATTTGGTGGTGTGATGGCATAGGAGCTCAACCTTTACGATGGTGGTGATGAATTGGTGGCCGAAATTGCGAAGACGAGGGCGAAGGTGACAGGCGTTATTAGGGTAGGGTGCGGTGGTTGTAAGAATGTCGTGATGGTCGGCGGTGGTGGTGGTCGTCCGCCCATCGTCCAAGACCCACCCACTCACGGGGGTTGTCGAATGGGTCGGGTGAAGCAACTTTGTTTATTATTTTATTTATTTAATTTTAAGATCTTTAATAAAATTACAAAAATAGTCCCTTGATTTTGATAACTTATATAAGTAGTACCTTATGAGTAAAATGACTAAAATGCCCCTTCCACTTAACATAAAAAATCTAACCCTGTTAGGCCTAGGGACTCAATTGGCAATGGAATGAAACACATGGGATTAGATTTGTTAAGAAAAGCAACCATGAGGCGAGATTTGTTAATAATTTAAAAAATGGACTCAAATGGTTAAAATCTGAAAACCCCACGGACGCAAATCGTATTTAACTCTTAAAACTATTTGGATTAAATGGTCGCGTATGTGTAACTTGTAAGTATTTATTTATGTTGTGTTTGGGTTCATATAAGATGATTTTCGGGTTCGAATTCGTGTCAAACTTTTCGGGTTCAGGTTCCATTTGTTAAGGATACGGGTTTACCATCTAGTCAATCCCTTTATTTACCAAAGAGTCTTTATCTATCGGATAAGATTTTGCTTTTCAAGTGATGATGGTTCAAGGTTTAGAAAAAAGTCAATCGCACTATTTAGAGAATATTTAATTTAGGAAAAATGGATTTTAATAATACAGGTTTTGCCTTTTTGGCTTATAATAATACAAGTTTTAAAAATTTCTCACAATAATACGAGTTTTGTAGGTATTGGATTCTAATGATATATCGTTAGTTTTTTACTAACATCGTTAGTTTTTGCTGACTAGCCTAGTGACGTGGATCCTATATGGCATTTGTTAACCACGTTTTAAAAGGAGGGACTATTTTTGTTATTCCTTTAAAGATGAAGGACAAAAGAAAAAAAAACCTAAATTATCTTAACCCAACCCTACTCCACCGTCGGCACTACTCCATCGACGACCTCCGGTGAGCACCAGAAGAGAAAATGGAAAAGGGGCAAAAAAACATCACAACATCATCATGTTCATCTCCAAACTCGGTACCATCTCTGATTTGTACAGTCACACCCCTCCCTCCTGTTCTCCACATCTCTCAAGGGACTAACACCGTTAGTAAAAAACTATAATGTATCATTAGAATCTAATACCTACAAAACTTGTATTATTGTGAGTAATTTTCAAAACTCGTATTATTATCCGCCAACAAGACAAAACTTTTATTATTAAAATCTATTTTTTTCTATAATTTAAATTAACATTCAATTGTATTTAAATGGTGACTAATTCTTAGTTTGCTGGTCAAAGTGTTTTGGAGCTACCATGTATAACTCCTGTATTTACTCCTCCTTGTTGTATATATTATTTCACTCATCAATAAGAATACACAAGAAAGTTACACCAAACTATTTTATATTCTATAGGGTTGGTCTTTCGACCGTCAAAGACGACCCGTTTAACACCTCTAGTTTAAATAAAGTAGTTGGTTTAGGTATTAAAATTTAAAGGTAATAATTTTGTGTTTGTTGTTTTTACTTTTTAGTTATCTAAAGTGTTTGAGATTTAAGGTTAATTGTTGTTAATTTTTTCTTAAGTATGAATAGAGTGACCACAATACCATTTAAACATACATCATCTACATTCTATAAGATTTAAACGGGGGTTAAAAAAATCCAAATTTTATAAGATTTGAAATACTAAATTATCAGAAATGTCCCCCGGGAGATTTTACTTTTAGCTATTTACAAAATATTTATTTTTGATCAACAAAGATTTAAAAAGTCAAAAAAAATTCAAGAGTCTGAGGTATATTGAAGACTGAAGAGTACCTAGGAGATGGAAATATTATTATTGATGCAACTTCTAGTTCAAGTTTTGGCGAAACCTTATCTTCACTATTTTTATTGATTATATAGAAAATGTTTTTAACTAGTTTTCAATACCAAAGGATATTTGTCACACTATGAAGTTGTGGGAAAAGGTGATCGAGGCGAGATTAAGGCGTGAAACTCAAGTTTCATTGAACCAATTTGGTTTTATGCCGGGCGGTCGACTACTGAAGTGATTCACATTATAAGAAATTAAAAGGAAAATTTTCCCAGGCACGAAAGTTAGAGACAACCAATTTGGTTTATGTCGGGGGCGGTCGACTACTGAAGTGATTCACATTATGAGATACCCAGGCACGAAAGTTAGAGACAACAGAGATGAGGATGCTAAGGTGGATGTGTGGCCACACGAGGTTAGACCGGATAAGGAATGAGATTTTTAGAGGTAGACTAGGAGTGGCGAGTATCTCTAGTAAGATTAGAGAAGGGAAGTTGAGATGGGTCGGGCATGTGGGGAGGCGTCCGTTGATGGCACCGGTTAGGAGCGTAGAGGGGCTTCACGTTGAGGAAAAGAGGAATAGATGTAGGCCTAAACGGACATGGGATGTGCAAATTAGACATGATTTGTTAGACTTACATCTTTCTGAGGACATGATCTTTAATAGGAGTGTTTGGAAATGTAGGATAACGGTTAAGGATTTTTAGGGTTATGTGTTTTCATTTATCTTTGTCTATGTACGTGTCGTTTGCCTGGTTAATTGTCTTTTGTGAGTGTGTTTTGTCTTCGTGGTGCCCACAACCTAGTATGGCCTATGGCTCTACGTTCCTTCGTTATCTTTTACGTGTGGATACTTGGTTATGTTTTATGGGTGGTTTCGAGCCGGAGGTCTCTTTGGGTGCGGCCTTTTACCCCTTGGGGTAAAGGTAAGGTTTGTCATCTTCTTACCCTCCCCAGACCCTGCCCTTTGGGTGAGATTTTACTGGGTATGTTGTTGTTGTATTTGTCCTAATGATATCTTGGAGTGTATTTGGTGCTTCGTCCATTAGAGGTTGGGAGTTTCAAACCCTGTAGTTGGCATGTTAGGTGGATTTTAAGAGTAGAGTATGGTCGTTCAAAAAAAAAGGAAAATTGGATTTATATAATCCCAAGTTTTGATGGTTGGTCGACAATAATCTCACTTTTAATAATAACTCCCGATGGTCCCAACTTTCAACCTATTTATTTCTAATGGTCCCGCCGTTAAAAAACTTAATACCGTTAAGTTTTTTATGACGTGGCAACTGATGTGGATATTTTTTACATTTTTATTTTTTGACCCCCCCCCCCCCCCGCCACATCACCAGCTTCTTCCTCACATCATTTTCCATCCCACCACCATCAACTTCAACCCTCCACCACCGGTTGGACCAAAGAGGGCCGGCGAGCGTGGTCCTCTGGCGAACTCCACCAACACCAGCAACCCTTTATTTTACTGTATTATCGTGTTTCAAAAATGATGTATTACTTGTTTCTTCAAAATCGAATAAGCCACCAGAGCTTGTTAATTCCCCACAAATCATCATCAATTTCTTAAAATTGGAATCAAAGTCAAATCCATCAAAAAATCGATCAACTCCAATCGGAAAAATTGTTACAAGATGGATGAGACACCAGTTTAAAATCAACACAAAAACTCCAAGCATTTTGAACCAATAGCAACAAATGGATCTAGAATAAAAAACAGAACTCTCAAATAATCAAAGAACTCTCACCTAAACAAAGGCTATATTTGATCTTTCAAAAAACAGATACTCAGATAGCATTCGAATTAGAGAAAAAAGGGGACACGAAGTAAAATCGACACCAAATTACGAGATGAATTTCGTTGTGATAGAAATTATAACAAGGATTACCACTTGAAGAGCTTCGGAAGGTTTGCCCTGATCCATGAATTGGCGAGCTACTGTCAGTAATCCTCTGGCGACTTCAATTGAGGAAGGTGCCGGCGGAGAAGACGTCGCTAGAGGACGTCGCTTCTAGGAGTTCACCGGAATGCTCGTCGGAGGACGAGAGAGACATGGCGGTTGCCATTGTTTCGGTGATTCAAGACCAGGAACGACCAAAGGTCTCTGATGTCGTGCCAGATGGTTACCGGAAGCCGACTGAGGTCGCCGGATGGACACCTGCCACCGTCGATTTTCTCCCTTGTCATCATCAATCGCCGGATGGTCACTCCCCAAATCTCCTTCTTCTGTTTCTCTTGACACAGACAAAGACAAAGACAAAGGGGGTGTTTGGCAGACAAAGTGGGGTGTTTGGTTGGGTTTATATTATGTGGCAGGGACTAAAAGTTAAAAATAAAAAAAAATATCCTACTCAGTTGCCACATCAGCAATAAACTTAACGGTGTTAAGTTTTTTAACGGCGAGACCATTAGAAATAAATAGGTTGAAAGTTGGGACCATTGAGAGTTATTATTAAAAGTGAGATTATTGTCGGCCAACCATCAAAACTTAAGATTATTTACCAATTAAACTGTATTGATATAACTCAAAGTAAAAATAACGAAAAAGTTATACACAATAAATAATAAAAATACTCATACGAACCATTAAAAAACTATACACCAAATAGTAAATGTGTAGAACTAAACTAAAACAAAAAAAACTACATACAAACAATAAAAAGTTATACATCAAAACGCAACATGAAAAAAATACACATAAACAAACCAAAAATTATTCACCAAAAAAGAACAGTATAACTAAACAAAAGAAATTCCTAAGTGGCTGTCACGTGCTTTCGAAGTTGCTGTAGCAAATGGCAAATGCTGCTCAACTTGGCATACATTGTAATTATTTTTTGTGTTGTGGATTAACTAGTATGACGTTGCTATTATGAACGTTGCACGCTCCCAATACGGGGCTGATTCTTTTAGACTTTGATGTTGACCAATAAGCATATTATATTTTAATGATAAATTATATTATTTGTATCTTATAAGATTTGAATTTTCAGTCTTTTAATCGTAAGGCTTACATTTTTATCATCATAACTTATAATATCCTCTTAAGAACTATAAACTTATTATTATACCACGTTTTAACTTGTTGAATGAGAAAAGTCGAAACAAAGATCGCTGAAGAAAATATAAGAAAAATGGTATAGAATAAGAAGAAAACACAAAATATATATTTGTTGGAGAAAAAACAAACTACATAATAAAACCTTATATAAAATTTATTAGAAATCAGAATTTTAAGAGAGAAAATATTTAATAGTTAAATATATAAATACAAGATTATGAAAGAAATAAAAAAATATGATGCACTCACTAGGGTAGAGGTGATAAAAAAAACAGTTCTTGGACCAAAAACTGGTTTTGACTTCTTGTTGACCAAACTGGAACTGGTTTAAAAAAAAAGAAGGTTTTATGCACCTCTACACTATGTGCGTATAGACAAAATTTAGAGATAAATTTTGCAGAACTATAATTTCACGACATATGGATGTAATCTTGAAATTTACATCTCATCCTCGATCTCTACCCCACCCTTTGTAATTTGGAAAAGATTTAAGTTTTCACCTAGGGAAAGAACGTCCTCTATTCACGCCTCTGTAATTTAACAAAAATAACATTTGTCTCTAATTTTGTATCGTTTTTAAAACCACCCTGTTAGTACTTTTGATCAAATCATCAGTCCATAACACCAATATAAGAAATAAATAGTAACTTGCTAGTATATATGTATAGTTATATAGATTTCCATAAAAAAATCATAGATGGGGGAGTGAGGATGTGGATTGAGACGAACTTGTGACAAGGAAAGCAAATGTAAATACTCTTATACCTTCATCTTATACAAAGAAATTTTACTTTGGCTAGAATCTCATGGTCTTGACTCTCCATCATGCTCCTTTCGGGTTCAACATTAGAGTAGTTCTATGGGCTGAAAACCCGACGGGACCAAATCAAATCACCAGATGGGGAGTTGAAGACTAAAATTGCATGAATATCAGGCTATGTGTATTGAGGTGTTATGAGGGCTCCATAACGGCTCATGGCACTCAAAACCCAGTACACACCCAAAGTATAGCGCCCCCAAGCCCCTCTAGACGTTATGTGCATGGCTCTTGGGCCCTTTGCTGTAATTGGTCCAATTTTGTAGCATTTAATGTGATTGGTTGTAATTTTTCTTGTTTTATAAATAGGGGGGCTTCAAGGGTCCATCCATTACACCCCTTTTCCTCATGTAGCCCTTACTTACTTGCCCGCCACATGTCATGAAATGCTCCATGACTACACATAGCCTCAAGACTAAAGACTGGACCTTGGATGGTTACCTTAAAAGCAAACAACACGCAAAAGAGAGAAAAAAAAAAGAGCGACTTCTTAACACTCGAAGCTAGTCAAGTAGAATGAGCTCATTGTAAAGATAAACCCAAATCGAAAGAGCATTGGCTCACTTGTATGCTTGTATAGATGTGTTTTTTGAAACTGATGATGTGAGATCAAAAAATCAAATCCTTAGAATCAGTCACAATATTTACATAATTGCATAAAATGAACAAATTCCAGAACACACAATATATAAATAGTCGATGGAATTCACATGAATCATCAAACAGATAAGAACAAGAACACCAAGCCACAATACAGCAGAAGAACCTTATTCAAACCAGAAGATTCAGAACCATCACACACATCAATTAGGGTTCCATTTCATCCCTACACAATAATGACTGTAAACGAAATTCGAGTTCTGAGACAATCAGGTTTTGAAATCACGATGCAGTTTTAAGATCTGATAACCCTAAGATCAAATCCGATTATCGAATTAAGCAGAGAGAGAACCGACAATGGGATACTTAGCTTCGAATTTCCTTTCCCAATCAGCGAGAATACCTAGCTCCTTTTCGCTGAGTCCGTCAAGCGATCCGATAACATCTTCATCGTTCTTGCTCATCTTGGCTAGGGCTCTGCTGGCGTCTTTACCGGCGAACAAGGCGTAGGAGCCGCCGGGACCGTAGAAGGACTTTGCGGTGCTGACATCGAAAATACGGCCACGGACGCCGATGTAGATGGGTTTTGACGGATCTGTGCCGTCGTATTGCTTCAGCTGATTTAGTGTTAGCTCCATTGTAGACGAGTAGACGATAAGTTTCTGAGTTTTTCTTTGAATTTGAGTGGTTGTTTTCCAATCGGAAATGTTTTAGGGTTCTTATCGGACAAAAAGTAGATGCGCTCTGAGTTTTTAATTGTATCGTCACTCGTCAGGCGACCACATAACACCAATAAGATTTAAAAGGTTTTAAAAAAAATTATAGAATCAAAATGACATTGAAAATTTAATTAAGAGTAAATTATAAAAAAGGATCTTTATGTTTTTAAAAAATTATTGATTAAGTTCTTTACGTAACCTAATTAAACTAAGTGTCCTTTAAGTGATAGGGTTGTTATGGAATAGAACTAGTTCTTTGGAAAATTGGATTATAATAATCCCAAGTTTTGGGTGTTGGCCAATAATAATCCCATCTTTAAATATTCTTACCAGCGGTCCCTACTTTCAACCTGATTTTTTTTGTTGGACCCTCCGTTAACTTTTTTAACTCTGTTAAATAGATGATGATTTGGCAGCTGAGCTGTAAAAAAAAAAATTCTCAATAAACCTCCTAATTTCCATGCTGGCAATTGATTCCTACCAACCACCCCAGGTCACCCCACCCCACCCCTAAATTCCTAAATTCCCTTCCAGCATCTGCGTTCAAACTCCACCCTAAATTCCTAAATCCCCCCACCCAAAATCGTTCCTTCCAGTGTACAATCAAACGAAAGAGTTTTCGGAGAATGCTTTCTCGAAGACGGTGGCTTTTGACGATTTTGATGATTGTTTTCGTCATGTCGATTATAAGTTTATGAACTCCGGCACCGGTGATGGTGGCTTTTAATGATTGTTTTCTTCAAACTCGGTTCGATCTTGCCGCACCGACTCACCGAGTTTTATCAAGGAGTTGAGCGCTTGATTGGCGATGGAAGACGAGGACTGAAATGAAAAAACCGAAACGATCTCTGGCCACCGATTGGCGATTGCGGTGTACATATCGAGCGCCCGGTCATTTTCGGTGATTTCTTGCTATTTTTTTTGCTACACTTTCTGGAAATCCAAACAGTTATGAAGATGAGAGGATTTCATCTTATAGATGCCAACCGGTTTTGAATTTCAGCTTATGAATGGCTTCATCAACTATCAATTTGCGTATCATCGGGGATTTAAGAATTTAAGGGCAGGGGGAATCGATTGGCAGCATTGATATTAGAAGGTTGCAATCAACTATTTTTTTAGTATTTTAGTTCAAGAAAAAAAGTATGAGTTTCCGGTGGTGGAGGGGCAGGGGGAAAACCGATGAATGAGTTGCCGGTGGTAGAGGTTTTCCGGGAAGAAAAAAGGTTTACCGGATGTGTCATTGGACCGGCGTTTTTGGGAGATTTGGGGAAGATAGACTTGGAATGCCATGTGTCAAAAGAGATTAAAAAATATAAAGAATTATTACATGTCACCATGCCACATCAGCAAGTATTTAACGGTGTTAGAAAAGTTAACGGCGGGACCATTAGAAAAAATATATATGAAAGTTGGGACCAGTGGATATGATTTTTAAAGTTGGGATTATTGTTGGCCAATAGGTAAAAGTTAGGATTATTTAAATCCAATTTTCCTAATTCCGTTTAAACTAATCCGTTAAGTGATGGACAATTTGAGAATTTTTCACCTATCTTTAATCAAACATATATACACCCCCCATCGTTTAATCAAACTCATTATTCTTGATTAAAAAGAGGTGAAAAATTCCCAAATTGCGAATACTTAACGGACCATTTAAAATGGAGGTAGGCGAAAATAACTAGTTTTATAACAACCATATTACTTAATATATGTTTAAAATGGGACCCACATTTTTTTTCACTCATCCATTATCACAGAGTATGATTTTCATTGTTGCAACAATTCTATTAGGTGTCAATAAAACTAGGGACATGTATGGTACAGTTTAGCTTGTTTGTATACCGGGAACAAAAGCCAGACTGAAATGTACTGTTCAGTTTAGCTTGTTTGTATACCGGGAACAAAAGCCAAAGACTGAATACCAACAAGAGAAAGAATATGTCGATCTAGTTCAAGCAATTACCAATCGAAACAGAGGGAAGTACGGGATAAATCATGAATTCGATATTATCGTTGTGAAGATTATTGTGATTATGCATTAGAATGCATGGGGGTCCAATACCAAAGGTAAAAGTGACTACCTTGGCTCAAGAAGACGAGTCATCATTACACGAAGAGGTATCAGGTCAATATTAAAAACATATATCCGTTACCTGGAGATAAGGTTGGTGTCATGTGATCTAGAGGTCACGGGTTAGAGTTATGAAGACAACCTCTTGCAGATATACAAGGTAAGAATGCATACATCAGACCCAAGTTTGGCATGACACCTCTACACCTCGGACATACAAGAGCCTAATGCACTGGGTTTGCTCTTTTTATTAAATCAATTCAACATGGCATAAGTTTATATATATATATATATATATATATATATATATATATATATATATATATTTGCAAAACAAAATACAAATACATACGGTTCGGTTCAATTTAGTGACTTGCAACATCATATACTTTGAGATAATCTATAATGCGATTTCAGGATCAGTCATTAAGTACCTTCAACAATTGCTGAGAATAACATCCTGTTAATATCTTCTGAATCTGAATCTTCATGACCATCATCTCCTTCAATAAGTTTACATATATTAAAGATTTTCTTCTAAAATTCATCTTGGCAGTAATCATTATGGGAATGAAAACGAAAATTAAAGAATTAAGCTACACAAATTACCTGTTTTACATCTGATTTGTAGGGCCCATTCATCAATAACCTGTTAATAGCATTCGAATACGATGTCAATAAAATCCCACTTTGTTTGAAATAATGTTTAACTTAAGATCCTAAGCATGAAAGACTGAAGGAACAAGAAATGTCGCAAGAATATTACTCCCATATACTAACCACACATAAGCATAACAGTTGGAAAGAGTTTAAGTAGATCCATCTATTTAGGAAAGGAAAAAAAATACTTTTTTCCAGGGTTTAGTGGTTTACTTTACATTTAGATTAAAATCATATGTTTTTATTATCAAGTTTTATAATAAATCTACCTAAAAGCTTGCCATAACTGTTTTGCAGCCAATCATGGGATATCTTGCCATTATTAATTTAGGTTGTTTACTGGCAAATAGTGCAAAATCTATACGCACCACTTGGAAAACACAACCAAGAAAACTTGAAACATATAAACAATTTCTTATTTTACACTTTGTTCAACTATTTTCCATTTCGTTGTTGTACGATTGAAATCTAAATCTACACCCAATGAAAAATTAATCACCTCTTTAAAGTTCGTATAAGCAGGATCATCAGAATCATTGGTGACAGGGATACCCATGGAAGTTTGCAACCTTTGCAGTGATGCTCTGTTCCCAACTATAGTTGTCCTTGCTTTATCAATCAGATCCTACATCACAAGTAACAAAAGAATGTTCTTATCTTCAATTGTGTGCAGCAAACAAATATGAAATTGTATGTGTGATAAAGTGATTAATCCAATATGCATATTTAAGAAATGTTAAAAAGTTCAAGTAACTACATATCAATTATCATACATTCATACATGCAACATATCCTTTAGACTTTAAAAGGAAGTAAAAGGATGATACAACATTTCAATTGGCCACTTTAAAAAGAAGTAAACAGATAATACACATGCATAACCCACCTGAAAAACAATGGTACTTTAGTGATTTTCTCTTTTTTCTACGAGATTGTGCCTTAGGGAAAATACTTCTAGCCTATGTTTTCGCAACTAACTGGAAGTAACTGAATGATATATGTTATTCCACCTACTATGGGTCAATGAAATTGATTATAAAGTATTCTAGCAGTGATGATGGTTCCCTTAGTTTGAGGCTGACCAAATGAGTCACGGTCCATCCTTGCCAGCTCGTTAGGGTTTGGCCCACCTTTCCATGTAAAAGGGAACTTATCCCACTTTAGAAGAGGAGCTTGATCAGGAAAGAAACTCTCTTTACCTCCACCTGAGACATCTCTTGGCTTCCAGTTAGAGATTTCTCCGGTCTCTCTCTACTTGCACTCTCTTTGCACATGATATAGTATTTATGATATACTACATGCACTTACATATATGTTTATAACTTGGATAGGTGTCTGACTTGAGCTCCAGAGTGCCCACGAGGCTCCACCACCGAAATGGATCTAAACCGGATTTGTCTCCTCCATGCATTACTACTCAAGTTCCAGCCTTGAACATGTGGATTCTTATATTAACAAGTAGCATTTATGTCAGCAGGCCTGGGAAAAACTCTCTTTCTCATCTCTTCAACCACATTAAGTGTTAACTTACAAAAACTGGTAAGATAAATTTTACTATTTTAGTGAGTAGGGACTTGTAAATTAGCATTTCTACTCCAACTACCGTGTCTGACCTCACTTCTTCTAATGAGACAACTTATTTAGTTGCTCAACTTGATAACAAGCTACATTGCATAAATTTAGATAGTATTTGTGTGCAAAATTGACCAAAGATGACCAACAAGCCAAGTACATGAACAGCAATACTCTATAAAGTATAAGTTGATAGACTAAGTATACTAACAACTAACAGTTTAATAGATTGCATCTTATGAATGTCTAATAATTTGCGTCTTGTGAATGTTCACCTGGCACCATAGTTATAAAGGACCGCTAGATTATCAGGTCATGCCTATATTCATATCTTTTGCATTCATTGACAACTTAACAAGGCAACATCTTTCAAATATCTAATTTCTACTGAACCCTATTGAGAACCAAAATCTACTAAAGAGTGCCTTAACCGCGAAAGCCCTATTCATCAAAAGTTTTATGCTTTCAATCTCTAACGAACAGGCTGTGAATTTACAGATTCATTTTATGCCTAGGAAGCAATGGTATTTACATATTCATTTTATACGCTCAAACATTGATGGATTACAAATTTACAAGAAACTCATCTTAGTGTCAAATAAACAATAAATAAATCAAATTAGGTTTATATTCTAACCTGCTTGGCGGAGAGTAGTTGGCGGCATTGTTCTTTTAGAGATGGTAATTCGTCCTGGATTTTCTTGATCCTGGCCACAAGCTTCATCGGATTTGCCTGTAAAAGTTAAAAACCGATACAGATGTAACAAATAATAAAAAAAAAGGTACGAAATCATGGAAAAGGAAGAACAAGCGAGCAAAAGGGAGTCACGTTATCGGGATAGATTTGCCGAAACTCCTTGTCTAGACGGTTTTGGACTACAATTAGATCGTTGTTGGCCTTGGTCAGCAAGTTTACCAGACCATCGACGGCGTGGTGGTGGTGGTGGTGGTCGTCGTCGCCGATGTCATGGCGGTTGCCTTGGTCACTCATTTCGGCTACTGTGTGCTAGAAAGGAAGCGGGAGGTTTCAAGGGTTTCGAATTACACATCTTAGCCACTATGTTAGTATATGTTTGTTTCAATTGTTTTTTTTTATAAAACTTTAGATCATGCTAGGTTTGGATATTTTTTCTTAGAGTTGCACAAACCGGTTTTTTTCATTAACCGATTACGGTTAGGAACCAGTTTTGATTAGGATCGTTGACTAGTTAAAACCGGTTCGGTTCCTTATTGGTTCTTAGTAAAAAAATGTGCAACCGTGCAAACTAGTTTAACCTGTTTTTTGCAACAAGTCGCTGAACAACCGGTTTTGTAACCGGTTTGCAGCCAAAGAAGGGTAATTGATGTGTAACAAACAGTTCGGTTAGTGATCAGAACTTGTTTCACCCTAAACCGATTTTTATAAAATAACCGGTTCCGGTTATTTATGATCTAACCGGTTTTTTAATGCCTCTATTGCGAAATCTAAGGAATTTAAAAAATAAAAATAAAAAAATCATAGACCATGATACTATCAGGCATAATATAATATATACCCTTTAATAGACAACTTTCTTAAAAACAATATTATCCTGCATTTTAACATTTATACATTATAATGCATAGTTATTTACATAATTTTAGTACATGGTGTTTAATAACCGGTTTCGAACCGATTAGACTGAAAATGAACCGAATCACATGTTGGAAAATCACTTGTTTCAACCCGAAACTAGACTCGGTGTGTTGGTCACCATGATGTGAAACTAACAGACATTTCAAAACTATAATTCTTTCATAATCTGCCCCAACAAATAGGGTCTGTACTATATATCACAAGTATAACAGAATCAGGGTGTTCAATAAATCCATACATGCAATCTTTAACATTGAATCTTGCAACAAAATTGAACACATTTCCTACTTTCTACAATCTCCTATGAGTTCTTATAAAGTTGGTTGTGTTCATATCCACTACCGTCGAGCACACGTAGGCCCCACCAGCAAACACCGCCGTTGCCAGCAAAAACAGAGCCTTCCACTGCCTCCCGTTAAACAAAATTGCAAAGGTCACCGATAAGGCTGCCACGACAGACAACCTATTCTTCCATGCTTCAAAAGCTTTCACCACATTCCTACAATCTTTACAATGAACCACATGCCTAAAATACCTGTTAGCAAGATTCGGTGCGTATTTGATTCCAATTCCACCTTTTGCAGGCGAAGAAGCGGCAATGCTTGCAACAAAACCAGCTGGAGCATGCTCAACAACTGCAGGCTCGACTGGCATTGAAATTGTTGAGTGCCCGAAATGGTAAGGCATCCCATGACCGACTTTATCCATCCATTTTCTATACTCAGCGACCCATGTATCCGATGATCTTAAGTTTATATAAAGTTCTTTTGTGGGTACCTTTTCTCTCATCAAAATCTCGTTTTGAGACGATAGAAATCCCATATCTTGTTCGAATACTTTCCCAGCGTTCTGATGGAAATACCATTCTGGGAATATGTTTGCTAATGGTGATCTTTTCGTGCTTCCGAACCGAACTATAAGCATTGACTTTCCTTGACCGGATGGCCTACATAAGAAAAGGCCCGAAAAGTAATTTGTCACGCCATCTTTGTCCACAATCTCACGGTTGTTTTGTAGATTACACGGTGCCTCGAATCTTAAAAAGTTTGGTGTGGAGTTATCGGCTTCCCGGCCCCACCAACCTGCAAACCCACGACTGGTTCTTTCTGTGACTTTGAAACGTAGTGGTTGGGCATCTTCCCGTTTGGCACTCCAATCTGTTCTATCGTGTGAGATAGGGACATGAGCAGGGTCCATTAGGTTTTCGAGAAGAATTGAGTGATCATAAGGAAGCTCATGAGTGGTTGAAAAATCTTTGAAACCGGGTCGGGCAAAGTTTTCAAACCATGGGATTTTGTTAGGGTTTGGTGGGGTTTTATGTGACATCCATATCCATACAACACCTTGCGAGTCTTTGACTTCATATGTTTTGGTGCAAGCGGAACGTGGTATATTTGCATCTGCAGGAAGCTTTATGGATGTACCATGTAATTGTGAATTAACAACACATGAAAATAACATGCCACAATAGATCAAAAATATGTCATAAATTAAAAATAAACCAACCTGAGGAATCTTGACACATTTGCCATCACCTTCAAACTGCCAGCCATGGTACAAACATTCCAGTCTTCCATCAACAATCTGGCCCTCAGAAAGTTTTGCTAACCTGAAAAGAATTTACGTACAAACATTATAACAATGGCAGAAACATATAATTAGCATTCAAATGCTAACATAATCATTGTATATGATAATTTGGTTTTGTTTGCTGCATTTCAGACTTACTGACAGATATTAATTTTGAATAAATAAGGATGAAGCAGGCTTGAAGAACAACACACAACATACCCAGTAAAATCTCACACAAAAGGTAGGGTCTGGGGAGGGTGAGAAGAAAACCTTACCATTACCCCGAGGGATAACAAGGCTGCACCCAAGGAGACCCCCGACTCGGAAAGCACACAAACCAAAAACAACACATGAAAATAACAAGGCAGACAACCACACGTGCGTTACACGGGGGGGGGGGGGGGGGGGGGCAAGCGAGCACACACTCCTAAAAATCCCTAACCTTTATCCTACTTCTCCATAATCTCCTAAAAAGCAGGCTTGAAGAAGTAATTTCATAAAGAAAAAAAAAGAAGAAAAATCTAAGTCTGTAAATCTCATGTTCTGTTCCATATTTACAACATGTACTGGTAAGACAATCTAAGTAGAGCAAAAGATTCTATCTTTTCCCGAAGTGAGACCGTGTGTCTCTTGTAGGGGTGGCAAACTAGCAATCATATCAGGATGGCCGGTTGACGGGTTAAATTGATAGACCCGAACGGCCGCCAATATACCTAATTACTTATTCGTTTCAAAGACATCATCCCTAACCCAGGGCCCAGGCACACTTAAAATTGTGTAACACGTTTATTTAAACGTGTTAAAAGAGTTGACAGATTGTAAACAAGTTGGCAAGATGTAAATGAGTTCTAATCAAATTGTAAAGAGGCTGTAATGAATAGGTTAAACAGGTTAGACATGAATTGCAAACCAAAACATGATTATTTGTGTGTCGTGTTTTGGGTTGGGTTAGGAATTGCCACCCCTAGGCTCATACAGACATTTTGAGGAGTTTGGATGCGTCTTTTGAAAGAACCAATTGTATAAAACTTGGTGCAAAAGATACTGTCTTGCGGCTTGAAGTTGCAATAATCATTTTCAATGAGTTTTGGCAAAAACTGATTATTTAAAGAGGTAATTTAATAATATGACAACAAAAGAAGATTATATTGATAATCCTAACATACCCTTTTAATAATCAGTTATGTTTAACAGCCAGTGGGAAGGGAACTGCTTAATTGCATGTTTAACAGCTTTAGTTAGCCTAATATCAGCCCTGATCATACCAGGAAACTCATCTTGTCAATCAAATTACATCTTGTCAAAATTTCTCTCCAAATATATAGTAATTAACATAGGTTTCTTCAACTAAAAAGACGATTAAACTACAAATATGCATTTGATCACACGAGCATACTAAAACCCTACATAAAACCAGATTGTTGGTACAAACAAATCGGATCAGACTGAATCAGGGGCGGACCTACCCTATGGGTAGGGGTAGCCCCGCGACCCCTGAACCGTTAAGGCGAAGAAGAAATTTTTTCGGGGTTTTATGTTTTTCGTATTTTGCGACCCCTGAAAAAGAATTTTTCGCGACCCTGGAAGAAATTTTATGGTTTTTACTAAAAATATGATCAAAAGCCCGTTACTTATCTAAAAAAAATTCGGGGCGCTGCCCCCAAACCCCCGTTAGTCCCCGCTACCCCTGATTTTCTTTCCCTGATTTTCTTTTCTAGATCCGCCCCTGGACTGAATTTGAGTTCAATTAATCGAATTACCTGTGAGGGCATCGATCCTCATAACAATGAAGCTCTCCATTTCCATCTCGAAACAAGACAACTTGTTTATCAAAAACCGTCAAACCCAAAGGCGCATCTTCCGGTATATTCTTCGCTAAATACAGTGGGTACCATTCCTCTGTCCAATCGTAACCCACCACCTGGACTCTCCCTCTCTCTTCATCAACAAGGACATCTTCTTTGCTGTCGCCGGAGATCTCCGGCGCGGCCACTGCAGCGCACTTCAGCGCCCGATTTCTAGGGTTTCGGAAAGCGGTTGATTTGGGGGTGTGGATTGAAGGGGTTTTGGTGGTGTAGAAGAGAAATGGTTGGTGGAGTAAGAGTGCCATTTGGGCGGAGTTGATTGAGAAGGTGAATGGTGATCTGGACTGGAGAAGAGAAAGATGGAAACATTTTGAGGAGGAAAGGTTGCTTGTTCTTGTGTTGGAGCTCTGTTGGCCACACGTTATTATGGAGGGAGGGGTACCAGTAGGACAACAAGTAATCAAGTATCATATTTTCTTCTTATTATTTTTGCAAATAATGGGAAAACATTTTAAAATCTCGAGTATAACAATTAAGTTACAGCAATTGTCTCTATCGTTTTATAAGAATTTTATCTTTTGTTTCGGCTATAACAATTATGGTTATGGTTTGAAGGTTTATACATATGATACGTAACACATTAGTCCCCGATGCTAATTGGCTTTAGACTTTTTTCGTTAAGTCAGTGTAAAATGACCATTATACCCCTACCATTTTATTTAAAAAAGTAAAAATAATAATCGTGTACCACCACTCTGTCACCGTTGTCGTCACCACCACCGCCGCCACTGTCGTCACCATCTATGCCGCCTCTAAAAAAATATTTTACAGTAGGTTGGGTATAAGTGTCATTTTACACTGACTTAAAAAAAGATATAACAGATGTTAGCGTTAGAGACTAAAGATGTTACAAATGTGTAAACCCTCGAACCATAGCCGTAATTTCTAAAACCCACAAACGAAAGATGAAATTTACGCAAACCACAGAGAGGATCGTAGTAATTTACTCTAAAATCTCTTTTTCAAACACTATAATGTACCAATAAGCTTTATTATTATGCCAAAAGAAGTACAAAAGGAACTTGTATATCAACTAGGATCGTGTTTGAAACAAGTGTGTACAGAATACAAACACGTAGTAGACATTGTAAATATTTAAGACATTTTACACTTAACCAATCTAAATTGATTATTTCTGCTTAGTTTTTAATCCAGAAAAGATGGTTGATTTAATATACTCCGGTCTCCGGGTTTAGAGGTGTATGAACTTATGTTGCAGAAAGTTATCGTCTAAACTCTCCAAATGCATAATAATATTTGCATAATTATCAAGCACAACACCTTGTCACCATATATGTTTTTATGTCTTTAGACCACGGGCACGGGTATTCAAGAATCTCCTACATGAAAGACTCATATCATCTGAGATATGGCTCCACTTTCTATTGGAGCTCCAAACTGATATGGACGTAGGTCCCAGATCAGTAGGACAATTTAGTAGAGGAGTGGAGTGAGGAGTTGTAACTGACGCACAACTGTTTTAGGGTTATTTAAGCAGGAATTTTCATTTGTTTTAGGTAGCGTATAATTAATTTGTGCAGTCCTTGTAATTTGGAGAGCAACTCTTCTCGAATTGGGTTAATCTATCATCAAACATCCGACAATTTGTACTTGTTTTATTAGTGAATTCAATCTGCAGATTTTGATGCTTATCAACGAGATGTTTATCCCCCCGCACGTTGCTGCGAGATTGAATTTGTATACTGAATGAAAGTCAAAAAGTTAAGTAGTATAAAACGTAAAAGTTGAAAAGTCTCGTGGTGAAAGTGTAAAACTATAGAAGTATATTAAAAACGAAAGTAGAAAAAAAAACTTAAAACAAAAAAAAAAAACTTTAGAAAGCTAAAGGGTTAAAAAATTAAGGAGTATAAAACGTAAAAGTCTAAAAGTCTTGTGATGAAAGTATAAAACCATAAAAATATAAGTCTAAAAGTCTTGTGTTGAAAGTATAAAACTATAAATGTATACTAAAAATAAAGTAAAAAAGTTAAAAGTTCCGTGGCCAAAGTAGAAGACAACAAAACTTAAAAACTAAAACAAAAACTTTAAAAGTTAGAGGGTAAAAAAGTTAAGGGTATAAAACGTAAAAGTCTAAAAGTCTTGTAGTGAAAGTATAAAATTATAAAAATATACTTAAAACAAAAATTAGAAAATTAAAAAGTTTCGTGGCCAAAGTAGAAGACAACAAAACTTAAAACAAAAACAAAAAAAAAACTTTAAAAGTTAGAGGGTAGAAAACGTAAGAGTATGAAACATATGTGACTAAACTATGAAAACCAAAAGTTTACTATTTCGCTAAAAAAAAAATCATAAAAGTTTAAGGGTTAAAAGCGTCAAAACACCAAAGTTATATGACCAAACTAACTGTGATAAACAAAAAGTATACTATTCATGTACCAAATTTCATTGTATAATATAATAATTGGTTCCATTGTCAGGAATTCTTAGCAACAATGGTGCAATCAATCCAAGATACCATCAATTTTCCTCGAGCCGAAGGCAATTCCTCAATCCCAGAGCCAATTGCCACTCTACTTGTCATAGCTGCTCGATTGGACACCTTGGAATCTTTATTGGACGATGTCGCTGAACTCAAAAGTTACTCTCTCATGAGTGGAAAGAGATGGCAGCAGGCATGGACATATAGGGGAGGCGGTATGGTTGCACTCAAGCTATGTGGCTTCAAAACTCATATCCAATTAGTTAGTGCCACATGGAGAGAATGAGAGAGAAAGTATTGGAGCCAAATGGAGAGGGTATGGAAGCCCTTTGAAGCCATGCGGTTCCCTTGGAGCACACAAACCAAATCATCACCAAATCATCCGGCTTCACATGGCTTGGTGAAACCGAAAATCACCAAAATTGGAACCGCGTGGCTTCAAGCCACATCACACGGTATAAAAGCCCCTTGGAGCTATGCGGTTCCCCTTGGAGCCGCCTCTTGGAGCCACCACCATACCGCCTCCCCTTAGACTAAGGAGAGAGACCTCTTGGCAGGGTATTCAACAATATGAGGCAGTCAAATTTCCTAATAGGAAAAATCAAATGTGTCTTAGGTAGCGTATAGTTAATTTGTGAAATCCCTATAATTTGGAGAGCAACCCTTCTCGAGTTGGGGTAATCTATCAAGCATCAGACAGTTGTACCCGTATATGTAGCTTTCGGTATTAATCACAAACCCTCTGCAAATTGAGAAAGAAGATATAAAAATGTCAACTCCCAAATTCTCCAAGAACTTGCACCCACAAACCTCTAACAACAAATCTTGTGTTGGGCGTCTATTTATCGTCACTCATTGTCACTCAACAGTTACAGATCTCAAGTTTTTTCAGTATCCAATTATCTCATGTGTATACTTAAACTGCAACATATTTGGAAGCAAAGAAGCTCCTCATGAGCACGGATGGCTAACAAGAAACCAATAGGCTCCTCAAGAAGCGGAAACAGGCATCCATGTTTGTTTATACATGATTGTTGAGATTAAAGCTACCATTTCAGTTAATTTTTCAAACACCTAATCAGAACTATGTAACGCAACTGAAATGGGAAAAACTTAGGAATTATGAAATCGTTAACACAATCACACGACCTGCCTACCAGCTCAACCAGTCAGGTTTTGATAAGATAACACTGGTCACTAAGGCATCAACGCAAGGTAATTTCTAGAATTATAATTCCCTAAAAGCATATGAGTGATTTCAAACATCACAGCTAAACTCAGAAGCAAAAAGTCTAACGAACAAAACTGCAACAAGTTCATTCAAAATCTTGACTAAAAACAGAATGTCAATAACAATGGAATCCAGAAATGAAAATCCAACAAAATAACCTTTCAATAAACCAAAACATAAACCGGGTCCAGATAAATGAGAACACATCTAAAGGTCCTGTACGCTCAAACCTGCATTATAAGCAATCAGCAGTAAGAACTAAAAACAAATTCAACAAGCAAACCATAAAACTATTCATTCAAGTAAAGAAACAAACAAACAAACCTGGGGGAAGAGACTGCTTCAGCTTGTTGGCCTTCTCAGCATCAAACACACACAAAGTGTAAAGGTACTTTGAGCACCTAACCTTAAACTTAACCACATCCTTGCTTCTCTTGATCTTCACTGATCGTGCATCCTTCCTTCTTGCAGTCAGAAGGAAATCCTTGATCTCGTGAATTTGCTTAGGCTAATTGAAATCAAATCAAAATTAGGTCAAACTTGCAGATAAAAGTGCTAATTTGACATAAACTCTATCCTAATGAGCAGAATTTAGAGCTCAGATTCGAAACTTTAGGTTAAATCGGTTCAAATATTCAAATCCACTAATCGATTGAAAGGTTCATAAATCGGAAGTTACAGAAACTATAACAAAAAAACGACGATGAATGCGATTCGTAAAAGCAGCACCTAAACATGTAAACTTTGCATTCAAATCCACTAATCGATTTAAAGGTTCACAAATTCATACTAAAAGTAACATAAAATATGCGCTACAGGAAAGATGTTGAAGCTCAATTGCTACGAGAAACGAATGAGAGCTTACCATTTTGGAGACAGGCGACGGCAGAGAAAAAGAGAGAGTGTTAGAAACCCTAATGACTTGAAAACGAGCTAAAGGCTTTATTATACGCTTTGTTTATGGGTCATTTTTAACCTAGCGGGTGAATTGGGCCATTATTGTACCCGTTTTTTCATTGGGCCAGTCATCTATCTTCATAACATATCATTCATTCATATAGGAGTTTTGAGAAGTTGAAAGATTACAACTTTCTAAAAGGAATTGGATTTACAAAATGAACTAAAAAGTATTGAAAATCTATTAAGAGAATTTAAATTTGTAGTAAAACTATATTTCATAACTTGTGTGTTGTCACGGGGATAACGCGGTAAAAAAGACAGTTGCATTGCTACAACGACATGTAAAGAAAGCATACAAAAAAAGGCGTAACGACCCAAACACTTAAAATATCACCTACGACCTAAGAACTATGTTATACAAGTGTATATATTATACCACCAATTCCTTTACTAAATTCGTTGAGATTGTAAATAGAAAATAAAGAGAATTTATACTACATGACCATGTTTATCACACCACCAAGTCAACACCAATTAATAAACAGAAAGTACCATAACTACTAGACCACCAAATCATGTGTTAAACTTTTAACGCTTAAATAAAAAAACAAAGGATAAGAAACAAAAAATAGTTATCGTGCCACGTGGCGGTATTGGCTACAGCGTTACTGTTCATATGCCACTTAAAATTGTTTTAGAGTAAGTAATAAGTAATTGAATAACAAAACAACTGTACAAGAATCAGAATCTACAACTCTTGTTGTCATCCGTCTACGCTGACACCTGTCACTCTCGTTGGATACCAGTTACGAAGAACAACGAACGTGGCAACGTAAGACAGATGGAGGCTATAATCGGTTATCAATGGACCCACATTAATAGCGAGTCGGATTCCAAATAGTCAGCATATAAGAATATTTTTCGATCGGTAATCAAAACTATATTAGTAGAAATATAAAGTGAAACGTCTCCAAATTGGTTCAACAAGTTGATTTTCTGTTACAAAAATTGATAAATAATAGCAAGTCCAATAACGATTTTAGTAGCTGCAGTAGTCATAAGACTCATAACAAAAAAATAAGAAGCTCATTTTAATTAACGATTATAAAAACTAAAAAAATGTTAAGAAATTTGAATTAACCACATTTAATATAAGTGCAAGATACACAAGAGGCATGACCACATTTCAATTTGTAATCGCTCCATATAGACTGACATAAAATAAATAGGCATTTAGAACAAGTACATATTCGATGATCGATTACGACAAGCGATGGCGGTTGGCTAGTACCAGATGATTGAAATAGTATAATCATCATTTTACTTTAGACATAAAAGAGTAAACTTTTTTTTAATAAGAACCAAATTAGTTTCGTATCTTAACAAACCGAAAGATCCATTTATAATTCGGACCGTAACATCTCGAATCCTAAATTATATGATTATATTAAGTTATGTGAAAAGTGTGATATATTTTACAGAAACTATAAAATGATGTATGAGAAAGTCTAGGGTCATAAGTGGCAACTTTTGGATTTTGAACTAAAAACATACAATAACCAAAGTTGAGGGGCCAATACTATCATTTAAGTAAACTTTTACTTGAAACAAATTCCGAAAGGAAAGAAGATGATTACGTATTTCTTGTTTTCCCCAAAACATGAAACCCTTTCCCAACCTACTAATTTCGACTAGCTATCAGTTGTTAAAGAATTCCGTGAATTGAAATAAGGGAACGTATAATTAGAACCCTCCTAACTCAACTAAACTGAATTGGAGTGTGTTGGGTGTCACATCCAATTAACGACAGAATACATCAGAGCATGAAGATTCTCTAGATGCGCACAACACTAAATTAGAATTGTGATAGTTTTAATCACCCAGTTCATGAATATACACAATATATAAATCCAATGATAAGCGAAACAAACATTGAACATAGATAGTCTATATTAAGGTCTCGACTAGGTTTACATGCGTTCTAAGTGTCATCATCAATCCTTTACATCTAAGAGTAAAAGTAATACCACCACCGAGCTCCCACGGTGGTGAGTTTGATGAGCTTGGTGAGCTTGGGAACACCAAAATCCAACCCATTTCACCGAGCTTGGTGGTCTCCTTCGGTGGATTTTCACCGAGACAACCCCCCCCCCCCCCCCCTTTTCACTAAACCTCTCTCTCTCTCTCTCTCTCTTCCAACCTCTTTCTCTCTCTCTCTCTCTATTTAATATATTTTTTTTTTGAAAGGCCTATTTTATATTATTTAATATTAAAGAAGTGTTTGGTGGTGTGGGGTATGTATTATTTAGGTAAAGTGTAGGGAGTTTGGGATGATGATGTGGCAAAAAAAAACTTGGTGTCTTGGTGTGGGTATTACTTCTAACCTAACAACAAACATATCCTGTAATATATGTATAACATAAATATCAACTATGAATACTTGGTGATGAAACATATATTTTGTGCATAACATTTGATTAAAAATAAGGGATTCATGTGACAAACGTCTATCCATAGGTTATGTTTAACATGTTAATGAGTGATGTGTAAGAGCATTCACAGCAGGATCTCCATCTTCATCCCTATAATTTAATTTTTTATTATTATTTTTTCACTCTCTTTCACTCATAACCATAATTAAATAATACTTTTTATACCTTTATCATTATTTTTTCTTTCTCCGTCAATCCCCAAATTTTAGCAAATCACCAGTTTTTTGGTCAAATATGCAGATTTGCTAAACTTTTCTCTCTCCTCTACTCACAACCACTTACAACCAAACCTCAAATTTTACAGATTTACACTCACATATATTTTAAGGAACCTGTCGTGAATGCTCTAATCAACCATTGACAATTTAGGGAGCAATCACCCATCAAAAATAAGAATATATTTTTGATCTTACGGGTGGGTTGTCAGCCAATAGATCTATCATTATTACCTTGGCTCGGTGTGTTAATGGTACACATGCGTTTAGATACTAGCGACATTAAGCCAGACATTAAGCCATGGGTTTTGGTATATGTGATAATGAAATAGATGAATGTATTGTGTAAACCTAATAAGATTGAACCATCCTTTCACAATCAAGATGAAGTTTCAAACAAGCATGGAGAAAGTGACACAAAGAATGGAGGTAACATAAGTTTTCATGTTATGGCATATTATTGAATTGTTATGACATTAAATGGTATGGTTCATGAGGCCATAGTTGTATTGAAGATAGAACATAGAAATGAAATGACCCGAACGGTGTCATGATAAACTAATATAAATGGAATTGGACAAGTTTGAGGCCTTAGAGCCAATGCATCCTACAAGATGCAAGTAGCTGGTAGAAGTGACCCATGAGGTTATAGAAGCCAATACTAGTGAAAATTTGGACAAATAAACAACTTATAAACTCGTGGTATCCTACTATCCTATGACGAACCATGACAAGTAGTAGTGATTTGAGAGGTCACAAAAACATCCTTAGATATAAGTGGGTCAAGTAAGTGGTTTGTAAAATCATATCATATATGCGGTTTGTAACTTGGCCAATTGAATAACCCTTAAGGTCTTGGAACCAGAAGGATGTAAAAATGGAATTCGGTTAGGGGAAATGGATAGTCGGACAATAGGCAAGTACACCCAGTTAACTCAAGTATATATTTGGGGTTTATGATGTGAATGGAATATAGCGGGTTGGTAAAAAACAAAAAGTATCTTATTGTATTACCCTATATATACAAAACACAACCCATAGTACAAACTCTAATACATGTTGTACAATCTCATATTGCATGAGGTTACAAGTGTTAATGCAGCCATATATGAGGTACAAATTCTGAAACATGTTGTACATCCCCTACAACCATACTTACAACACCTCATATGCATATATCTTATAAGGAGCCAAGTTCTCATTTCTCCTTCACATTATGTGGGCCCATGGTTTGCAATTGGTACAACCGCTATGCGTAAATCTTGGGCTTTACCTGCTTTATCCTTGACCTCCTCCCACGTGAACACTCACATGCTTCAACCTAAAGACAATTGTGAAAGCTCAAACAGTTCCAACAAGGACGACCCACAGTACCTCAAGGACGGCCATTTAGTCTTCTTCTTAACTGTAGTCGTACAGGTAGGTCTCCTTATCTTCGCACGCTCCCTTCATCGCATACATTATCTTTTCATCAGTTCTATCATTCTCTCTCTATCACACGACCAACGATCTCTCTTATTTCCGGCCACCCTCACACTACAACTTCTGGTACACGAGCGGTTTCTTTGTAGCATATCGTCGGCGTGGTTGTTGGTTCCATGGTGGCCGTCATTGCTTCTTGGCTTAACAATCGCCCCGTTGCCCCGTCACCATTGTACCTTCCCTTGGATGTGTACTCCAGATCTGTAGATCGGAGTATTTGATGGTGCGATGGTGACGTTGTAGGCAGTGGTGGATGGTTTTGTTGCCTCGATTTAGGGTTTCTGCCCGTCGTATCAGCGGTGGTGATGGTGGTTCCAGTCGATGGTTTGCTGGCTCGATTTAGGGTTTTCCTTCGGTACCATTATACGCTAACTGAGGAAAGAAGCAACTCACAAACTGAGTCGAACGGATGATGCAACGCAACCGCTGAGCAATTACGGTGACGCAAATCATATCGATCAATAATGTTTGCTATTACGCACAAAAGGTTTTAATTTACTTTCACATATATTACTTCATGATAGCAGGTTAATTCTTTATCATTTCTCGGGTCGAACAAAGTAATGAAGGTTGCTTTAATACGTATGAATATATGATGGCTTTGAAATTAGTTGGGAAAAATCCCATATTATTATTATTATCCCTATATACAAAAACCAACCCAGTGTACAATCTTTATAACATATTGTGCCATTTCAATAGCTTAGGTTACAAATCCAATCACTTTTGATGTACAACACATCTTGCGTGAGTGAGTTTTGTGGTTGAAATCATCTGATCTAAAAAAAGGGAGGAGATTTGCTTTTGCCTTCACACGTATGTAGCAGGTGAGCAAATCTAGCAGAACCATACCTTACGGACTCAACCACTCCTTCATTTACTTTGCAGGTTTTGAATCGTATCTCTCCATCGAATTCATTTGTCGAAGACGATGATGAAGAGGATGAATATGGGTGGCGATAGCGGTGATGAAGACAGCGATGAGGAAGAGGATGAAGATGACGAGGTATATGTTTTGTATCTTTTACCGTTCTCGATTAGTTTCTCAACGTGGTTGAACTTGAATCGCTCCAGTCGATTGAAGATAGCCACCGGTGAGTGGCAGAGTTTGATTAGTCATCAATTTCATGTTCGATTTTGCTGATGTGCCTTTGATGGTTAGCGTCATTTGTGGGTTGGTGTTCGCCGATGTTGCTGCCGCGCTGTGAAAGAAGGTAGAAGAGCCCCGCCAAAGACACACCAAAGTTGCCAAACACCAAAGGAAACCACAACAATTACATACAACATGTTCTCCCATTTATCATTACTGATCTTGAAAGGTTAGCTTAATTGTTGTTTCCTTGCTTAACTCTAGGTAATTATTTTGTTTTTTCAAAAACATACGTCGGGTAATATGCCGTGTACGTGTTGATGGTTTTTGACTAATTTCTTTGTAGTGAGTTTTGATTTTTATTTGCCCTAGCATGGAAGTTATAGTTTTTAAGTTCATTTGTTTTGGATTTTGTCTTCAACCTTAGGGTTATGCTCAGATGATCTATATGTAAACAATAAGATGCCATGTAATTGTAATTTATATCTGGTACTTTCTTATGGTCTCGACAATTTTAAAATTTGAGCATTCATGGTTGTGTAGATCTAATGTCAATTGTCCATCTTCTAATTCATATCTGTTTATTCGAGGCGATGATCATATTTTTAATCGGAGCCTTCTGAATTTAGAATTAAATGGCTTAACTGTGTTCATGAGCTTGAGATTTCAAGTGTTTAACCATTTTATGTGGTTGCATTATTATTGGCTATAGTACAGGTTATATATGATATTGAAAGGTATATATTGGAATGAGGTTGAATGCGGTCGCCCCCCGGTCACCACTATCCTTCGGCACTGCGCACAACATGAGTACATGACTTTCGTCCGAGTATTTTTCTAATTGATTGACTTTCGGTCGACGTTTTTCTCATCGATTAACTTTCTCCCAGGCATTTTCACTAACGGTTCGGCTCCGCCGCGAAGCGCGGGTCGCCCAACTTGTATATATACATTAACAAACTTGCCTATGGATCCACACCTTTTGTCTTTTTCATTCAAATAATATACTTCATATAATAGTAATCATTGTGGTTCTTTAACAACAAACCGGTGGACGTCCCAATGGTTTTTCACAAATAATTTTAACACTGCCTCTTCCAGAGGCGCAAGTTCGAACTTGATTAGGTTAAAACTTTTTAAGTAATTTTTTTTTAAGTAACATGGCATTTGAATTTGCAATGTCATGCAATTATTTAGGTGTCTCCATCAGTAATCCCTCGATTAATATATACCTACGTGTGTTTAGAAATCAATTTCTTTTTAAATATTCATATTCATAATATATATAAAGTTAGGTGGATTGCAAACAATTGGAATTTAGCCCTGGTGGTTAAAATTTTGTTGTTATGTTTGTAAATTCCATGAGACGCCGGTTCAATTCCTTTTTTTTATAGCAAACGTGATAATCTTAAAACATACAGCACACACGCACATATATATATATATATATATATAAATGTATATATATATATACCATTATTTTTTAGCGGCCTTTACTGAAATTTATAAAAAAAAACTTTTTTTTTTATTTTTTTATTTACAGTTTTGTTCTTTTTACCTACAATCTCCTATGATTTCTTCCTCATGTGAGGTTTCCTAATTTTTTTAAATTTAAATACAACAGATTTTGATTTTGAGTACATATTCAATAACAAACACTTTAATAGTTAGCCATGGTTAAAATAAAATTACATGATGCATTTTTATGTACAGTTTATTTAGCTTTTGTTTATTAAATCACATATATTAAGGTAATTTTTAACAATAATATATGTGAGTTAGAATACTGCTATAAAATAGGTTTGTTGTTGCTCTAGAGAGCTTACTATTATCATTAAAAAATTGAAGATTGAATGCAACATTAGTTACCTCTAAAAAATTCTATAAACAGACAATTGTTAACTGAATTTGCATCTTTAAAATGTTTGATCTTTACATTATATAAAAAACTAAAGTTAGAGCTAAAAAAATTTTGTTATTAAAAAATATTTATGGTTCTGCTCTGAAGATATATAATTTGCAAGTGAAAATTTATAGATTCTGGTTGGACCAGCCAATGGATGAATAAGTTGTATGGCTAAAGATTTGAAAATTTTAATGTGTAGGAGTTGATAGCTTTTGGTTTGCTATGGCTGCTACATTTAGCATAAACTTAGACCTTGGATATATGATGTATGTGACATTATTAGACTTTTAATAAAATTATGGTCAATAGATGTAGATTAATGCTCGACTGACTAATTTGAGATAGGAAAATACTATTTAGGTGAAAGTGTTCTTTGAGATTTTGGAGATTAAGCCAACTTTTTTACATGGTTTAAATTTTTGGTCAACGGGTGAACTTTCTTAGTCAACGAATTTATATAGGGCATCTCTTGATGAATTCTAGCAAAGAAAGCATTAAATTTATTTTTTCATCCACCACTAGCATACCATTATACGAAAGACCCTTTGGTAAAGAAACAATTAACTGATCACGTTGTATGAATGTTAGGCATTTATGTCAAGCTATGAGCAATTATTGAGTTTTATGGTCAACTGTATATTAAAACTTGACAGTAACATTGGCTGATGTATTGGGGTTAAAATGGGTTTTGAGCTGGTCTAACTTCCATGGTCAATTTTTTTTTCTGGCACTCAAAAGAGAAGATGTGTTGGGATATTTATCAGATAAAATAAAATAAAATATATGAATGCATATTTTGAACAATATTTATGTGTATTTTTCTGCTTTATGTAAAAGTTTTGGCACATAGGAACACTTTTATTTGGTTTGAGCCGTTTGTGTAAGCCAAATGCAAGAACCAAGTTATGGAAATAATTAGCAAATTGAATAGGTGCCGCCAAATCTATAAGGAGTATTGGATAATGGATTGTGACGTGTTGACGCGTAGAGTAAATTTAGGCATCGGTGGGTCAAGCATCAAGACTTACTCGAAATTATTATTAACATTATACATTTAACGTATTGTTTATTTCTGAATTCTAAAAGTTAACAATGAAATAAGTAAAGATTATATAAAGATAAGAGCAAAGTATTGAAATTTAGATACTTAGAGAGGTACCTTAAAGGTTTTTATTAAGCACACCACATCATTTACCACTCTTTTTTACAAAATAAATAAATAAATAAATAAATACCCTGCCTCCAATTTATTAAACCTAGACTCTACTAGATATTCACTTACATCATATTTTTCTCTCGCACTTGCTATAATTTTTAAACAGATTTTACTTATTATTTGCATTCCACATACTCTTCCTGCTAAAGAACTACTACCACACGTCGTTTGGAGTAAAGATATCGAACAAGTTCCATTATCATTTTTTTTTAAGTAGACAATGTATCAATCAAATTTCGCTTTGTTGTTCACTTTTCTTGTATTTGTTCGGGTTACCGCAGCAACGCGCGGTTGATCTCTAGTTACGAACAATTGGAAAAACTCGAAACCCAAATTTCAAATATTTCAGATATATGAACTTTTGGGTACATATTCGATAGGGATTTTAGAAAAATCAGATAGTTTGAATATCTGAAAATCCGAATTAATATATTTATACATATGTTTTTAATTGTTTTATATTTAAATAATAAGAAAATCGAAATCTAAAATATTATATTTTTGTAAAATTTTAATTGTTTTTTTTAATGGCAAATTTGAATCACTCACTAGTTACTGGTCCACCCGATTATCTCCATTCACTAAATACAGGACCCAAAGACCATCATCTGGAGAAGACCCACCATAGATGAGAAAACCCTCGGGTCCAATCTGGAACCTTTATTTTTTATCACAGGTAAGACTTGAACCTAAATCCTCCTGTACCTCTCCATTTTAATGTCTTTAGGTGCTTGAGCTCAACTGATCGGGCAAAGATCATTGGCTTAATTGTTTTGATATTCGTATGTGAGAGTTGATCCAATAATAGATTATGTGACAAAGTAATTTGGACCACTATGTATAAAACTTTAAGTTAGGATAGAGTTTTAAAAGAAAACAAATTTATGATTTTGACCATTACATTTATGTAGTGTATGGGACTATCGCGTTTGACAGGAACGTGTAGGCTGAAGTTAATTTGCATGGTCAAAGCACGACCCTTTATTTATTTCAAACCCGAAACAGACTCGATCCAACCCGAAAACTTGAATATCCGAATTACATGTCGGATATGGTTGTCGGGTAGTTTCCAAAGAGAAAAAAAACCTTGTTAATTACCTACCCTGATTAACCCGAAACTCGAAAAATACCGAGTAGCACCCTATCAACTCATATGAGATTCATAATTAGTCAGTATGTTGTTTGTTATACAACCCATTTTGTAGTTAAATCATACAACCCATTCTGGACTTACATTCACTATTTATATTTATAGAGCATATACAAATATTCTATAGGGTTACCATCCATAAGGTCCATATCGATTGGCGAAAAGAAAATCCCGATTTTAAAAATTCGTGGCCAAATGGTTGTTGAAATCATACATTTGTCCCAATACACGTGGCCAAAGGGTGGCAACGACCACGTTAAAATATCAAAAGCGTGGCATTTGGTATTATATGGTTACGTATATTTGTGTTTTAGCCACATATGTTATAAAAAAATGTGGCCAAATGGGTTACTGAAATCATACATTTTTTCCGAATACGCGTGGTCAAAGGGTGACAACGGCCACGTTAAAAGATAAATAGCTTGGCCTTTGGTATTATATGGTTACGTATATTTGTGTTTTAGCCACATATGTTATAAAAAACGTGGCCAAATGAGTTGCTGAAATCATATATTTTGTCCCAATACACGTGGGCAAAGGGTGGCGACGACCACATTAAAATATAAAAGCGTGGCCTTTGGTATTATATGGTCACGTATATTTGTGTTTTAGCCACATATATTTGTGAAAAAAAGTGGCCAAATGGTAGTTGAAATCAGATATTTTGTCCCAATACGCGTGACCAAAGGGTGGCAACGACCACGTTAAAATATATAAAGTGTGGCATTTGGTATTATATATATGATCACATATATTTTCTTAATTACAATTAATTATACTGCATATTAATTAATATAAAGAAACCTTAAAAATCATATTATAATTAAAAATTAATATACATACACTAATGAAATGCTGTTCAAAAAATAACATACACTAATCAAAGTTTAATTTCTATAATAATTAATTATAATTTCTTGTCCGTGCTGATCAGCTGCTTCTGCTAGATCCGTGTACTGAGTTTTCTGTTTATCAGATCTTGACTCAGCTGGTTTGGTGTTAAGTACACTTTCGACATCTTTTTTCGATCATTATTTACCTGAAAACATGACAAATAAAACCGATCAGATATATATATATAATATATATATAGTTAATTAATTAGCGGATACGATTAATTAATATAGCAATTACTTGTGGTTGTTCCAAGTTTTTTCATAGTTTTATACTTCGTCAAAGTTTTTTTTTTTGTTTCAAGTTTTGTTTTCTTCTACTTTGGCATGAAACCTTTAACATTTTATTTTCGTTTTTAGTATACTTTTATATTTTATATTTTTATTACAAGACCTTTAGACTTTTACGTTTTATACCCCTTAACTTTTTAACTCTCTAACTTTTAAAACTTTTTTTTTGTTTTAAGTTTTGTTGTCTTCTACTTTGACCATGAAACTTTTAACTTTTCTACTTTCGTTTTTAGTATACTTTTATAGTTTTATACTTTCATCACGAGACTTTTAGACTTTTATGTGTTATGCCCCTTTCCTTTTTAACTTTCATTGAGCATACAAATTCAACGCCGCGCGCCACGAGACTTTTAGAATTTTACGTTTTATACCCCTTAACTTTTTAACTTTCTAACTTTCTAACTTTCGTTATAGTTTTATACTTTCACCACGAGACTTTTAGACTTTTACGTTTTATACCACTTAATTTTTTTTTTAACTTTCGTTCAATATACAAATTTAACCCCGCAGCAACGCGCGTGGTGTTAACCATCTCGTTATATTTAATAAGAACATTTAATAATAAGTTTATTTATTATAAATAAATATTATAAAACATAGAAATAAACATTACGAACTAAAAAAATAGAAAACTACAATCTAGAATTGCTCACAGGATGTTGGTGTGTTTGGAATGAACGAAACAACATCATTTTTAATCAGAAATCTTCTTCAGTTTATAAGGTCATCAAGGATATCAAAAGTTGGAGTTTTATATGGTTTTCGAATAGATTCAAAGGGGCGGGGATTGATTGGAATTCGTGGGTTTCGTTCAATTTGTAAGTGTTTGTTTTGTTGTATTTTTTCTCTCATTTCCCCTTGTATGTTTTCCATTGTCAGCCCCTAGCTTCTTGCTGGGGGAGGTGGGGTGGGGGGGGGGGGTTGACGTTTTAATGTCATTGCCGTTCCCAAACAAAAAAGGAATTGCTTGTCTTGGTTGTTAAAACGGTCGGCCTGGGTACGTGAACTCTTTAAAATATTTCCGCTCAGATCCGTTCGTAGGTTGTAGCAGGTACCTTTATTGGGCAACTCTCTCGACCTCTAGGTTTTGTTGTATATCATCTTGAACCAATGAAAGCTCGTCTTCATTAAACGCACATATTAATGCTTAACCCTCATATTTCAATATCATATTATGTAAAATGAGACAAGCGTATATGATCCTTCTAATTTTAGACCGATGTACTTGTCATGTCGGGTCCCTAGTTATTGCCCATTAGCCTTTAATTTAGGACACCGAAAGCTCGTTTGATGTCCTTGTGGGCCGCTTCTTGTGCTCTTTAAAATCTTCATGGTGTCTCGTACAATTTCATGTCGTCAACAATCCACGAAAACAATGTTTTATGCGTCCGAAAACGTGTTTTGAAAATCCCCGCATTACAAGGAGGTCGCTCTGTAAAATAATATTCTACAAGAAGATCATGAGTGGCGTCAAAATTCCTAGATATATATATTCTTCTTTCTTCGATTCTTCTTTCGCCAAAATAAATGAGTAAGAGTTGAACCATAAACATTGTTTGTCACCGCATCTTTGTTTGAAGATGAAAACTCATACTAGAAGAAATACTTTAAAAATTAAGAATACCTAAAAAAACATAGCTCATTTCTAATGCAAGTAAACTTAATTGCACCGTGTTTAGACAGCAATCTCAATCTTATATCAATCTATCACTTTCTTATCTTGATCCCTATAATTTAATTGGCTTTAATACATTTGGTTTTCTCGTCTCGGAGACTGTAGAATTTCTAAACCAAGTTCAACGCGTTGTGAATAGTAATTTTCGACCCCTAAGGGCATGTTTGGGATTCCATTTGAAAATGACTTTTGGCTTTTGGAGGAGGCAAAAAGTCAAAAATACCCCTCCAAAAGCTAATAAGTCACAACATTGTGGCTTTTTGCTGCTTTTGGAGGGGCATTTTTGACTTTTTGCCTCCTCCAAAAGCCAAAAGTCATTTTCAAATGGAATCCCAAACATGCCCTAAGACCCCAAGTTTTATCTTTAGTAGGATCGGTTTTGCTAATCAAAAGGGGGTTGCGGTGCAACTTGTTGCCCCGCTACCCGCCACTTCGTTGTATAATGTCTTGGATGTTTGTATTTTAGTTAAAAATCACTCTAAAAAAATGAAAGGATATGAACTGAATTTCTGATTTATTTTTTTTTAATTAAAAACACATACACATTTATTCTTAAAATTTAAATATATTTTGAAATCAACCACATCTCAATCCCTACATTTATCGATTTTAATTAATAATAATATTTTAATTACTTTTTCTCTTTCTTTTATTTAACATAAATATATAGGAGAGTGAATATCAAGTTAGAAACTCGTGTATAAGGTATAAGTTTGATATCGATATCAATCAATTGATTTTGTAAGGACCTATTAAATTAAAGTCAAAAGTAGAGGATGTTAATATCTGTAAACAAAGTTTTAGTTGTTTAAAAAGCGCAACAATTTAAAATTATTTGGATCCTGTGTGACAAGAAAGATGACATCGATCGATATCATATCTTCGTAGAGGGGAAGGAAGGAGGTTTAATGGCATTTATGAGTAATGCTGACTTTTAGACTTGAAAACATGAGGAGGAGGCTTCCTTCTTTTACGTTCAAATGCATGTTCAAGCCCTCTTTTCTTGAGCCACCCATCTCATCTCATGTCATATTCTACCCAATACAACGGCTAATTCACGACACGTATTCTATATAATAAAAACACATTATTAAATTCTGAAAACCTCTTAAACCGCCCCTCCTGTTATCCCGGCCCAAACCGTTTCTTCTCAATGCCTTGAACCCTCGGAGATCAGTGAAAGTCTTCAACTCCTCAAACGTTTCTCTAAAAAAGGTAAGAAAGGAAAATTTGTGCCTTCCCATCACAACTCTCAGCTTCAAATTGGTGGCTACAAGTCGACTCTTCTGAATAATGCCTTGCGCACCAACCCCCCCTCTTCGTCCCGTAAGCTTGTCGGTGTCGGACCGGGTTCAGGGAAGAAACATATTCTTTTCTCTGACTGCTACTCCCCCGAGCGTGACCCTCTTCTGGTGGCAGAAATTGGAGATTTTCTTGGGTTCAATTCCAACGCTCCTCCTTCTGTTACTTCGAATCTTCAATCGGGTATCGATTCAAACATTGGTTATCCATGAATTGCATGTCCCTTAATATTAGGGGGTTAAGGAGCTCCTCTAAACACTCCTGGATCCGGTCCCTCAAGAAAGAACACAACCTCTCTTTTATTTCCCTTCAGGAAACCCAAATTCTGGACGCTTCCTCTATTCGTGTTGACAGGCTGTGGGACCGTTCCCCTTTTGGTTTTTTTGCCTCTGATGCCCACGGCCGATCAGGCGGTCTGATCTGTTTGTGGGATCCTTCGATTTTCTCTATGCAGGAGGCCTCCAATTTTCCTGATTTCTTGCTGATCAAGGGCTTCATAAGAGGCGGCTCGGATCCCTGTTTTGTAATCAATTTATATGGTCCCAAGCTCGCTTCATCTAAAAGGCAGCTTTGGGTCCAGATTCTTTCGCTCATGTCCAACAATGGGGGTATGTGGATTGTTATGGGCGACTTCAACGCCGTTCGTTTTGCCCATGAGCGGTTCATCTCGGAATTCAATCAATCGGAAGCTGTTGATTTCAATCGTTTCATTCTTGAGGGAGAGCTTAACGACCTCAACATGGGCGGGCGACGCTTCACTTTCCTTTCCTCTAGTGGTGACTCTCTCAGTAAGTTGGACAGGATTCTCATTTGTAACAATTATCTTAACAAATGGCCTTCTTCCTCCATTCATGCTTTGCCAAGAGTTTGGTCTGACCACTGTCCTGTTATTCTCAATTCCATCGGTGCCGACTTCGGCCCTCGCCCCTTTAAATGCTTCAATTCTTGGCTTGCTTGTGATGACTTCGATATGGTGGTAAGTAATGCGGCCACTCTTCCTTCTTCGGGAGATAGGGCGGATAGCCGCTTTCTCTCTAAATTGAAAAACATCAAAGTAGCTATCAAAGCTTGGAATGCCTCCAGATTGGAGTCTAATGCCACAAAACAGGCCTCTCTTCAAGCCGATATTGACCGCCTCGAGCTTGAGGCAGAATATCGTGTCCTTTCCGATCATGAAAAAGCCAATCGTCTCCTTTGAAAAAAGGAAGTCCTCGAGATCGAGACACTTTCTTTAAAAGATCTTCTACAAAAGTCTCGAGTCAAATGGGCCCTCGAGGGTGACGAAAACTCGCGTTTTTTTCACGGAATCATTAATTCTTCTAACTCCAAAAGAAGGATTAACGGGCTTAGTTTGGGTGGCGTATGGGTTTCCGATCCTTCCTTGGTCAAATCTGCCGCTGCTGCCCACTTCGCTTCTCGTTTCTCTGAACCCGTTGGCTCTCGGCCTGTGCTGCCCCCCGATGGTTTTTCCCAGCTTAACCAGCTTGAGATCGCCTCCCTCCTTGTTCCATTTTCTCATGAGGAAATTAAAGAGGCAATTTGGGATTGTTCGGGTGATAAAAGTCCGGGTCCCGATGGCTTTAACTTTCGCTTCCTCAAACGTTTCTGGCATCTCTTTCGAGACGACCTTAAGGCGGTCTTGGATGAGTTCTACTCGACCGGTACCATCAGCAGAGGGTGTAACTGTTCCTTCATCGCTCTCATCCCCAAAGTCCATGATCCGCTCAATCTTGATGACTTTCGCCCCATAAGTCTTATTGGTTCCTTATACAAAATCATTGCAAAGGTGCTAGCCAACCGGTTAAGGGGGGTGATCGGCTCGGTCATTAGTGAGACCCAATTTGCTTTTATTAAGGATCGTCAAATCCTGGAGGGGCCTCTCATCCTGAATGAGTTATTTGCTTGGTTAAAGTCGTCGAAAGGAGAAGCTTGCTTCTTCAAAATTGACTTTGCGAAAGCTTTTGACTCGGTCAACTGGGATTTCCTTCTTCGCTTATTGGGTTACATGGGTTTCCCTGATCGGTGGTGTCTTTGGATTCGTGGTTGTCTTGCCTCTGGTAGAGCGTCGGTCCTTATTAATGGCTCCCCGTCCAAGGAATTCTCCTTCTCTCGGGGACTCCGTCAAGGGGATCCGCTCTCCCCATTTCTCTTTATCATCGTCATGGAGGCTTTGCATGTCCTTTTGGTCAAGGCCAAGGGATTGGGCCTCATCAAGGGGATTCAGCTTCCTAATGAAGGTCCAAACTTATCTCATTTATTCTTCGCCGACGATGCGATCTTCATTAGCGACACTTCCCTCTCCTCAATCAAAAACCTTGCTAGCGTCCTTTGTTGGTTCAATCTCTCCTCCGGCCTTTCGGTTAACCTCCACAAAAGCAATTTATTCGGTGTGGGTGTAGATGGGCTCCGCCTTAATTTCTTGGCTTCCTCTATTCATTGCCAACCGGGGAGTCTCCCGTTTTTACACTTGGGCCTCCCTATTGGTTTGAATATGAATCGTGTCTCCAATTGGGATAGGGTGAGTAACAAAATTCAAAAACGCCTTTCCTCTTGGAAAGAAAAAATCCTTTCCTTTGGTGGTCGTTCTACTCTTATCAAATCCGTGCTTGGTTCCATCCCGATCTATTATCTCTCGCTCTTCCGTGCCCCTCTTCATTCCTTGAGGTTGATGGAGTCGTTTCGAAGGAAATTTTGTTGGGGAGGTGAGAAAAAAATTTCTTGGGTTGCTTGGAAGGTAATGTGTGCGTCAAAGAAAATGGGGGGGATGGGTTTTGGGTCGATTCATGCAATGAACCTTGGGCTCCTTACTAAATGGCTCTTCAAGTTTAAATCGGAACCTTCAAAGCTTTGGGTGAAAGTGATCAAGTCTATCCATCGTTCCAATCATAATTGGGATTCCTTCCCTTGTAAACAATCCATTGTGGGTCCTTGGAAGAACATCTTGAAGGCTGCCGATGACTTAAAAGACTTGGGGGTGGATTCCATGGCTCGGATTCGCTGCTGGATCGGATCGGGGACGTTGGCTCGTTTCTGGACGGATAACTGGACTGGTATGGGTCTGCTGAAAGACCGGTTCCCGATTCTGTTTACGCTCGAGTCCGATAAAGCTTGCTCTGTTGCAGACCGGTTGCCTGGGCCCAATTCTTTAAACTTCTGTTGGGCTTGGTTTGGGCCGTCTCTGCCCACTATTGCTGTTAACGTGGTTCGTAACTGTGAAAGCTTCCTTGCTCCCTTCTCCTGCTCGGCTGCGATGGATTTTTGGGGTTGGGACGTTGGGACGAGATCGGACTTTTCCGTTAAGGTGGTTCGAAAGGCTGCGGAGGCTGTTTTGCTAGACTGCTCCTCGCCTTCCATTCCTTGGTGTAATTGGCTTCCTCTAAAGGTAAATGCGTTTGCTTGGCGTGCGGGCTTAGATAGAATCGCGTCTAAGGCAAACCTTGCAATCCGAGGTATTGCCTTGAACACGACTTGTGAAGGATGCCATTTTTCTCTAGAGACTACGGATCATCTTCTTCTTCGATGTCCTCGGGTTAATTTAATTTGGACCCTTATTCTCCAATGGTGTAAGGTTCCTCCGGATCTTCCTTCTACGGTGGGCGAAATCTTAACTATGCACAACTCTTGGGGATACTCAAAAAAGATCAACCGGGCTCTCCATTGCATTCTCGTTACCTCCCTTTGGGTCATTTGGAAGTCTCGGAACGATAAACACTTCAACAACCGGGTCAAGAGAATGGACGAAATCATCGGTGACATTAAATTTTGGTCCTTTACTTGGATCAAGACTAGGGGTCATTTTAGGTCGCTCGATTGGTCGAATTGGTGTAATTTCAATTTCATTTTGTAATCTCTCTAGCTTCTTGCTAGCTTTTTAATATATTTAGCCGTTCAAAAAAAAAACAAGTCCACAATCAATACTTGGATTATTTTTGGATATGTACTCCATCCAACCTTTTCAGAACTACGATACAATCTATGTGTACTTCTAAGGGTGGGAGGTATGCTTGTAGAATTGATGTATTAGGCATCAAATTGGACCAATAGGATGATGCCAACAGGAGAGAGAAAAATGATGTAGAATTGATGTTTTTGTAGGGGGTATGCTCATTTAGATGATGTAGAATGATGGTTGGTATTTGGTTGATTAAAAAAAAAAAGTAGCCGTTGGATGTGCAAACGGTCAAAAAGTAACGGGCAAAAGTTCTCGGCGTGACTCGGCATCAATTTGCCGTTGGGGTGAGATTCTACGCCGAATGCCGAAAATGGAGGGGGAGGGTGTACTCGCCGAAATCGGCGCCGGATCCATGCCGAAGCATGATCCATACACACCGCCCACCCTAAATCTATATCATTTTTAAACGGGACGCATTTATTTTTTTACCATTAAAAAGCCACCAGCTTATAGCTATATTTTGATGAAGAAATTTAAGGTAATGTTATAAAACTGAATTTTTAAACCGGATTAGACTTGTGTTAAAAAATGTTCAACTGGTTAACGTGAAAGATTAAACCGGATTAACTATTCAAACCTTTAAATTTATAGTATACATTTTATTGTATTAAAGAGATCGAATAACCACTTTCTAATTTATCGATTAAACATCAACTTATAATAAACACACCAAGTAAGCACCTATGCATGAGAAATCTCTAAATTAATTATAAAATAATAACAAGAGAAATCAAAACAATATATGCATGGAAATTAAAACATGATCGTTGCCTGATATAAATATCCCATTGTTTGTGTGAAACCACGAATACCCTAATTTCTTTTTAGCGTAACTTTTAAACACCTGTTTAATTAGCAGACGAGTTTTAGATTTGGGCCGTTTGAACCATAAGAACCATAGGGTAAAAAATCATATCGAAGGTAAACTTAACCAAACACACCTGAACTATCTAAATCTACGATCAACGATTCGACCGGTCGAACCGGACCAAGTCAATCCGTATTTTAAAACATTGATTTTAGGAAACAATTCCCATTTGTTTAAAAAAGTGATGGATTTGCACGTTTCAGTACCGAATAGGTGGTTTTCAAATCAATCAACGTCTACGAGTATCTTTGAACCAAATATGTACGAAATCAATCAAGACTCGAGGATCGAAGTAAACGTATATATTTCCAATAATTTTATATTTTAAAATTGCATGCTATTGCTTATAACATGGACGAGCATTTATTACCACTCCATGATCAATATTCAATAACTTGTTTCCATGTTTAATATTTGTTCACATTTCATTTCTTATAAAAAATATGGATTCGATCCAGAGATTTGTCTGTGGTTAAGTGTTTGTTTTGTTCGGATAACCAAACAATAACAGGTTGTTTCCTTTGACTAATTATCTAGATACGATGTTATGTAAAGGCCTGCCTGCATGAACACAAGATCCAAGAAACTCCTCCAAATTTGAGCATTTTCGAAGATTCCCAACTCTGAACTTCTTCCCCCAATCAAATCCACAAAAAGAAACAAACTTTACAAGATTCAAGATTCTTCATCGGTCAATATGTGCCGTCTCTCGCTACAAGAATTAGAAACCATCATACTTTAATCACTCATCAGTCATCCCCATTCCAAAAAATGCCTGCAAATGTTGAGAGGAAGAAAAAGAAAAGCAAAGGCAGAGTAAAATGGAGCAATCTTTACACGTTTTCATGTTTCCGGCCGCCGGCACCGGCGTCGAACCGGCTGGACTTCGGCCAGCCTGGGTTCACCAGAGTTGTGTTCTGTAACGATTCAGGGAAGCACAAAACCAAACCGTATAAATACTCCGGCAATGACGTCACCACAACGAAGTATAACGTCATCACGTTTCTCCCCAAATCGCTCTTCGAGCAGTTTCGCCGAGTGGCGAATTTGTATTTCTTGTTGGTTGCAGTTTTATCGGTTACTTCTTTAGCTCCGTTTTCCCCTCTGAGCTTGATTGCTCCGCTGGTTTTTGTGGTCGGAATCAGTATGCTGAAAGAAGGTGTTGAAGATTGGCATCGATTTATTCAAGATATGGAGGTGAATTCGAGGAAAGTCAACGTTCATATCGGGGGCGGAGTTTTCGTTGACCGGCAATGGAAGATGCTTCGAGTTGGAGACGTGGTGAAGGTGAACAAAAACGAGTATTTTCCGAGTGATCTTTTACTGTTATCTTCTAGCTACGAAGATGGTGTTTGTTACGTGGAGACGATGAATTTGGACGGCGAAACGAATCTGAAAATAAAACGTTGTTTGGAGTGCACTTTGGGGTTTGATGAAGAGATCAAGTTCAGTAAGTTTAAGGCTGTTGTGAGATGCGAAGATCCGAATTCGAGTTTATACACTTTTGTTGCAAATCTGGAGTTTGGTGATGTGGATGATTCGAACGATTTGGATTTGAATTCTTCGTATCCGGTATCTCCTTCGCAGTTTCTGCTCCGGGATTCGAAGCTTCAGAACACGGATTATGTTTACGGAGTTGTGATATTCACCGGACGAGACACGAAAGTGGTTCGCAACTCGATGAAATCGCCTTCGAAACGTAGCAGGGTTGAGAGGAAGATGGATCATGTGATCTATGTTCTGTTCTTCATGTTGCTTTTGATATCTTTAATCGCGTCGGTTGGATCTGTTATGTATACGGATCGTGATCAAACGGATAAAGAATGGTGGTACCTTCGGTTGATGGACGATAGGGATGCGTCTTTCGATCCGGGTAACCCGCTCGTTTCGGGGTTCCTTCAGTTCCTGAGGGCACTTATATTGTATGGTTACTTGATCCCGATTTCGCTTTATGTGTCTATTGAAGTAGTCAAGTTCTTGCAAGCAATGCTTATAAACAATGACCAAGATCTGTTTGATGAAGTGTCTGGGAAGTCAGTCGAAGCTCGGACTTCGAATTTGAACGAGGAGCTCGGGCAGGTTGAGATGGTTTTGACCGACAAAACCGGGACTTTGACTTGTAATCAGATGGAGTTCAGGAAATGCTCGATCGAAGGGGTATCGTATGGGGGTGATGTGAACGAGATTGTTCGTGCTGCTTCTCAGAGAATGAATATCGATATCCAAAGCTACCGTTTTAATCTAGATGGCGATGATTCTACTCCTCGTGATAGCATGGAGACGGTCGAGATTTCATCTGATCATGTTAATGAATCAAAGAATAGTATCTTGGATGGTGAACATGATATGAAGAATCTTGGTGGTATAAAAGGGTTTAACTTTGGAGATAAAAGATTGATGAACAAGATGTGGATACATGGCTCAAATGTGTGGGATATGATGATGTTTTTCAGAGTCATGGCTTTATGTCACACGGGCATACCGGTTGAAAACGAAGGACAATCAGGCAACCATAGGCTAAAATATGAAGCAGAGTCCCCTGAAGAGGTGACCTTTCTGATTGCTGCTCAAGAGTTTGGATTTCAGTTTTGCAGAAGGACCCAGTCCTTATTGTTTGTTAAAGAGATTGATCCTTCTGGTTTGGAGGTTGAAAGGTAGGTGCTTTTCCTCTTTTAGCTAATTTTTATTTGACCCGTTTAAGAAAAAATACAACCCAAATGGATTCATTCATAATCAAGTGGGTTGAAACTGTTATGTTTAATTTCTACTGTTAAATTTCAGGGAATACAAGCTACTGAATTTGTTAGAATTCAGCAGCTCTAGGAAAAGGATGTCAGTGATAGTACGCGATGAATTTGGTCAAATTTTCCTATTATGTAAAGGCGCTGATAAGTAAGTCCATTTGCGGTTAAAGATTCAATTCATTGAGCTCACTTTATATAATATAAATCTGGTATAATCTGTATTTTGCAGTACTATATTTGATAGGCTAGGTGATGGTGGAAGGGCTTACCAACATGCTACAACCATGCACCTTGCAAACTATGCAGAAGATGGATTAAGAACAATGGTGTTTGCCTATAAAAAGATTAAAGACTCTGAGTATGAAGAATGGAGTTCATCATTCTCCAAAGCTAAGGCCATAATTGGTCCTGGAAGAGAGGAATTGCTAGAAAATGTATCTGAAATCATTGAGAAAGATTTGGTGTTGTTAGGTGCTGTAGCAGTTGATGACAAGTTACAAGACGGGGTAAAATCTTGATTTTCGTTGTTAATTTTCTTCTATATCTCTTTCTAACATCAATATCAGGTTGCAGAATGCATAGATAAACTTGCACAAGCTGGGCTCAAAATATGGCTCCTCACAGGGGATAAAAAGGAGACTGCTGTCAATATTGGGTGAGGATTTTTATAAAGCAAGCAGAATCATCAATTATGAAGTTGTATGAAATTCTCACCTTTTCTTTCATTTTTGGACAGATTTGCTTGTAGTTTGCTTAGGCATGATATGCATTTGTTTAACCTGAGTTTAAGCCGCGAAGTTGAATCTAAAAACGAATTAAAGGTGAATATCATGCACTTGTTTGTGTCTGTTTATTTGTTTTGCAATACGAGTTAGGGGTAATGATTCAACATTATGTAGCTTTTCAGGCTATGAAAGACGACATATTAAATCAAATTGAGGCTTCTTATCGAGCAACAATAAATGAAAAGACCAAAGATGATCCTTTTGCTCTTGTGGTGGATGGGAAAGCTCTTGAAATTGCTTTAAGGAACGACACAAGAGACGAGTTTTTGCAGCTGGCAGTTAATTGTGCTTCTGTTATATGTTGTCGTGTCTCGCCAAAACAGAAAGCATTGGTATGCTAGACTCATCTTGGTTCATAGCAAAGAAAGAAAGGAATTAGGAACAAAATGGCATGGCATTTAACTTTGTGTTTTATGTGAAAACTTAGATTACTCGATTAGTGAAGAAATATACTGGCAAGATGACATTAGCAATTGGAGATGGAGCAAATGATGTTGGCATGATTCAAGAAGCTGATATTGGAATTGGGATTAGTGGCATGGAAGGAATGCAGGTATGATCATTAAGTTGGTATGCATGAAGATTTAAGTCATACTGATAGAGTCTTTGAATCATTCTCTAAATGTCTAAATCATACTGCATTAACAAACAAATGTCTCAATGTTTGTTTCAACTTTAACACCATATGTTTACTTTCACGCAGGCTGTTATGGCAAGCGACTTCTCAATGCCTCAATTTAGATTCTTGGAACGGTTACTCATAGTACACGGGCACTGGTGTTACAAGAGAATCTCAAAAATGGTCTTTACCAAACTTTACAATATTTTGGATATAAACAAACATTTATGATTTACTAACATTTAATTTTCTAATGCTGCAGATTCTCTATTTCGTATACAAAAACATTGTCTTCGGTCTTACCTTATTCTACTATGAACTATACTCTAGATTCTCCGGGGATGTCTTATATGATGGATGGTATATGGTTATGTTCAATCTCTTTCTAACATCCCTTCCTGTCATATCGTTAGGCGTTCTTGAGCAAGATGTGTCTTCAGATATTTGCCTGCAGGTATACTTTCACAAATACTCATCATGCTGTTTCCTAACTGAATGATTTTTTCTCACAAAAATGGATTTTGACCCATTTATCTATACATCCCTAAAATAGTAAGATTTCATCCAACAGTAAAACATCTTGTTATTACAACTTCACACAACACAAGCACACCCAAACACTATTATTATAAATTCACATAAAATCACACAATCCTTCTAAGAAACACATCCAAAAATGTTCTAAGCTTGCTTTTTTCCTTAATGTACAGTTTCCAGCTCTTTATCAGCAAGGACAAAAGGGCATCTTCTTTAGTTGGAAACGAATAATCGGGTGGATGGGAAACGGGGTCCTTACATCTTTAGTCATATCCATCTTAAACGTCTACATTCTTTCTCCCTCGGCATTCAGAAAAGGAGGACAAGTAGTAGACATAGCGCATTTAGGAGTTACCACATACACCACCATTGTGTGGACAGTTAACTGTCAGATCGCTCTAATCATCACTCATTTCACTTGGATCCAACATATCTTCATTTGGGGAAGCATCTTCAGTTGGTACCTTTTCTTACTCTTTTATGGCGCACTTCCACCCGCATACTCAAACAGAGAATACAAACTCCTCGTAGAAGCTGTGGGTCCCGCACCCATGTACTGGATGGTTGTATTATTAGTCGTAGTTATATCTCTCCTTCCGTACTTCATATACATGGTCATCCAGAGGTCGTTTTATCCAATGGATGACCATGTAATTCAGGAAATGAAGTATGGAAGGAAAGTTGTTGTAGATGATGAGACTTGGTTGAGAGAGAAGCAAAGCTCAAGGAAGGCGACCCATATCGGGTTTTCAGCTAGAGTTGATGCAAAAATCCTTTATTTGAAGGATCAATTACACAAGAAAAGAATGTTTATTATTAAGTCGATTACGAATAGTCCTATTAGGCGATCAATAAGTGTCAACCCATTAGAAAATAGAGATTGATATATAATATCACCAATGTGGATTGTTGCACTGGTGATTCTTAGTCATACACACTTGTTTCTCAATTGTTCAAAGGCATATTATGATTATATAGAGTAAATTTATACATAATTGTTTATGGGAACTTAATTCGAACTAGAGGTGCAAAAACCGGTTCGAAACACGGCTTAGGAATAAATTCTTGACTTTTCAATTCTGGTCAAAATCGATTCATGTCCGAATCAATTCAATTTATGAATATATTTGGTGAAGAAAATCTCGAATTGGTTGGAATCGGTTCGGTTTGGAATCGAAATCGATTCTAACTGATTCGTACGCTTTATATTTTTTTAAAGTTATTAAAACTAAAAAAAACATTTTTTTTTAATTCAAACATAAGACATTACAATCACAACTTTTGATAATAAACTTCATACATGGGGGCATGGGGCTATTTTATTGAATTCAAACGTAAAATAATACATCAATTACATTTGTTGTGATAATTTTTTGTGTTTTTGAGAGTTAGAGAAGTTGGGTAATGTTTGTAACACACCACGAGGCTATTTATACAAAAGTTAGAGAAACGGGGTAATGTTTGTAATACCCTAAAATGTGTATAAATCGATTCGGAATTGATTCGTATAAAATCAATTTGGAATCGATTTGTACTCGGGAACCCCAAATTGGCCGGAATCAATTCGATTCGTATCAATTCGTGTGGAATCGATTCGGATTTCGATTCCAAACCGATTCTTGACCCGAAAAAGATTCTATATTTGCACCTCTAATTCGAACTAGAATCAATCTTCTCAAGTTATATGCATGTATCTGGTGTATGTATTTATGGTCAAGTTTTGGTGTATATATTTGGGTTGATGTTGGATCGTACATATACAGTCCAACATTCTTGGCCTAATTTATCTAGTTGGGCCTAAAATAGTCCAGTCCAATATTTCTATTTCAGAAGTTTAAGCTTGAACATCTTTAGCCCAAACATGTATAAAAATCTCAAATGACAAATGACGAAGATAACTCAGATGACCCGGTAATTGTATATTTGTATGTGGATGAGAATGCGTAAACAGAGTCAAGAAACGATCTATAAATCACAAATTAAAAATATTCCTCATATTAGTTTTTATTTTTTAGTTTATTTTAGTCTAGCCAGAGTGTTAGTTAAGACTTAAGAAAACATTCTGATCCCGTAAATCTTGCACTGAGGTAAACTTAGTTATAAAAGTAGATGACATTGTCGTTCTAGAAAAAAGAGAGTTTTTTTTTTTTTTTTTTTTTTTTCAAACGAATTTAACATTTCAGGCACATTTTCTATTTCGTTTAAAACGACAGATAGTTAATTAGTTAATGTGTCAGTTATTCTGATGGAACTTAATTTTTAGGTTACTAAAATCGTCTATAAATAAATGTTTATTTACCTTTCCTACAAACACTACCGGTTAGCATGACACATCAGCTTTTTACATATCATTTTTACAAACTTTTTAACCTACCACTAACATACTTACCCTTCCTACATGCAACCCATAGTAAAATACTAGTGTGTGAGAGGAGAAAAAAAATATATAAACACAAAAGCATCGCCCCGTCTAGGCGGTTGCCAAGTCACCATCAATCCCTACTGATGCTTTGGGTGTTCAATAGTCTTGGGACAACTTTTATATGATCATATACTTTTTTGTTTTATACAATCTAATGATTCCCATAAAATCCAACTTGAAATAACAAACTTTCAAATTTCAAATCATTTGGGGATTCAAATTATAAATTCAAAACCAGGTCAAAGATCCCAAATTTTTATAAATCCCTGATATTCCATGCGCAAGCAGAAGAGTGGGAGAGGACCATCCTACAAATTTCATATTTTATGATACAATAGTACGTATATAATTGAAGTATCCTATTAAATCAAATTAGCACACTAACCGTAAAAGGTCCCCCTTAATGTGTGATTGGATCAACTAATATATTATAGTACTTTTCTTTTACGAGTAAGTTACATTTTTGGTCTTGTGGTTTGATTATTTTAACTATTCCAGTCAAAAATAAAATTTTTAACATATCAAACCCTGAGGTTTTATTTTAGAACTATTTTAGTCCATGAAGCTAACTTCTTTAGATTTTTTGTTAAGTTTAAGGACATTTAAGTCATCATACACTTAAGGGACCACTTATGTAAATCAAAAAATTATAGGGTTATTTATGCAAGTTGCTTAATTTAATAAAAACAATAAAAAATTAAACCCTCTCCAAAAAAAAAAACACATTCCTGTCAATTTCACAATCGTTCTCCACCCATCACAGCTGATGATCGACTACTACTTCACCACCGAAACGATTGTTCCAAGAAATTAAAACGATTCATTGTGTCGTGAAGAAATCAAATTGGGCGATCAGGGGGATCGATGACGTAGAAATGTGGATTGATGCCGTGAGTGCCATTTTGAACAAATTGATATCACAAAACGAGGGACTACGAACTAATTCGAGAAAAGAGTTGGGAATATCATAAAATTTCTGTGATGTCAAGTTTGAACCGAAATGCAGATTCTCATGTTCTAGTTTTTTTTTTTTAATAATAAATTCACTAAAAGAAAAAAACATGAAGAGCAACTACAAAGTACAAGAAGAAGAGCAAAAAAGATAGGAACAAAATAAAATTACAAGAAAAATAAAGCATCATGTTCCAGTTCTAGGGCTCTAATTACGTTTAGAGAAAAAAGTTTTTTTATTTTATTTTTATTTAGTGGTACTTTTTGGTTTAAATAAATTATATAAATTGAACACGTTTACTATAAATTAAAAAATTAGTCCTGAAGCGTAAATTTACTCAATTACGTTGAACTTAACCAAAAAATACAACGAAGTTAGCATTAGGGATTAAGGGTGAGGTTATTATGAGAAGTTTAGTTTAGATAAGAAGCATAAGAAGGAATCATAGCCATTATATCTTCAATTAAACAAAAATCTATGGCCCAAAATTTTCCAGTGTAAAATTAGAGAGAAAAATAAAGAAAACAAAAGATTGAAGGACATTTTTGATTTTTTTTATCAAATTCACCCCATTTAAACCTTTATAACTTTTAGATACGACATTAATTTTTTAAAATAATTACACCATAAAAACGAGCGTATTTTATCGTTAAAACACGTACAGTGTCGTTATATATAAAATTAAAAAAAATTACTCTTTCAAATGTTCAGATCATTGTGTCATTGTGTCAAAAATGTTCAGATCATTGTGTCATATTGTGTCAAAATGTTCAGATCATTGTGTCATATGGTGTTGAAAACCGAAAGAGTATTTAATTATAGATATAACTATATATACTTTTGACACAATAACACAATAATCTGAACATTTTGACACAATGACATAATGATCTAAACATTGTGTAAAAAATGAAAGAGTAAATTTTAGAGTTAATTACACAGTTAGTACCTGTGTTTTACCCATAGTAACAACCTGGGGTACTAACTTCTGGATGTAACAACATAAGGTAACAACTTTTAATTTTGTTTCATAAAAGGGTATTAAGCTAACACCCCGTTAACTTTTAACGGGTAAGCACCCCCACCCCCCCCCCCCACGTGACAAAAACGTGAGGGCAATTTAGACAATTTAACATTACCCCACATATTAAAACCCATTGATCCAAATCCAAACCTCAATTATTTGCCCGTTCTCTTCTCCGATCATCTCCGAACTAGGGTTTCCGGCCGTTCTGAGATAATCGAAGAAGAGAACGGCCGAAGAATTGAGGTTTGGATTTGGCTCGATGGGTTTTAATATGTGAGGGTAATGTTAATTGTCAAAATTGCCCTCACGTTTTTGTCACGTGGGGGGATTGCCGTTAAAAGTTAACGGAGTGTTAACTTAATACCCCTTTATAAAACAAAATTAAAAGTTGCTACCTTATGTTGTTACATCCAGAAATTAATACCCCAGGTTGTTACTATGGGTAAATTACAGGTACTAACTGTGTAATTAACTCTAAATTTTAACTTTTTTATATAGCAACATTATACACGTGTTAAAGATAAAAAATGTTCGTTTTTATGGTGTAATTTTAAAAAAAAAAATAATGTCGTATGTGCAAGTTATAAATGTTATAAAAAAATGGGGGAAGTAGATAAAAAGTCAATAAAGATGGCTAAAACTAAGATACCTCTCCTTTTTTTATTAGATTAAAATCCAATGACTGAAATTCCGTCAAATCATTCTTACTTAAACCAAACTTCTCATTTGAATCTCTACTTAAGAATTAAAATGGGTGTAGAAATTAAACTTTAGAGTTTATATTTTAAAAAATTAAATTATAAACTGAAATTGTTAAAATGATCAAAACATAAGTACCAAAAGTCACCAAGTACCACAAACATAATTTACTCTTATTTTCTTGATCGATCATGTTATATCCTATCCAATGACATATTTATTCTTAATTGATGTATAGGTCATGGGTCATACTATACTATATATCAAATTTGTAATTTCTATTTCAATCAATCTGTCGACTTAGCTCTCAGTTTCTTTTTTATTTATCTTGTCACTTTTCTTATACTAAATTATAAATATTGTTTTTTACGCTTTAAAAAATATAAAACGTACTCTTCAAGTTTAAAAGCTATATATAGTTCTCTTTGTTTAGACAAATTATCACACTTTTTTTTAGCAAGAGAAATTAACTTTTCAATTAGTTAGTTTTATATAGATAATTGTTTTGTCTTTACTCCTTAAAAAAACAAAATAGTTTTCTTTGTTTAGACAAATTATCACACTTTTTATCTTCTTTTAGCAAGAGAAGTTAACTTTTGAATTAGTTTTATATAAATTATTATTTTGTCTTTACTCCCTAAAAAACAAAATGTGTAATTTTCATATTATAATTAATTGTATCTTGAATTGAATATTGATTCTTAATTTTTAACAACCCATGGCACGAGGTTTAGTTTCTTTGAACAATCAAGTTTTTTTTAACTAAGTTAGATTTTTCTGTTAGTTCTAAAAGAATTTTAGTTATTTCATATAAAAGAGACTATTTATGTAAATTTGTATTTTATTTAAAACCACAAAAACTAATTGTGTAATTACGTTAGATATTTAAATAATTAGCAAAAAAAAGTTATAAATATATTATAATATATCTCTTTATCCTTTCCCTCTCCTATCATTTTTCACAATCACAATTTTCAAGAAATTAAAACCTTAAATTCTAATTTACAAGCGACCTGCGTTTAAAAGATTTCTACCATGAATCATTCTAGGTCGAATTTCAAATGGAGTTTTTCTTATAAATATATTTCTTGATATGATTTGTGTTATATTTCATTCAAACTTGGAAAATTAAAGTTTACATCAAATATAAGGTAAACGGACAAAAAGTTAAAGAGACAGTAGCAATGGTGGCCGTAAATCCCCTTCAGCGGCGAAGGCTATTTGTAGTGAATGTTCAAAATGTTGCATCGGTTTTGCAAACAAAAGGATGCAATGTTAAAAAGGAAAGCAAAGATAATAACAGTAATGTGAATGGCGAAGACTGACGTCGAGGGAAACGTATGGTGTTGATGGATGTATAGAGTCTAAATCTACTATGAACCACCACTCCATTACCACCATTGGCTATTGTAAGGACAATTCCTTCTTGTTGAAATTGCTAAATTTAGCTAAGTAAATTTGACCCGAATAGTTCTTAAGTGTTGATCTGGATATTAGTTAGGTTAAAACACCCAATTTCTATATGAACCCAAGAATTCAAAATCACCTCCCTTAATGTTAATACATATAATTATATAACTTATATCCATAAGTAATGACATCCACCACAACAAATTATTTAACCCTACCCGACGATACATATTGCAACGACAAGTATCGTCGTCAAATAGCAGTTGGCCTATAACGACGACAAGTCATTGCTATAGGGTTCATATTTTGACAAGCCAAGGGTTTTGAAGGTGACCTGTCGTCCCTACATAGGTGCATGGGTTCAGGAACATTGATGTGTGATTTCCAAAATTATTTCCTCATACGTTGAAGTGATGTATGCCGTCATTTTTTTAACGACATATTTGGATCTCTGACGGGGACATTGCACCACTCACCTGATCATCTCCAATCCCCATCAGGAGGAAACTCACCATATGTGAGAAAAAAAACTGGCCCAACCTATAACCTATTATTTTTTATTACAAGTGGGACTTGAACCCAATACCTCCCATTATAATGTGTTTGGGTTCCTCTCCTTAGCCAATTGAGCTAAAGATCATTGGTAACGTATGTCGTCATTGTAGCCCCACAAAAAATCACCGCAATAAGACTACTCCATTGTAATGATCCTCATGATTATCAATCTTAGATGAATGATAAAACATCTATTTCGGGCAATCTTCATGTCATAATCATATGAACTCTTCCAAACTAAAACTATAGTGAGGTTTAGAAATGGAATAAAGATACTTACATGGAATAAGATTTCAATCTTAACTCTTTTCGATTGATGAATGATGAATATATATAGCCATATAGGATGCAAGCTAAAGATTTCTTCCAAAATCACCATCTTCTTCCTTCCTTTTTAGAAGACACACTCAAAAAGCATACATGTGTGTCGCTCAAACAATGGAAATATGTCTCCAAATAATAAAAACCACTAATATATCTACAACTTAAGAGTCATCTGCAGAATTTCCAACTTACCATAATAAAAATACTTACTTGAAGAAGATAAAAGACTGTAAAACCAGAGACAACTCAATCTTCTTAACCCTAAAGCGAATTCTAAAATCAAGGCTTTTCTTTCTAAAAAAGAAAAAAAAATCTCTTAGAAATCCTAACATATATTTTTCTCTTAGAAATCCTAACATGTGTGAATATTAGAGTTGGATTGATCAGAGTTTTACTTGGAAAAAGAGGGAGAGATGTGCTCGAAATACGAATCAAACCTTGTCAAGCCCTACAAAAACTAGACGTTAGATATGAGGACTCCAAGCTAATTGATCAACTTATTTATGGATCTTGTTAACAAAACAATTTCATATAAAAAAACAAAGATTAACAATTTAAAGACAAAAAGCTCCATAACAATTATACTTTGAATGCTAGAAAAAACTTTCTAAGCAACAAAAGTCTAGCTCCACTACCTTTATTGTGTCATTAAAAATCAAGCCATACATTAGCAAATAAGAAAAATTAAAAGATGAACCTAAGAATATCTAATAATGGCCAACACTAGTACTGGATTTGTGAAGCAAGGAATATCATGATGGTTAAGTGACGTGTTCAAATCCTACCGTTTATATATTTTTCAGGCGCTACCCATTATCCAAAAAAAAATCTGTTACACTATGTTTATTCTAGAAAATCTAGGAATTGTTCTTAAAAAAAAAAAGATAAATGAAACAAGCGGGCAAAAAATCATAAAACACTAACTATGCCAGAAATCCAACTCAGATTTTCATATTTGCAAGATGATACCCTAACCCCCGTGATTTAAAAGCATGTAAAGAGAGGACCACACTATATATATATATATATATACTTTGCAATGGTCCTTCGTTTTCTATGGATTTAGCAAGTAAACCATATAAGGTCAAGTTTTTAATTGTCCTTAATCCTAAATAACTAATACTTCAATATATTCACATACTTAATTAGTAGATAAACTGTTTGAAATGAACATAATAATATATATTATAAGCATCTGTAACTATTACATTGATATCTATCATATTCTCAGTTGTGTTTCACCAATCATACCATCCTAATTACCTTTGAAAAAATATATATAGAGAGATATATCATTAATAAAACCAGTCTTACTTCTCAAACAAAAAGAAAAAAAAAAGGATTAAGGAACAAAATAACAAAGTGATAGTAGGGAAAAGAGAGGGTGGGATATGAGATGAAGAAGTAATAAGGTAGGCTGACAGATAGATCATGAGCACACAAAACAATCATATAAGTCACTTTGATACAAATTGACTTTGGGTGCTCACTCTCTTCTGTCAGCCTTAACTCGATCGATCTATAACCCACCACTCCACAAGCTAGTACCTTAATTACCTAGATGGTACATGATTGGCCATTTTGTGATCAGATCTAAGCAAAATAAAGCCCAGAAACATAGGAAATAAAGGGCCAAATCATGAAGAAAACAACCATGCTGATTTTAGCGTCTCTCTGGGGCTGTCTGATTAATTAAGTGGTGATCTGGATCACCAGCATGCGGGGAAATAAGATGTGCAGTTGACAAGATCTGGATACATAGAACATGAGTACCAGCGGTCGCCAGATGTATGTTGGTGGAGATATATATATATATATATATATATATATATATATATAGAGAGAGAGAGAGAGAGAGAGAGAGAGAGAGAGATGCATCTTTTGGATGAATGTGTTTTGCTAGGGTTTGGGAGCTTTATTAGCGAATGGTATTTAAGTGGTTTTTGGTTTCCGTTTGTTTTTCTTGATATATTTGTATATACAAGGGTAAGCCTGGAAGGGTGTGTCACCAATAAGATAGTAAGGCTGTTTGTAGCGGGAGAGTCTCATGTTGCAGCCATACCACCCCACACCCATCGGCCAGAGTAGCGGCTCCGGACCACCACAATCTTCTCCTTTTCTTTGTTGGCCCACCATCGTAGCCACCATCACATGCTTCCGCATAAGCACTACAAACAACCTAAGAGATAGAGTTGAACCCATTAAGAAATACTCGTAGAAGCAAGGTTAGAAAGATCAAAAGAGATCAAGATCAAAGAGGCCCGTGAACCCAAGAAGAATATATATATTTTTATAGATTTCATGTAAATTCTAAACAATTTTTTTTCTCTAGATATACACACAAGAGGATATGATATCCACACAAACCTTAAACGGGCGCATGGCCCCAAACGACCCAATAGAATTTCCTAAAATCCGTAAAGCTACAACTCGTCGAATCGATGTTTTTGTTTGGGCCGTATGGGCCCAAATGGCCCAATTTTTTTTAATTTATACTTTGTTCCGTATTTTTTTTAATTTGGTGGGTTTTTTAGATAGCCTTTTTAAGTGATTTGAAAAAGAAAGTTTTTTTTTTTTGTTATTTTTGTTTTTTATTTTTTATAACTTATAATTAAGTTTTAAGACGCAATTGTCAACAAATTATTTTATTTTCATACTTCTTATAATTGTTACAAGTTATCAATGATTTTCTTAAAAGTTATCAAAAGCAAGTGTTTTAATAAACTTGATGGATTTCTTATGGTTTAGGTAGCCTTTTTAAGTGATTAATTTTTTTAATTAATAACTTATAAATAAAATTCAAGACATATTGTATGGAAATTATTTTATTTTCATTATTTTTATAGTTGTTACAAGTTTATTTCACAAATACAATAATTTATCATTTATTTTCTAAAAAATCATCAAAATTAGGTTTTTTTTATAGAATTTGATAGTTTTTTGTTGGTTTTTTTTAAAATAAAATAAAAAAAGTACGAAATAAAGTAAAAAGTAGAAGTTTAAAGAATAAAATTTGGGTCATTTGGGCCTATATGACCCAAACAAAAACATTGATTTAACAGGCTGCAGCTTTTCAGATTTTAAAAAATTCTATTGGGCCGTTTGGGCCCATATGGCTGTTTAGGGTTTTCGTGCATATCACAACCCCTTGTGTGTTTATCAACTACCTTTCTTTTACAAGGTAGATATTTAATTTAATATTTTTAATATATTTGAGTCTATGTTCTATGAACAAGGTAAATATTTAATTTAATATATATTAGTTTATATTTTGATTTTTATGGGTTTAAACTAGCTAGGAGTGCCAACCAACTGGGTTTAAATAGGATTGAAGAGGTTCAAATGATGTGACAGTGTAGCGTTGATTGGTTGAGTAGTTCAAATGGGTTTAAAGAGGAACACCCCATGCACAGTAAGTGGTGTACCCCCTTAAATCCCATGTGAATGGTGTGAAATGTCTCTCCTATCTCCTGTGAGGGTCGTGTGAGAGAGACAACCGTGAGTGGGATTACGGACATGAGTGAGCGATTTGAATTATATTTTGAACCATGACAGTTACTATCTTATAAAGGATTCAAATTCAATCCAAATGTGTAAGAATCTTGCAATATTTTGTAATCATTTGACTAGTAGTTCATTGTATGATGTCTTGCTTTGTTATTACATATGGGTGAGAATGATCATGAATGACTTTTGATTAGATTAATGTTGTGTTTTACTTGTTTTTTTACCAATGATTTCAAGCTAGCTAGGATCATTTTTCATTGAATGGGAGCTCTTTATCTCTTAAAATAAAGTATTTGACCTTGTGCATAATTCAAATTACCATGTTGGTCTTTTGAAACTTGTATTCATGTTTTTATATCTCTATGTATAAAATGGATGCTACACTGAGAATAGTGAAAAAAAATTATACATTGGTTTAAGTTGGAGAAGTTATTTCTTTACATTAAGAGTTTCGACGAACCTTAGTGTCGAGTTTTCTAATTTATTATCTAGATTCGTGATGTATCCCAAAGTATACATCTTTTTAGTCAATAATTCTCGACATTTTATACATTTTATATATGTTTTTGAATGATAATGATGGTTAGATACTTAAAGTATGTTATATTGTATTTCTAGAAGCCTTGATGGAGATTTGGAAGAAAAACGGTGAAAAACAGAGAAGATACGAAGAATCAGGTGAAAACTGGAATGTTCAGCTTAGAGATTGAGGCATTGCTGAATTTGTATGATGAAAGTGACCTCTCAAACCCTTTCTGTCCTAAAGATCATAACGCCTCGTTACCAGATAACGACCCGTTATGTAGTAAGTTCGAAACGGCTCGTTACACCTGTAACGACCCGTTACGCCTTCCAAAACTAAATGAGCTACTATTAGACAATTCAAACAATGAAAGGAGAAGGTCGCTAGAATCGTTGCTGCATACTAAAGATGAGAGTCCTGAACAAACTCCTGCTGATGAAACATCTACCGCGGGACAAATAGGGATTCAAGTGTGTGGATGCGTACACATCCACACTTTCTACAAATTACGCCCTCCATATCTCAGAACGATTAAGTTCGGTCCAGGAAAATTCAAGAGTTGGTGGCCCGATGATGCTCAATATTACACAACCACCAATAAATCTGCTAGAGAATTACCTGCTGGTGAAGGAACGAGAGAAAAGCCATATGAGGCAGGGGTGAAGCAGATAAAAGATAAACCACCTGATGTCAACCAAGTAAAACCAAAGAGCACAGGTGGGAAGCGAATCAAGGAGAAGCCACCTGATCGTGAATAAAGCAAGGCCGAGTCTGGCTGAAGACTCGTTAATAAATTTAGCCGCTTCTCGGGAGGCAACCCGTGTTTTAAAAGTTTTAGTGCTTACTTTTATTTTATTTATTTGTGTGTTTTTGCAAACCAAATGTGTTTCTAACCTTCTTGTTCTTAAGTGTTATTACTTGCAACTTGCTTGATGCTTGTGTGTTGATTGTCAATGGTATGTTGCTATCGTATTGTAACATCCCAAAATCCAAATTTGCCTTAAATTATTATTTTGTTTCGGGTGTGAGCGGTTTAATAATAATTAAAGTTTAATTAGTTACTGAAATTCTAAGTAAATAACAGAATAGATGAAACATGAATGTTTAAGGGTTTGAGTTGTAAATATAAGTTATGGCATGATTTGATAAGGGGGATTTAGAGGAGGGACTAAAGTGGCAATATGGTGATTAAAAGAAAAAAAAAGATCAGGAAGCTCCCATAGGGGGAGATCGCGACCAGAGAAGAGAAAAAGGGAGAAACCCTAGTTCTTGAGATTTTACACCAAATCAAGCTCGTCGGAGGTGGATTTCGAGAGGGGAGGGCCGAAATTGAGATATTAGCGGCTCATAGACCACGAAATCCTTATCCAACTCTTGTTTCCTTGTCAAGTAAGTTGGTCACAAAGTTGTTTAATTTCGTGGATATCATTTAGAGGTTAAATTGGTGTGTAAGACTTGTTGTATGTGGTGTATATGTTTTCACGGGGCTCGAAATTTAGGTTGCATGCTAGCAATTGATGATTTTGAATGGAATATATGAAATGGGTTTAACCCACTTCTTGAAATAGATGCATGACTATGAGGAGGGGTTATGTTGGTTAAATTAGACCCCAAGTAAGCTTGATTTTGTGGTTAAATCTGTTAATCATATTTTGAATTGTTACTTGTGATGTTAGTATGTGAAATGGGGTAAGCTAGTATGTTAAGGATCAATGCGATAGATTAGGTATTTTTCATGCACACCAAGTGTTTGTGAAAATGCCTAAAAGAGATTTTGAACTTGAAAGTGTGTAGTTTTGAAAATAATAGTTAGTAAGGTACTTGAGAATCAAGAATGATTATGTTGTGGATTATTAAGCTAAGGCTCAACTAATTATAGGTGAATGTGGTGGGAGCTCAAGCCATCAATGAATGCTAGAATGGAAGACTCGAGGTAACACATGAGTGGTTAATTTAGTATGTTGCATTATATATATATATATATATATATATATATATATATATATATATATATATATATATATGTTTTATGTGGTGTGACCATGAACGAGATAATGAGTTAGTTGTATATTATGGATGAAGCATGTTGTGTGTAAATAGGCGTATGATCTATTTGGGTTAAGAGTGTATATATGAAGTATGTGGTGTGTAAAAGTGGCATATGACCCGTTTGGGTATGATAGCAGAAAATGATCCGTTTGGGTTGAGAATGTGTAACTGACGTATGATGAGTGTAAAGTGACGTGTTTGGGTGTATTAGCAGTAAATAACCCATTTGGGTTATGATTGTGTATACATGTTGCATATTAAGCATAAGAATGTGTTAAATGACTGATTGGATAAAATAGTAGAGAATGACCCGGTAGGGGCATTGTGGGCATAAGATGTATGTGAAAATTATGTGGAATATTGTAATGTGAACCGTAAGGGTAAAGATGAAGGTATATAACCTTTAGATGTTAGACTAACAGTTGTAATGTAACACGTAGTGGTTAGTCAGTTAACGTTTTTTTTAAGTGATTGTGATTTGGAAATAATGTGGCACTATTTTGGGTTAAGCGGAATATGATCACAAGGGGTATGATGAAAGTGACCCTTTTTGGGTTAAGCGGAAAGTTTGTGGCAAAATGAGGTTCTATGGTGGTATTAGTCCTCAAATTGTCCCAACCAAAAGTCAAGCGGCTTGGTACATTGCCAATGTGCCAAGGTTAAATTATGGAGGAGAATTAGTAGCTGGAAATAGATATATGTTGAACTGATTTTTTTTTATGGGTAATGTCCTAGCGGGTCAAACGGGTTAGGAGGGTAATGTAAATGAATCTTTAACACCGTTAAATTGGTATGGATAGCAAAAGAATGGTCTAATAGCATGTATATATATATATATATATATATATATATATATATATATATATATATGGGTGTTTTTATACTTGGTTAAATCCGGGTTAGAAGAGCACAAAGAATGGGGCAAAGTACAAGCGAAAAACTACTTGAATGTGCAGGTGGGGGAGTCTGGGACGCCCAGAAGGGAGTCTAGACGCCTGGGGAGTCTGGACGCCCTTTTCCAGACGCAGGGGAGTCTGAACGCCATTTTTTGGGGTCTGCCTACGCCCCTGGGCCATTTTTCATGAAATGTATTGTATTATGCGGTTTATTGCTTTAGGCCATTAATGCTAATGTGTTACTAGTGTTTTTGGCAGGTATAACTTAGTTGACGGGTCAAGATCGAATCAAAGGGCTATGGAACCGAGCACCACATGTTTTGGGAACTACATGTCATGTTGTGATGAAATGAATGTTTTGTAACCATATGGTGATGAAACTGATTGTGTTTAACACTATGATATGGGAATGATGTATAATAATTGGTGGAATTTCTTAACTAAATGAAGGAATTTTCTAACTCTGATTTTCTAATGACGTTTAAACTTTTTAAACGGGATTGGGGGCCTTACACGTATCATAGGAAGTGGCCAATTCTATGGTTTGATTGTTTCATTTCTAGATCTTAGGGTTCTTGGCTGATATTTGATCTAGGGTTAGGTTTGAGAAAACTTAAATCATTGATGATGAATGCATGATAATCTTGTATGCCTGATTTATGTGACTGTTGTCAAAGACTAAGTGTGGGGATGGCCCTCAATTTTGTGATTCTCACACTAGACCGTCTTACACTATCGCGGTCTGTATCGGGCCATCCCATCTAAACTGCTAAATTTTGATTTCACATAAGTCTGTTACTTTGCATGCTATAATTACTTATGAACTTGATGCTCTGATCCTTCTTCTAGCCATGTATCTACAGGAACAAATTTAGGTTGAACTTCATGAAATGAAATATCCTTGCTGAAGCATACGCGCAGGATGCTAAACGAAGCCAGTGTTATCACACTTATCATCACGCGCTAACTTCAAGTCCCCAGGGGAGTCCCGTTCCATACCTACTTCTTGTATTTACATGTTTAGTTTATGTTGTTTCTAAATGTACATTAGGGACAATGTAGAGTTTTAAGTGAGGGGATGGTAATGTCGGGAACAAATTACAAATTATCTATATCTACCCCCTGAAAAAGTACAAAAAGTTAATAAAGATGAAGAAACTCCGAAATTTTTAAATTTTTTAAATCTCAACTTGCACAAAAGTACACCTTTTTGACGTAATTCATAGATTCGTTTTTAGAACGTGCTTGCATTGTCGTGTCTATAAAGAGCAGGAAAAGTTTACCTAACAAGTATTTTTATAAAAACACATGATCAGGAGTATTTAATTAAGTCTAGCAAGCCTAATACACCCATTTGCCCTATTTCCCTTGTGAGTTTGTCTTAGACTAGTAATCCCTTCTAGATAGCACAGAGTGATAAAAAAAATGAATAGAAGGAGATGAAAAAAACATATGAATGAGGGAATGTCGTGTGTCTAATACAAGATTCTAGGTTTATGTTGAGACCATGTTTTTGCCTTGAGTTTGTTATGGATCTTTTTCGGGTCGTCAATTGCCCAAAGATGTTGGACTTTCTGCATAACTCCAACATGTTTATCCTATTACCCAAAAAGAAAAAAAAAGGAAAAGATGAAAAAAAAGAAGAAAAAAAATATATGTATGAAAATAAATCAAAATGACTATTGTGACATGGCTGTACGTATACGCCAAGATATACGTTAGGGTTGCGGCTCATACACCCGTATCTTTGAGCAACTTTTGAATTTCTCTCCCCATTCTTTGGCCAGATCCCATAACAGACTTGGTAGCATGATCGATATATAAACCCAAGAATACGCTTAGACATACTTGACTTTGAGCGTTCACCTGAAAAATAACCCTGAGAGTCGAGTGACATGGTAAGTGGAGTGAGATGAGTGATGCATAATGCTAGGGCTTGCTAGAAAACTTGGTTGATACTTCTTGGGATTTTAAATAACTTATAACTTGTTGGGTTGTCAATCTTAGTACTGTGGTAAATTCTTATAGACTTGGTAGTTCAATGCAGTATATATCTATGTGTTAAATTGTTGTTGTAGTGCATGAGAAAAATATATGTTCAGAAATTATTGAACTCTGTTTTTGAATAGGGATTGCTCAGGGACGAGCAATGTCTAATTGTGGGATATTTGATGTATCCCAAAGTATACATCTTTTTAGTCAATAATTCTCGATATTTTATACATTTTTATATATGTTTTTGAATGATAATGAGGGTTAGATACTTAAACTATGTTATATTGTGTTTCTAGAAGCCTTGATGGAGATTTGGAAGAAAACGGTGAAAAACTGAGAAGATACGAAGAATCGGGCGAAAACCGGAACGTTCAGCTTAGAGATTGAGAATGTGATCCCTTATTTTCCAGCCTCATTATGATGTGAAACCTACTTGAGATGATAGAGCATGGAAAATGATGAACGTAGGCGAAAACAGGGGTCAATTCCGAGTTGTAACGAAGAAGTTATGAACGTTTCAAGGTTATTGCTGAAAAAGTCAAACATGCCCTGTAACGGCCCGTGACCACGTAACGGCCCGTGACGGCCCTAATCGAGGAAAAACTCTAATTTCGGGCCTATAAATACAACGTGATGTTTAGGAACGACTAGAGACGGCTGGGGTCGGTCATTCCGCCCCCAGAAACGACCTGTTATAGCTGTAGAACACAGGGGGAAGAGCTTGGGAGCATTCGAGAAGGCTATGAAGCAAGGAATCAACATCCAATCGATGCTACTACGCATCGATAGTTCGGTTTGCGATTGTTTACATTCATTTTCTATTTTTCCAGTCATGTTCACTTCGATCTGGATCTTGTTTACATTTTAGTATGATAGGCTAGGGTTGTATGTCATCTAGGTTTGGATGACTTTTGACTGATTTGACTCTTATGGTTTGATGATTGCGTATTCACATAATAATTTAAGCAAAGTTCTAATGTTTCTTGCATGTGATTGACATTTGTTATGTATGATTATGATGAATCCGTTGATTGATAGCTTAGGACTTGATGATATGGGAGTGCACGTCCATGTTTAGGGTTTTAGGTTATTCACTTTAAGTCACCTGTTTAGCGAATTATGATTGAGTCTAGTTCTTTAGCAATGCTAGGTTGATTCGGATGATTCGGTAGCATAGGTAACTTGTTAACATGATCGTCTGATTGGTTGTGTGTATGCTTTATCCTCCTAGTCTTGGATATAGGGTTTAGCATTCATAGAGGTAATTTGCAGTCCTAGGTCATGTGTTTGGATGTTAGTCTTGCCCTCTTGGTTAGTCAGAATAGGATTGGTCTCTGATCCTAGGTCTTAGGTCAAGTTCCTGTTGCCTTTAGTGAGGCAATAGGATGAGTGGGTACTTTATCATGGTTGTTGGAGCTTTATAGGTTGTTGACTCGTGCCTATCTTAGCGAGTAGAACATGACCACTTTCCTAGACTTAGGTACTTTAGCGGGTCCTATGTCCATTAGAACAGTTAGCATAGCAAATCATTCCATAGGGTTAATGAAGTTAAGATGATTCGAATCCTAGACGACGCCTTTCTTTTATTAATAAGTTATCTTCATAGCTACCCTTAGATATTTAGGTTGATATTCTATATTTCAATAATCATTTGATAAGTTCTATTATAGTATAGTTAGTTAAGCTAGTTTAGGTGACAACTAGGCTAGTTAGTTTGAGTTAGGGTAGTTAGGCCAGGAATAGGCTAGGTGGAGTAGGAGATTGTATCCATGTGGATCGACCCCTATACTTACCATTAGGACAATACTACATTAGCGATAGGTACACTTACCTGTATGCGTTTGTTTAAGTCCTTTAGGTAGCATTAGGGTTTATAAATATAAAACTATTTTGTGTGCTAAAAGTCCCTATTATTTATATACTACCCAAGCACATCAATTCGCCAATCTCACTTAACACAAGTTGAAAATCTGATTTGGTTTTTGATCTTAACTTGATCCTTTATTTCGGTATTGCGATAGTTGACGTGTGTTTATCGCGCCTTCTTTCCAATATTACCGAGGGTTTGATAGCTTTGACGAGGGTCGGTCCACTTTATCAAATTAGTTGAATATTACTTGTTCTTTGCTTCATATAGCATGACATGTGGTGGCGTAGGTGTCTCGTTTCCTTCCTTTAAAGAAAAGTCATATGATCTGGCATATTTGACTAGGAGCTAATTCTACAGATTTTTGCAACCTTGTGAAACCAACCATAATTGAATTCATTTTTCATGAAAGTAGTCCAAACCTAAGTGATATCAATTGTGATTGATAGGATTTCTTATATATTTATTTCTTGCTTTTCTAGTTATTAAAACTAAAACACCACTTTATTATTTGGCTAGAATCTAGCGACGAATGAGTATTGGTACCTCACGACTTGTGGACGATATCTGGTTTCTTACCAACAATATACTATTATATGATAGGTGCAGTTGCTTATTGTGTAGTTAGTTTTAGTAGGATATCAATTTTATAATTAAAAGACTTAAAAGTGTGAAAAAACCAACTACATTTCACTTGTAGGACCGTTGATTACTCAGAGAAATAATCAAAACAAGAACTCTTTACTTGAAGATCACAACCATGCGGAATAAAGTTGTATCATACTTGTTTTTACTTAAGCTTTGTGTTTCTTATACTTGTAGTTTGATTGTATTGATTGCATAAACTAGTGAACACAAGATAATAAATTTCTCGGTACTATTTGCATTAACTCAAGTTCAAACTGTTACAAGTGTAAGCACTAAATCTGGTACTTGTGAATGAACTAGCTAACAACTATAAATAGTACTAAGGAGATCAACTACAGCCGTTGATCTCATACGGGCTAATCTAACCGTACATGAAAGTCAAACAATAAACTTACTAAAAGAACATTAGTAAACATACAAAAGAGGAAATGTGCAAAATGCATTTATCTATAAGTAGGAGACGGCTAGGATGTGACTTTGGAAGAATAGAAGTTGTTGCAGGTCTGAATTCTGCAAAAGTAATATTCCTGTACTTTTCCGGTTGAACTCTTTATACTGTTGGATAAAAGAGTTCACCCGGAAATGTTTGACTTCCGGTTGACAAAACTTCCGCTTGAGCGTTCTTCCGCTTGAACATATCTTCAACCGGAAATCTTCGTCTTCATCCGGTTGACTCAGAAAATCATTTCCTTACATATAGCATGACATGTGGTGGCGTAGGTGTCTCGTTTCCTTCCTTTAAAGAAAAGTCATATGATCTGGCATATTTGACTAGGAGCTAATTCTACAGATTTTTGCAACCTTGTGAAACCAACCATAATTGAATTCATTTTTCATGAAAGTAGTCCAAACCTAAGTGATATCAATTGTGATTGATATGATTTCTTATATATTTATTTCTTGCTTTTCTAGTTATTAAAACTAAAACACCACTTTATTATTTGGCTAGAATCTAGCGACGAATGAGTATTGGTACCTCACGACTTGTGGACGATATTTGGTTTCTTACCAACAATATACTATTATATGATAGGTGCAGTTGCTTATTGTGTAGTTAGTTTTAGTAGGATATCAATTTTATAATTAAAAGACTTAAAAGTGTGAAAAAACCAACTACATTTCATATATACAACATTCATCATCAAGACATAATTAAACCGCCTAACAATATGAGATTTTTAAAAGATTCTCACCAAGCACTCCCAAATGCAAACACCAACAAAACACCACTCAAACAAATAAAAAAAGAAACCATAAATCAAAACATATCCAAGAGGGTGATTAGAAATGGTGGCTAAACTTGTGTAAAACGTTGGCCAAAAGAGTTGGAGAAACGTCCTAAGAAACATTTGACTCGGAGCTGACAAAAGAGACAACATGACTGTAGTTAGACATCCCAATGCCCATGACTAATAAATGGTGTACCATGGTCATGTGTCAAGAGTGTGGTGGCAGAGCATGATCGCAAGAAAAGCAATCACGATTGTGGTCTAGCCACCGACAAAGAATCTGGAGTTTCTCCAAAAATATGTTTTTCAAACTTTTTAGACTAATAAACATGGGATAACTAATAATTGAAGTCCTAAACTCATTCCAACCAGAAAATTCAAAATTTCCAGCCAAATTTATCAGCTTAAAAATTAAAATAAACAAAAGAAAACCAAAACCTTGGGTTGCCCCCGAAAGTACCATGTTTATTAATGAGTCCCTGGCTAGACTAGAAGTGAATGTTTCCACCAAATTTTAAATTACCTGGCCTAAACCTCATGAGACTAGTGTAGTGAAGCAGACAGTCTTCCTAAAAATATGTTATTTTGTAATGCTCGGTAGGAACATGACACAACCTTGAGGTTGAGCAGGTGGTGTAGTAGCGTGCCCTTTCCTGTGATTTTGTAGACGAATCAAAACACATAATTAATCACGGATCGAATCTCATCATGATGTTTGGTTCGGGCCTGTGACATTCATCAAATATTTATACTTGTACCCGGATCCATTCCGGTATTCTATGTAATTCTATCTATTAATCAATTAATTAAAATTTTGGAAATTCTATGTCTTTGTCTTTCTTTTCATTATATATATATATATATATATATATATATATATATATATATATATAGGAAAAGGATCATTGGAAAACCCTTTTATTATTGGAAAACCTGGAAAAACCCCTTTCCACCAATCACATCATTTCATTTAATTTTGTATTTTTCTTTTAATGAAAGGGTATTAAAGTATTTTTAACCATTCTAATTTAGTAAAGTATTTTGAAATTTAATACCAACTAACTAATTTCAAGATTTGTAAGGATTATATAATTTACTTCCAGAAAATTTCTTGAAATCGCTAACCCTAATCCAATTTCTTTTCACGTCCGTTCATCCACGTTCTTTTCTTTTCACGTCTATTCATCACAATTATTTCGCATAACTTAAGTACAATTACAATACTGTAACATAATTTTCTATTTCATAACTGATAATATGATAATAGTTACAATGTTACAATACTGTAACATGTTTTTATTGTTCCATAACTGATAATATGTTGATACTTACAATACGTATAATACTGTAACTTTTTTTCTGTTTCATATTTTTCTATTTTAATAACTTCAGTACAGTTACATGACTGTAACATATTTAACAATTAAACATTAGAATGTTTAATTTGATTACACATATGTAATCTTCAATTTTTTCTTGAAAAATATACATGAAATTACTGTTACACGAATGTATATTACACAGTTGTAACAAAATTGTATACGTTGATTAGTTATTGTTACAACTGTGTAACTATCGTTACTTTTGTGATGAACTGATGATTAACGATTTTTTTTCTTTTATTATTTTTGGTTTGTCTTTCTTTTCTAATATTGATCTCAAATTTGAAATTAAAAGAGAGAGAGAGAGAGAGAGAGAGAGAGAGAGATGAGATTTTAGGAAATAGGAGATTGGAGAGAGAAATTAATTAAAACATTTATTAATAAAAATGTTATTTGTCTATTATGTCCTTCATTAAACCCTCAAATTTACCATCTTGCCCTTATTTGATCTCAACCATTAATTTTAAATCAATGGTTAGAAAGTGGTTTTCCAGGTTTTCCAAAAATTATTGGTTTTCCATAGATCTCTACCCTATATATATATATATATATATATATATATATATATATATATATATATATATATATATTATTATCATACATGTCATTTTAAAGTCTTATACATGCTATACCTATATTTGATACTAGTTGCATTCACTGGTTTGGTTAATTATTAAATCAATTGTGGTTAATCAAAGTCTAGGGGGAAACTGTAACATCCATGACTTTTGGTGTTCTGTTGATTTTGTATCTTTACTCGCGACAACTTATGCCCTAAAGTCTACATAAACTTAATGAATATCCATATGACTTGATCGTGGTGATTAGAAGCCTAAATTAATAATATCATATATTTTTTTATATTTTTATAAAATTCCTAAAGTTGTATATTTAATGTTTTTTTATATATAAACCTTTCATTTTTTTTAAAGATTCCCCAATTAAATTTGTGTAACACCCGTATACAATTTGATGCCAAACATAAACATTTATAATGTTAAAAATCGGTCCCAGAAATTTTTGTACAAAATACATAGTTTGACAACCATAAAACCCAACATTGAGGGTTACATCTTGAAATTGCTTGAGCGTATGAATCTTCTACTTAGTCGATGTGAAATCAATGTAAAACGAGTTGAAACACAAAGAGTAAATACAAACAGGCTTTGTATTAACCACAGAGAATCACAGAGTACACTTAGAGAATGTATGACACGAAAAGCTTCCAATTCTATACAAGACAAACCTATTTATAGGCTGAAACCACGACTGGCCGAACCTCAGGTTCGGCCAAGCCTCGGCGGCTCCGAACCTGGAGTTCGGCCAAGGTTCGGCCATACCTAAACTTGCACGATCCGTCTTGTTCTCGATACTTCACATGACGACCAGGAACCATGTATCAACAAACTCCCCCTCGGCATGTGCAGTATTATCTCCTTTTAATAAAACTTGTATCTTGTATCTTCAATCAAACTCCTCCTCGATCTAGACGATGAGTTCAATCTTGAATACTTGATATTGCAACATGTGTAGTCTCTTTATCAACAAACTTCAGAAGACTTGAAGTTGTGATGTTCTCTTTCCACTTAGAAACCTGCCAACATAAATAATCTTGGTGCAAAACGTCTCTTCGAGACTCCAAGATATATTGATTTTGAAAATGATTTCGTATTTCGTGTTGATCAATCGAAAACAAATCAGAAACAAAATCTTTTTGGCTTTTAGAAATTTTATATCAAAACACACCTAAAATCTTTTTAGTATTTTCTGATAAGAAAAATAAATGCAGTACAAAATCAGACACTATTTTTGTCTTTTGTGAGAAAGATCACAACTTGGGATCATATTGGTCATAACATGCTGAACTACATTTCAATTTCAATTATTGAAGCACATAAGCCATGCCGATTGCAGATATAATTTGTCCAAATTTAAACTCCGGCACAATCATACTCATAACATCTGGATATGTTAAGGTATTTATTAGATTTGCATTGACCAGTGTACCCCACACTATCAGACATACTCAGATATGCTTTGCTTATCACATTTTGTGATTTCACTTGTGATATTTATCACATAATGATTGTAACCATGATATAGTCAACTGTGTTCCATGCAAAAAGAAATAAGAACGTTAAATCGTCTACCTTAAGGTCGATCTTTCGATACGCAGATAAGGCCTCGGATTTAACAAAATAAGAAAATAAAACAAGTTGAAATTGTATAACTCAACAACAATCAGGTCGGTACTCCCGTACACGCAGAGAAAGTCCGATGAGTTATACGAAACACCAAAGAAAATAAAGCAGAACGTCAAACGAACAACAATCAGGTCGGTCTTTCGACACGCAGAGAAAGTCCGATCGTTTGACAAAATAAAGAAAATCAAACAAGTTTAAATCTTTGCAAAATGAACACATGTATACACAGTGACTTCTCATTTTATTCTTCACATATCTTTTACTTGATATATCATGAGATATGCATCAAGATGTTGTCCACTAGGTCAAGCATCAGATTTAATGTGTATATCACATTCTGTATACTTTCTGATTTAATGCCGAGCCTACCTTACACATCGATCAAATGGTCTTATGGCTTTTTCACTTACTTTATCCATGAGTCAGACGATGTCAGCCAATGTACCATCATTTCCCAATCATGTCGGATACAATTTCTCATTTTTCAATGTTTTTGTCTTTTTGCAATTTTAATGTTTTTGTCTTTTTCAAATTTCTCCCCCTAAAAATGATAACTCTATTTATAGATTTTCATTTTTACAATTTGAAAAACCACACACTATTTTTGTATTTTTGCAAAAACAAACTCCCCCTCAGAATGAGACGGAGTGAAAAACCAAGAAAAATTGATCAACCAACACGAACACTTGCAGGTTAAGTCTTTTGGAAAACACAATGAAATTTTGAAAATCAGATTAATTAGAACAGATATTTCACAAACAGCAATTTTCCAATCACTGAAAGGTCTTCTTGAAACACCTGTTGACACCAAATAAATCATTAGTCGCTCTGGGATCGACCCGATGTAACATCGTCGGGTCGCCCGGTGTCTTCCACAAAGTCATTGTTGGCCTTGGAAACAACTTTTGGTTTCCAAATTTGTAAAAGTTTAAATTTTTGATCAGAACCTGAATCAGATTCAACCGACGTACTTGGGTTAGACCAAGACGATTTACGATTAGATTTTATCTTTGAGGACCATGGTTCATCAAAAATTTGACCTTTGTTATCCACATATTTGGCAGTTTTGTGAATATATGCAGTCGTCGGACAATCAGCAGCAAGATGTCCAGGTTGACGACATACATAACAAAGTCTTTCTCGAAAATTGTTTGAAAATGATTTTGATTTTGAAAAACCAGATGAATGCTCAGAATCAAAATTATCAAAGAAATCATCAGAGGAATCATACCTAGGAGATGGACTCCTTGAAGATGACGATCTTCCAGAATAAGAAGTGAATTCCTTCTGAGATGGTGATTTCTGTGCAGTCTTTGCTTTAGGAGCCTTGGCAACTTTCACCGGTTTCTTTGTTTGAATCAATTCTTCCTTCACAACAAACCCCAGACCTTTGTGTTTGGAGCCTGAAACCTTTGAAGTACTTGAAGAAGAACCCGAAGCTTCTCTCGCCTTAGCTTCACTAGTAAATTTGGCTTTAATATCCTTCAGCCTGTTCTTCTCAACCAAAACTTTTTCTTCTTCAGTTGCAGATGAAGAACTTGACACAACCTTATCAAATATCTTCTCATTCTCCAACAAAACAGACTTTGAAGCAAATTTTGGAGCTTCACCCAACGGCTTTTCTTCCTTTTTGGATTTAGATTTGTTCTTCTTGGGTGGAATAGCAAACTTGGAATAATCATGCAATTCATCTCTGGGATCAATCGGAGCAGCAGTAACTTCAGTTAAATCCACTGGTTGAGGAACCAAGCGAACATCAGTTTTCTGAGAATTATCTGAACTCTCATCCTGCTTATATAAGAAATTTAGCATTGTGGGTGATAAATTGCAATTCTTCACTTGCCGCTTTAACTCCAAAATCTCTAATTTTAAATCATTGATCTGTTGTTGAGCATCAAACACTTCTTTCTGTGACTTGATGAACTTTGCATTGAGATCATCATATTCATAAGTTTGTTACTTTCGGATCTCACATTCAGCAAATAACTCTTCAAGAACACTTTCTCTCTTTTTCTTGTAAATCTCAACATCTTTAGTTAAAACTTCATTTTTGTCACGATAGAAAGTATTCTCATCTTGAAGCATTGAAATCTTGTTTTGAAGCTTTTCTACAGTAACAGCAGTTGTAGCAATAAGAGCAGTAGCTTCTTCATACTTTTTCTGAACAGGATAACTTTTCTCAAACAGATTTTCAAAGTCTTGAGCTGCATCTAAAGCTTCAACCTTTGCTTTCTCACATTCTTCAGCCAATGTTGCTTTCTCTTTTAACACATCTTCATGAACATGAACCAACTCATAATACTTCTTTTGAAAACCTTCCAATTCTTGCTTTAACACCACTATCTCTTCAGTAGATATTTGATGACTTTGTTCAAAACTAGCAATTTCCTGAAGAAATTTCTTACATTTAAGACATTCAGTCTCTTCAACCTTTGAATTCTCAGAGACTCTAGGTAATTCTTCTTGAACCAGAGATACACTTGAATAAGAATCGGAATCAGTTAAAATGCTATCATCATCAATATGACGAACAGTCAAAGCAATTGCAGGTTTAGAATTATTCCTTTTAGCTTCAGTATCTGCATTCCATGCAAACTCACTTGAATGTGAAAACGTATTGGTCCAATCATGATGAAGAAGAACAACGAGTTTTGAAAGTCAAAAACGTGAATTTGAACTAGATAACTCGAAAAACACTGATTTCTGACTAGTAGAGCAAACCAAATGCTCTGATACCACTTGAAATTGCTTGAGCGTATGAATCTTCTACTTAGTCGATGTGAAATCAATGTAAAACGAGTTGAAACACAAAGAGTAAATACAAACAGGCTTTGTATTAACCACAGAGAATCACAGAGTACACTTAGAGAATGTATGACTCGAAAAGCTACTCAATTCTATACAAGACAAACCTATTTATAGGCTGAAACCACGACTGGCCGAACCTCAGGTTCGGCCAAGCCTCGGCGGCTCCGAACCTGGAGTTCGGCCAAGGTTCGGCCATACCTAAACTTGCACGATCCGTCTTGTTCTCGATACTTCACATGACGACCAGGAACCATGTATCAACAACATTTACAAAATATACCTTAGTGCTGTTTGACATACAAAAGTTGTTCGCTATGCTTCACATAGTTTCATTATACAAAAAGGGAATTCAGTTTGTAAATATTCATGTGAACGATGACTTAGTACATAAGTTCCTTTCACAAAATACATGACGGGTCATTCACCCTTGATATGATCGGTTCTTCGTAGTCTTGATGAGCATCCCACTAGGCCTTCCCTTTACCTGTAATTCACCCACTTTCAATAGTGAGTTTCTATTGCATAACATGTATAAGTATCATTAACAATGAGAAATAACAAATAAAATCAGAAAAGGGTCCCCAGGCGTATCGCCTAGAATTACCTCCTTTTCAGGCGATACACTTAGACTATCATGCATATCGCCTACTAGAAGGTAGGCTCCAAGCAATACGCTTGGAGCCGACTTTCCAGGGATTTGGCCCAATTCGGCCAGTTCTATACTTAGCCAAATTTTGACATTTTTACCCTGTTTTGCACCAGATTTTCCAAACCAGTTTTCTACTATATTTCAAGTGTTTCAACACTCATAAATCACTTCTAAAACATATTTTTAGGCTCATAAACATACCTCGTTAGAATTCAAATCTTAATTTGCATTGACGGGATTCAACCGACCCGTTTGACCCATTAAGGGATTTCCTTGTGGCAACCGAAAGTTTACCATCAAGGACTTATCCACAACATATATTATGCAACTAAAATAAAAAAAATTGTAAGCCATTGGGGTGAATATAATTGTACGCACCCTCGCTTGGTTCTAAAATTCTATTCCACGTTTAGCTTCTTGCATTACCATTTTTATTAAGTTTTTAAACACAAGTCAAACAATTACATTCTCATTATCCTATTTGTCACTGGATTACCCTTCCAAAGTAGTTACTATCCCAATGACCCAATTTTTTCTCATTTGACCCGTTAAGACGGGTCCTTGCCTTTGGTATCATCCAATGCCTCATTTGACCACATCTAAGCCTTTAGGATCCAT
>JBCNJP010000027.1:31537543-31555297 GCA_039602395.1 Deinandra increscens subsp. villosa
ACATTTACAAAATATACCCTTAGTGCTGTTTGACATACAAAAGTTGTTCGCTATGCTTCACATAGTTTCATTATACAAAAAGGGAATTCGGTTTGTAAATATTCATGTGAACAATGACTTAGTACATAAGTTCCTTTCACAAAATACATGACGGGTCATTCACCCTTGATATGATCGGTTCTTCGTAGTCTTGATGAGCATCCCACTAGGCCTTCCCTTTACCTGTAATTCACTCACTTTCAATAGTGAGTTTCTATTGCATAACATGTATAAGTATCATTAACAATGAGAAATAACAAATAAAATCAGAAAAGGGTCCCCAGGCGTATCGCCTAGAATTACCTCCTTTTCAGGCGATACACTTAGACTATCAGGCATATCGCCTAATAGAAGGTAGGCTCCAAGAAATACGCTTGGAGCCGACTTTCCAGGGATTTGGCCCAATTCGGCCAGTTCTATACTTAGCCAAATTTTGGCATTTTTACCCTGTTTTGCACCAGATTTTCCAAACCAGTTTTCTACTATATTTCAAGTGTTTCAACACTCATAAATCACTTCTAAAACATATTTTTAGGCTCATAAACATACCTCGTTAGAATTCAAATCTTAATTTGCATTGACGGGATTCAACCGACCCGTTTGACCCATTAAGGGATTTCCTTGTGGCAACCCAAAGTTTACCATCCAGGACTTATCCACAACATATATTATGCAACTAAAATAAAAAAAATTGTAAGCCATTGGGGTGAATATAATTGTACGCACCCTCGCTTGGTTCTAAAATTCTATTCCACGTTTAGCTTCTTGCATTACCATTTTTATTAAGTTTTTAAACACAAGTCAAACAATTACATTCTCATTATCCTATTTGTCACTGGATTACCCTTCCAAAGTAGTTACTATCCCAATGACCCAATTTTTTCTCATTTGAACCATTAAGACGGGTCCTTGCCTTTGGTATCATCCAATGCCTCATTTGACCACATCTAAGCCTTTAGGATCCATGGCTCTTGTTGAGGGTGTATTTTCAGGATGCTCGCAGGAAGCTCACACAGTGCAGGAATCCTATTAACGTCTGGGAATCCCATGAATCCAGGTATCCTGATTTATTTATTTTTAACTAACCCTCATATTTGCCACGTGTTTATTTGACCAGGTTTCGACGAAGTCATCAACTACCTCCGAACTACGCCCCAGCTAAAGAAGATCGTGGACAGTGAACGAGAGGCCCTTAACGGTCGAATTAGTTGGATAGTAGATCCGGGAATCCCGGAAAGTTTGTTACATTGTATTCGTTATATAAATCGGGATCGATCAGTAGGAACACACAACTCATTCACACATTAGCTCTGATAGCATACGATCTCTGTAACACTTAGCCTGATCGATCAAACCTCCAAAACACTTGTAATTTTCAGTTTCCTATCAATAAAATTGTGTGGTAGCGGGCCCTTCAGGCCGGCTCCCGAGGTTTTTTTGCTAGGATTCCTAGAGGCAACTCGAAGAATCCTGGATTTTTCCCTCGTTACATCCTTGTGTTCAGTTTTACATTTCGAGCATATTGACAAGCACACTACCTCACATTCTAAGTTTGGAATACGAAATTCCTTTGTGAAATTTTTGACCAAAACAGTTTGGCGCCCACCGTGGGGCAAGTGGTGCTTAATCTTGTCAAAATCCCATACCTTATTCACTTCATTTGATCTCCAATCTCAAAAATGTCAAACCCGCAAAAAACCGTCTCGGCCTCTACATCGTCCTCCATTCCTCCTCTTCCTTCCTTTCCAGGAAGCCAGAAGAAGACTAATGACCGTCAGAAGAAAGTGGACGAGCAGCCGAGAAAAACTGATTATCCTGTCTTCACAGGATCCCAGGTTCAATCTGTTGATCCTGTTATTACTAACAATGATTTGTTTTCCTTGATTAAGCAGGTGAAAAATCAAATGGATCAGCAAGAAAAAACCAATCAAACGGTGATGAAGGAGATTGAAGAGCTAAAGAAATCTAGGAAGCCCATGGAAGAGCAAAGTCCTCTGTTTCCCAGGCATCTTGATTTCAATGCTTCACGATCCTCAGATCCGTCTCGCTACAATTACAAATCAGCATCAGGCTTTACTACAGCCCCTACAATGACTTCTCAGGCCACTGGATATGTAGAGAGTACTGATGGATTCTCAGGAGCTGTCCCACCAGAATCCTCACAGTCACGCTACAAGGGTCTTTGGATTCCACCACTCTTGGGAACCTCAGCTTCGCTGTCTCAAGGATATCCTTTTTCTGCTGCAAACCCAAGCCAGAATCCCCAAGGATATCAATACTCTAACCCTTCTGTCTCTGTAGGAATCTTCAAGGCTAGCTCCTCAGAAGTGCATGATGGTGACGTCATCCCCATGCAAACAGCAGCCACTACAGAGCCGAGCATCCCAGTGGGCTATGGATATAATCCCAGGATTCCAGTCCAGAATCCTGGCCCAGGTAATATGTCCAATTCAATTCCTATCGTTTCTAACCAGGGTGCTCCTTATGATGCAGGTATTCATCCAAGTATAGCTAGGGAGCTCCAGAAGTTGAAAGAGATGATATCGAATGTTCCAGGAATCCTGAAACCTATTCCTGAAGTTCCTTTGGAAAGCCACAAGATCTCTAGATTTACCCGGCCAATATCCCAGGTGGAGATCCCGAAGCGTTTCCAGACTCCAAGCATGAAGCTTTATGATGGAACCACAGATCCTGAGGAACACGTGGCACATTACCGGGAGCGTATGGAGATCAATCCCATTCCGACATAAATCAAAGAAGCCTGTCTATGCAAAGGCTTTGGATCAACCTTAACAGGACCAGCCAAGAAAACCTGAATAACTCTCGAATTTATTAAGTAAGAAAAATCTCTTAAAAACTCACTCACAATTGTTCTAATTCCTAAACCCTAACTTGTTTGAATATATAGACATCCTAATTACCGACTTACAATTGGATTTATATTTAAGGAATTAAAAAACAAACACAATCCAATTAAAATACAAATCGGATCATGCACGGAATGGTTTGCCGACTTGCAAGCCAATCTTAAATACTTTGAGGTTTTGCCAACTTGCACCCCTTAATAATTTGAGAATTGTCAACACGAACCGATGCAACGCGCGGTTGACACTTTGTTAGACTACAAGTTATAAGTATATAGTAATATCTGATACAGTAATGACTAAGCTAGGGATTCTTTGCAAATTAAAGAAATTTAATGTATGTTCTACACTGTTCTTTAATTAGCCGGCAAGGGATGGTATAGCTCAAACATTTAGCAAAGATCGACAAAAACATTCTCACTTCCCATGAACATTCAGACTTGCTAGAAAAGTTGTGATGAACATCAAGAAGCCGTGAGATATCCTACGTTTCATCACAAGCAACAAAACAACACCACCATCATATTTCTGGATCGAATTGGTAACACGTCATATTACAGTAGCTCTTCAAGCCCAATAGTATGTCTAGTCTTTTTAGGACGTCTAACTCACTCTTTAAACCTACTTTTAAATGCAGCTACAACAACATTAACTATAGGACTACTCAACTACTCGGAGATGGACACATTTACTAAACACACATTGATCGACCGATAGGCTGAAAGCCCTTTAATTTGGTTGACATCTAGATAGTGCCTAGTTATATATATGAAATTAGAGCCCTAGTTAAGTTTTTTTTTGAACGGCGTTTAGAACTACCCCAAAATCTCTAATGCCCGAGCGAGCCTTCTTGAGATGGGATTGGAACCGTTGATACTGGATTTTACACTCCAGACTTGACTCACAAATGAACATCATCAAGGAGCAAACTCACCACTCGAAAAAAACCCCTTGAATAATGTTTAAACTTGAGACCTCAAGGCCCTCAAGTTCAAACCATCATATCATACCATTGGGCCAAATGTGCTTCATACTCCACATACCAAATACCTTGAGATTATTTGTTGTTTTACCAATAGTAATTAATAAGGTCACAACCAATGTAAGGACTTCTAAATGTGCATTTGCACACCAGATCATGCTTGTGATACACTAATACACTAGTGTGCTCAAACATTTTCCTCATTTTCTGTCTCTTACTCACTCTTTTTTTTTTGAAACGGCAACTTTATTAGAAACTAGCAAGATGCTAGAAAATTACAACAAACCATCAATGAAACAAGACTACATCAAGACCAACGAACCAAACTGGACCAATCTATGCTACTTAGGTTTGCCCGATGATAAAACCAAAGGAAACAATTAGTTTTGATTTCTTCGACAATCCTGGCTGGGAAAGTATTAGTTCCTTCAAACTCCTTCTTGTTCCTAGCTTTTCAAATCTCCCAAAGTGTTGCGGAGGCAATAGATATCAACCAGTTTTCTTTTTTGGGCAAGAGATGAGCATCCTTAATGCTAGAAAGGAGGCTGTCCATGGTTGTATTATTGTTAAACGCATAACGGGACCAGGCAGATACCATGTTCCATGTTTCCTTTGCTGTTGGGCACTGCAGTAAAGTATGGGAGACAAATTCATTTGCGCCATAACACCATGAGCAATCAGGCCTCGGAATGTTAATACCTCTCTTCATTAGTTCTTCTTTCACCGGGATACGATTCATTCTAGCTTTCGAAGTGAAAATATGTACCTTAGGGGGTACCCAATGTGTCCAGTTATGAACCGGGCTAGCAGTTATGCTTCCCGCTTCAGCTTGTTTCCGAATGAAGGAGGTATGGAAGGAACCGTCAGCACAGCCGGTCCATAACCATTGATCCGTACCTTTCCGGAATTGGTAATTGCATATAAGTGTACTTAATCTGATTTACCTGATGGGCCAACATACTAGTGATTGAGTTCTTCCACCTCCAATTAAGAACATGAGTGTTATCGCCTGACCATCCAATCCTTTCATTAACTTTGCATGACTTTTGTGACTCGAGCATGTATAAATCTGGAAATAGATTCTTTAAAGGATCAGCAGTAAGCCATGAGTCTAACCAAAACAATGTCTTTTCACCGTTACCAACGACGGCCTTGATTTCCTTCCAAAATTCAATTCCATCCATTTCCAAATTATTTATGGCGCTCAGGATAGGTTTCTATTAGACGAAGTTTAGTTTAGGGCTATCTAATACTATATTCTAGAGGGGTGTATTCTGTATTTATTGTATCTATTTATATCTGTACATTATACATTATCAATACACAATCACAATTACAATTGATATGGTATCACAACCATTATCGATCCCCTCCTAAAAATTCTAAAACCCTACGGCCTACAAGCTGCCGTCAGCCTTCCCCTACCATCGAAATCAGCCCACCCTCCTCCCCTTCTACCACCGCATCTCCACCCATGGCCACCCTGATTGCTTTCGATCAGAAGGACAAAACCCATCACAACTCTCACAAGTTTGGCTTAACTTTAACAGCCTCTAATTATGGCTACTGGAAAGCCATGATTTCTCCATTCCTCGTCACAAACAGCCTCTTTGGCTACGTGGATGGATCGATTCCCTGCCCTCCGTCTACACTCACCACCACGCCACCATCCACTGCTGACAAACCAGCCCCCGCCCCTGTCACCACCGACAACCCTCAGCATGTGATCTGGATTGCTAATGATGCGCATGTTCATATGCTTGTTCTCTCAACCATCTCTGAGTCGGCATTCCAACATGTTCAAGGAACAACCTCTCACGAATTATGGTTGTCACTTGAGCGTGCCTTTGCACCCCACACGGCCTCCCGCGAGTACACCCTAAAAACCCAACTGCTTCGCATTGAGATGAAGTCTGATGAGACTGCCGCGGCTTATCTGACACAAGCACATGATTATGTTACTGCTCTAGCTAATATTGGCGAACCCATGAAGGAGAAAGATGTCGTCATGCTTGTCATCTTCGGGTTGCATGACGAATACAATGTACTCAAGACCATGGCTCTTTCCCGTCAACTAGCGTTCAACGAACTGCACGGGCTGATTGTAGATCATGAATTAATGCTTAAAAAGAACACTCCGGTGGTCCCTCCGGCTCAAGCCTTTGTCGCCAAGGCTGCCTACCCAACTGCGGTTGCTGCTGGTCCCTCTGTGCAGCCAAACACTGATGCTTTTCTTGCTGTCCAGCAGCTTGCGTCACAATTGGGGCTGAATGTTCACATCTCGCAGCCCCCGCAGGCCTTCTACACCAATCAGCAGCCATCATCTCGCAACAACAGCTCCAAACAGACCCGCTCCAATGCCGCACGCAATCGGAACAATAACAGTAACCGCTCTGTTGTAGGATCGTGGTTAGAACCAACTAACCAAACAAGTTACTCAAAGGTATCAAACAAGAAAAGCGGAATCAGACTTGTTTATGTTTATGTTAAGATGCCTTTTGATCGATAACAGTAACTAATAAACAAGAAGTAAAGTAGTTGAACACAAGATGTAAATTTCAAGCACTACGATATTATTACTTCTCAATGTTTACAAGGAGTTACAACTGATGAACTTGACAGAACCGATCAACAATAAATAAGAGTAATACAAGTAATATATATATATATATATATATATATATATATATATATATAGTGCAAGGAGGAAATAAAAGATAATCTTATATTTCCATTTAGCTACTAGGCTAAATAAACAAATCATATCTACTCCAAAAATTGTTGTACTAACACGCATGGGCAACGTGAACCGTTGAGCAACCCTATCGGTGAACAGTGGAAAGCATGGCGGAAAGTAAATCGCTCTCTGACAGCTTTACAGCATTGAAACTTGAACCAAAGAGATAAGTCAAACTTCGGGAGTAACACAAGAAAAGTTCCGGAGGAACTACTTAGTGTTCAGAAAGTTCCGGAGGAACTTCCCTCGGAATTCTGACTTAGAGAATTTCATCCAATATTGTACATTCCCAACATCTGCTCAAGGAGGTAATCGTTTTTCGTGGGCAACTCACCAAAATAATGTTTCAGGTACCTGCACCCGCTATGGAATAGGACATATTCCCTCTGATTGCCCTCAACGTGACCCGACGACTCGTCGACAACGTCCTCCTCCTTCAGCCAACTTTAGTGAATACAGGTCACATGCTTCCAACATGTGGCTCCCGGATACAGGTTCCAGACATCATGTCGCTCCGGACATGTCTACTTTTGATTCAGCCGAATCTTACTACGGGGGTGACAACCTCCATGTTGGCAATGGTAAGGCCCTTCCCATTCTTCACATTGGGTCATCTCACATTCGATCTCCAGCCAAAACTTTTAATCTTTTAAATATTCTTCACGTGCCCCACATAAAACGTAACCTTCTTTCCATGCAAAAATTTTGTCTTGACAATGATGTTTATTTTGAATTTCATGCCTCGTATTTTTCTGTGAAGGACAAGTCTACACACACTACCCTCCTCACGGGTCCGGCCACTGATGGACTCTACTCCTTCAACTCACCAAGCTTCAAGCCTCTTGTCAAAGTTTCCTTCTCCACTGTTCGTGCTTCCCCGTCGACTTGGCATCAACGATTGGGACACCTACATTCTCAGCTTTTAAAATCTATGTTACTTACTAATAATTTGTCGTTGAAAAACAATTGCTTTGATTCTGTGTGCCAGTCTTGTTTTATTGGAAAATCATTCAAACTTCATTTACCTATTACTAATGTCAATGACAAAAAGACAAATAATATTTTAGATCTTGTGGTTTGTGATGTTTAGGGTCCATCATCTGAAATTTCTTATGGTGGTCACAAGTATTTCCTATTATGTGTTGATCATTTTTTCTAAATAAATATGGGTTTGTCCCATTGAAAGCAAAATCTGATGTCTTTGGTACTTTCAAACAGTTTATGCAAATGGCTAAACGCCAATTTCAGACCAAACTTAAAGCTGTCCAAACCGATTGGGGAGGGGAGTTTCGTAACCTTCCAGCTTCTTCAGTGACCTCGGCATTCGTCACCGCCTCTCGTGCCCACACACGAGTGAGCAAAACGACATTGTGGGACGCCGACACCGACACGTTGTCAAAACCGGCCTCACTCTCCTTGCTTAATCCCATGTTCCACGCCGTTTCTGGCATTTTGCGTTTAAAACGGCTGTTTATCTCATTAATCGAATGCCTTTGCGCTCAACCTCCTTAATTTCACCATTTCAACACTTGTTCAATCACCCCCCCCCCCCCGGACTACACCTTCCTGCGTGTTTTCGGGTCCCAATCCTTCCCACACCTCCGACTGTACAACCAACACAAGCTTGACTTCCGCTCTACCGCATGTGTCTTCCTCGGCTATAGCCCGTCTCACCATGGCTATCAGTGCTTCGACCCTATCACCGATCGGCTATACATCTCCCGTCATGTTCGTTTTAACGAACAATGCTTCCCTTTCCTACCCAAACCTTCCCAGACACCTTCCAACCCCTCTCCTGACCCATATATCTCCTCTTACCCGACTCCCATCCCTCTAGTCTTTGAACCATCGACACCCACAGCCCCACCAAACAACGGACCTCCATCACCACCCCCAACCACCACTCCCTCGTTCCAGCAGTACAACCGCCGCCCAAAAACTCCGGCTGCCAAACCACCTCCGGCTAACAGCCTCCTCCGGCTGCCACAGCAGCGAACCAGTCCCCTCCGGATGCCACAGCCACAGCGCAGCCACCTCCGGCCAGCAACGCCACTTCCCCAACATCACCCGGCTGCCAACAGCCCCGCCACTCGCTCTCGGCCAAGCAACCTTCGCCAAAATCCCAAACGCAACACTCCCTACAATGTCTCTTCCTTCTCTACTACTACAAACCCTTCCGAATCTGAACCCACATCGTTCACCGCTGCCAACAAAGACCCAAAATGGCGCCAGGCCATGGCGGAGGAATATTCGGCTTTATTGAAAAAATGGGACATGTTCGTTGGTTCCTAGACCTCCGGGGACTAACATTGTTGATTGCAAGTGGTTGTATAAACTAAAGAGAGATGCCACATGTGCTATTAGCCGCTACAAGGCTCGCTTAGTTGCTAAGGGATACCGGCAACAACCGGGAATTGATTTTCAGGAAACCTTCAGCCCGGTCGTCAAAGCAACTACAATCCGGTTGGTAATGTCGATAGCCGTCACACACCAATGGCATCTCAGGAAACTGGACATTCAGAATGCCTTCTTACATGGTAACCTTCAGGAAACGGTTTACTTACAGCAGCCACCTGGTTTTGAGGACCCTCAACGACCGACTCATGTTTGCAAACTTCATAAGTCTCTATATGGCCTCAAACAGGCTCCGCGCGCGTGGTTTCATAGGTTATCATCGGCCCTTAGTCAACTTGGTTTTCGGGGGTCCAAAACCGATCCATCACTATTCATATACAACTCCAGGGGCACAATACTATATATGTTAGTGTATGTTGATAATATCATCCTTACAGGCAATAATCAGAAGGCTATTGATCAGGTTGTTCTCCGCCTTAGTCAACATTTCCCGGTTCAGGATATGGGTCGCCTGTCCTATTTCTTGGGCATCGAGGTCGTGTACCGTGGTTCCGATGTTATCTTATCTCAACAAAAGTATATCCTTGAACTTCTCCAGAAGGCCGGACTCTCGGATGCAAAACCTGTTACCACCCTTATGACCACTTCGGCATCCCTCTCGTTGGGCGACAGTTCCCCTTGTGATAATCCGGTCCGATATCGATAGATTATGGGTGCTCTCCAGTATGTTACTCTCTCCATACCGGATATCTCCTATGTTGTCAACAAAGTTTGCCAATTTATGCACTCTCCAACAGATGATTATTGGTCGGCTGTCAAACGGATTCTTCGGTATTTGAAAGGCACCGCTAATCATGGCCTTCTTATTCAGCAAAAATCAGCCTCCGTCTTCCATGCCTATGCCGATTCCACTCACAATAGTGTCTTGGCCTTCTCGGATGCTGATTGGGCTGGTGATCCTGATGACCGTCGTTCCACGGGGGGGGGGGGGGGGGATATGCTATATATCTTGGGTCCAACCTTGCATGGTCGGCACGAAAACAGAAAACTGTCTCTCGGTCATCCACTGAAGCTGAATACAAAGCACTTGCAGACACAGTTGCTGAGGTAACCTGGTTGCGATCTCTCCTGCGGTAATTATATGTTCCGTTCACATCCGCACCTATACTATGGTGTGACAACCTAGGGGAAACATATCTGACTACTAATCCGGTCTTTCACGCTCGTACTAAACACGTTGAAATTGACTTTCACTTCGTGAGGGAACAAGTCGCTCGAGGCAACCTTCAGGTCCAGTTCATAAGTACAGATGATCAAATTGCAGATATCTTCACAAAGCCTCTGTCCTCTCAACGGTTTACTACACTTCGGTCCAAGCTCAATGTCGCTCCCCGCCCTTAGCTTGCGAGGGGATATTAGACGAAGTTTAGTTTAGGGTTATCTAATACTATATTCTAGAGGGGTGTATTATGTATTTATTGTATCTATTTATATCTGTACATTATACCTTATCAATACACAATCACAATTACAATTGATAGTTTCCAGTACCCGGGAATGGAATTTGTTTATCACCACAGGCTCGTGTATACGGGGAGAGAAGTGAATTACTTTGACTACTTTAACCCAAAGATCCTCATCACTGGCTTTGTAACGCCAGCCCACTTCGACAGTAATGCGAGGTTGGCAGCGCGAAGAGATCCAACTCCAAGAGTACCCCCACACTGTTTAGGTGCCATAATCTTATCCCAAGCAACCCATGGGATCCGTCGAGACCCGTCAATCTGCCCCCAAAAGAAGTTTCTTCTGATCTGTTCCATCTTCTTGATCACACAAGAGGGGGCTTTAAATAATGACAAATAGTAGGACGAGACGCTTCCAATAATAGATTTGATCAAGACAGCTCTTCCTCCTTGAGACAGGACCTTTTCCTTCCATTTGCTTAACTTGGACTTCATTTTATCGATGATCGGATCCCAATTTTTTTTCGTGCCTCATGTTTAAACCACCGGGACACCCAAATAGATAAATGGGAGTGAGTCTGCTTTGCACTTCATTACAGCAGCAAGTTCTTGAACCAGTATTTGATCGACACCAATGCCAAAGAGACGACTTTTCTCAGAGCTTACATTCAAACCCGATGACACATGAAAACACCGAAGCAATCGACTCAAAAGTTTGGCATTGGACTTTGACCATTCACCAATAAAGATTGCATCATCTGCGTACATAAGGTGTGAAATACAAGGGTCGGAATTCGGGAGTTGCATCCCTTTGAACAACCCATCCGATACAGCCTTACCTATGGCTAAATGTAAGGTCTCCATGCCATAATAAACAGGAGAGGGGACAGTGGATCACCTTGCTTTACTCCTCTCGAGAGTGCCACTTCCTTCGTGGGAGAGCCGTTTACAAGTATGGAGACCATAGATGAGGATAGACATCCTTGAACCCACGTTCTCCATAACTGAGGGAAGCCCATTTGGCAAAGACATTGATCTATAAAGCTCCAACTAATACAATCAAAAGCCTTTTCAAAATCTACCTTAAAAAGCAAGGCCTTCTTTTTTGATTTTTTCACCCAAGCAATCACTTCATTGAGGATAAATAGGCTCACTCTTCTCTTTCCCTTTTCTCCTTCTCTTTCATAATCCCTCAAACGCACCCTTCTCAACATACATAGTTGTTCTCTCTACCCTCTTTCACCTCCACCTCAACAAATACATCTTAAATGCATCTCATTAAAGATGATCTAAAACATTTCAAAGAAAACAGTAACATGTTAATAAGCCGGCCCCTAGCTAGTTCTGACCCAAACAAATTGGTCAATACTTCAAAGAAAATAGGATGTTAAATTGTTACTCGTTAGTTAAGTTGATTATTGATTCACTTGTTTAGTGAAAATTAATTTAACTCAAAAGGGCAACCAAAATAACTCGGCCATACGTTCCCAGTAATCCTTTTCAATCTAAACATGAGAAATTCTGAAAACTTGTTGCTAGCTATAGTTGACACTAGGCTTGATCCATAAGTACAAAATAACAATAACAATAAAAATAATAATAATAATAATATATAAAATATGAATAGATATATACATATATACTGACACACTTGAATCATTTAAAAAAACAAAAAAAACATCATGCATGGTACATTAGATGAATATTAACCGGAATCAAGGTACATTCATACTACCTTCCTTCTTAGGAACAACAAATGTTTAATTAAGGGTGCTACTATTCGTACCCCCTTATAATTGATTTTTACTTGTTGCACCCCCTCCCCTAACTTATAGATAATTACCACTCAAACCTTTTGATTTTAATTTGGTATATTTTAACCAATATTTTTTTTTAAACAGTTTTTTTTTACAAAAGATTACAAAAAAATTATAAAAAAATAAAACTCTTTAAAAAAACATCTTAATTTATTTTTTAAAACTGAGCGTTCTTTAAAAAAAACTAAAAGAAAACTGTTTAAAATGCTTAAAAAACTTTTTAAAAAGTTTTTTAGAAAATTGTTTAGAAAACTTTTAAAAACGTTTTTAAAAATAACAGTATTAAAAAATGTTTTTAACCAGTTTTGAAAAATGATTATCGTTTTTAATTAAAAAATAAAACTGGTAAAAAAAATTTAATTGTTTAAAAACGCTTTTTTTAAAGTTGTTTAAAAACGTTTTTTTAAAAGTTGTTTAAAAAACGCTTTTTTAAAAAGTTGTTTAAAAAACGTTTTTTTAATCTTAAAAAAACGTTTTTATAAAAAATCTGTTTAAAACGTTTTTTTTTTATAAAATGAAAAAACTCTTTAAAAAACGTTTAAAAAAAGCTGTTAAAAAAACTTTAAACGTTTTTTAAACAGTTAAAAAAAATGATTATCCTTTTTGTTATTTTATTTAAAAAACTGTTTAAAATAAACTATCTTTACAAAAATAATTTTATAGGGGTGGAATATGATAATTTTTAAAATAAAATCTTAGGGGGGGAGTGCAACAAGTAATTAGGGGGGGTACGAATAGCCTATCCCTTAATTAATTAATAAATAGATGCCAACAAGATGGAACCCACAAACAACATGATTGTTGCCGATACAAAACTCCCATTTATAAGGTATTTGTTTAATTGTTGAGATGAAACATAGTATCAAACAGCAAAATCTTTTAAGTATAGTTCTAATTAAGAACTTAAACGAACTGCACTTGCAAGAAATATATCCAAAATGTATAATTGAAATATAGGCACACATAATATTTGTGATTTTAGTGTCATTAGTTGAAACTTATGATCAAAGAAAAATAAACATAAATCTTTTTACAAGTTAAGGGGCCGGTCTAGAGTGCATGCTTGTATAACAAACACTATGCATATTAATAACACCTCCAAATGGACGATTCAAAGGGGCGAAGCCATCAAGCTCTCTAGAAGGTGATTAAAACATTAATTTGGGTGCTATGGCAACAGAAGAATGAAGCAGCAATTAGCATTCAGAAACCAAAGATTCACAATCTTTCCAATTAAGTTACTCTATTTTCATTCCACTGTAGATCTATTAGGAATAACACATTTAAGCTTAATCGACTCGAGTGGATCTGTAATCCGACGATCAGTGCTCATTCTAACACTTTGCCATTGAGTCACTTTGTTTCCAGAATAATGAATATTTGACCCGGTGATTAAAACATTAATTTGGGTGCTATGGCAACACAAGAATGAAGCAGCAATTAGCATTCAGAAACCAAAGATTTACAATCTTTCCAATCAAGTTATTTTATTTTCATTCCACTGTAGATCTAATAGGAATAACACATTTAAGCTTAATTGACTCCAGTGGACCTGTAATCCGACGAGTGCTCAGTTCTAACTCTTTGCAATTGAGTTGTACACTTGCTAGTGTGCTCCATTGTTATGATATTACAAGTAAAAAAAAAGTTGGGTGCTCTTTTCACATAAATAGATTGAGTTTGAGTAGTAACTCAAACTCCAAATCCAAAATGATTGTACTCTATGGGAATTAACCACATTGTCTAAAATTTAACCACAAGGCTATGAGTGATATCAAAAGTAATCTCATGTGACTTAATTTGCAGTCAAATGCTATCATAAACAACATATATCAGAAGTTAATTAATTATCTTAAAACTATCAAGAAACTCATACAAATGTTCTTCAACAACAATTAATAGCATGCCTTTATGATTCTTACTTTTGGTGTATCTTACTCCAAATTCTGCAAATATTAAACAGAAAAAACAAACAGAATAACTTATAGTTAGCCAGGACTAACTGAAGCAACTCTTCAAAGTAATCCTATGAAACTGAAATTATATATATTTAGGAAAAAACAAATTTCACTAATTGAGAAAGCTATAGATGTTATTTTGTTGTTAGACTCTATGATCTAATGGTGTAAAATACTTACTTTCTACAATTAACCATGTAAAAATAAAGAAAACGTACAGCTTAGGGAGGCCGGTGTGCACCCACATCCCGAACCCTGCATGGAACAAACTACGGTCTTGATGGAGGGGACGATTTTCCTAGCTGCCTGCTCTTTCGTTCCCCTCCTCTCCTCCCCGAACCCAATTCGCCCTTGGTGGCCACTCTCACAAATCAAGCATATTCATGTCAGATCGGGTGGCCCTCGCGGTTTGTGAGCTTTTCTTCCTACACATCATCTCCAACTCACCCACTTCCCTCTCTCGAAAACAGAAGAAAGAATAGTAATTAACAAGATCAAATACAAGTGTTACAGTGGTCAAACAAGAAAACATAACTTAAAAGGCAAGATCAGTTTAATAAGACAATATTTGGTTTATAAACACCATCACAACCATTGCCTATAGAACCATATAAACAAGTTTCATACTTGTAATGATTTCTAATCCGTAAAAAAGTGTTCTCATAAAACCAAATATAGTGTTGCAGGATGCCAGTATAGTATGTCATGCCAAAATAAAGCAGATCTCAGTGGACTCAGGATTCAAAAGTTAGTAATCTGCAATAAGAAAGACAAGGAAACAAGCAGATGAGGAGGAAGGTGAAATGCCATAACTAAAAACAAAGGATTTCCCAAGCTATACCCCTAAAAGTATGAAAGGGCACAATTTAAGAACAAAAGCAATACAGTCAAACCCAATATTTTCTTGCTGCAATTAATTTGCATGCGCAAAGAATTAAAAAAAAATTAAAAATGAGGAGGACCATCCTAACATAAAGTGTAATTGTCACATAAACTAATGTCAGTTCTCCGTTGATTTAGCACAGTGAGCCATGAAAAGTCACGCTTTCATCATACTAATTCAAACCCTATCCCTAATTAAATAATAATACATATTTCATGTTTGACTAAAATATTATTTTTCTCAATTGGGATTCATCAAATTCCTAATTATAATTATAATACTATGATTGGTAAAAGAACCCATCTCCTCCACCATCTCCTCATCCTATTTCATCAATGCCCTAGCTCCTTGTTTAACTGTTCCAAAAAAAACACAAGCAATTAAAGCAAATAGACACACTTATGTACTACTATTTTTTGATAAAACAGCAAAATGACAGTAGAGTAGTACTGCTAATATATATCCCCACATTCTAACCTAACTCAGAGTTAAAAAAAAAAAACCATATGGTAACATATCCAGTATCAAGTTTAGTGAGAGAAACCAAAAAAAGTGCAGAAATAGAGTAAAGAAGTGCAGAAATAGGGTGAGAAGTACACAGAAGAAGCTGACAGATAGATCGTGAGCACCCAAAACAATCATACAACACAATTTGGTACAATTTGCCTTTGAGTGCTCACTCTCTTCTGTCAGCTCTAGCAGCCACCTCTATCACCTCCATCCATAACTAGCTCCTTTCAAAAAACAAAAAAAAAAAAAAAAAACCCTAATTTTAAAAAGATCTGTAACTTGAGTCAGATCTGTGAAAACATCTACGCATTCTTCCAGTATAGATAGTACTAAAGAAACACCCCCCTCTCTCTCTCTCTCTCTCTCTCTCTCTCTCTCTCTCTTTCTCTCTCTCTAAAGAGGCATGCATCTGGGATTTCTGTGGGTGAATATTTTGGTGGCGATGGAGGAGGATATATGGGGTGGAAGAAAGAGATAGAATACAACATGTGAACGGAATCTTGTGAAGATATCGGAAGCGACGAGTAGCGGCCACATGATATGACAGAGGGTGGCGGTCGGTCAGGGTTGGCGATTGGGCGGGTGTGACTTTACATTAATGAATGAGTTGGAAGTTGGAAGAAGGAAGGAAGGAAGGAACAGTGGTTTTTTTCTTATCGCTAGCTGCTTTAATAGTAGTGCTTGCTAGCTTTTGAATCTTGGATATTTTCCGGTCGATCAGTCAGGCCCAATAAATAAATAAATGAATGAATTAATAAAGAAAACATTATCTTTTTCTTGATATTGATATTCTCTGTGATCGGATCGAATAGGAATCGGGTAATTAAATTTGTGTGCTCTGTGTTGGGCTTTGAATCAGCCGGCCCGGTCAATTGCATATATATGTCTTTGTACGTAGTACGGGATTAATAAACTCCTTCTATATTTGAAAATTATTAGTATTTTATCTTATGATCTTATCCAACTAAGCTTGTTTGAGTGGGCTGGAAATTTATTACTATTATTATTATCTTTTGTAAAAGAACGATATGCTGATGATATCAGATCGAGTGATCCATGTGAAACACCTGGAACTGTCGCAGTAAATATATGCCAGCCCATAAATATCTGTATGTAGGTTTTGTATTTCAACGAGACCCATAGGTTTCTAAAGTATGATATGATACCACTTCTAGATTAAAATATTTTGTCATGTATGTATAGGAAATAAATAATCAGCTCCTATAGAAAGTGTTATGCATTTTGAAACAAGTTAAATTGTTCAAATTCCTATGTTATATGACCAAATGACAACTATATGTATATGTGTTAAACCGGCCACCAATACTTATAATGGATGGCTCTTAGTTTGTTCGACAAGAATATCAATAGCAAACTACTTTAGCCGAAACCCCTTCAATTGTAACTAAGTTACCTATAATGACTTGTCCGGTATAGCATCTCAGTTGTTGCCGAATAGTTGCATGAAGTTGTTATTGAACGGTAGCAGAGAAAGTTGTTGTTGAGCATTTTCAACAAGTTGATGTGGTCATTGATGCCTTAATCGCGTGTCTTAGTGAATTTCTACGATACACAAATGTTGTTATCTGATACGGTGTCACTACTGAACAACCACTCTTTTTAGTTACCATTGATATGATTTGTAGTTAACGGTCATTTTCAAAGCAACGTTATACCAATCATGCAAATCTAAATTAACTTTCCACCTATTAGCATAATCGGTCATGGGCTCAGCCCCTTGGAGCCTATCAAAGCCGCTACTTCAGACCTTATTAGGCGATTCCCCTTGAAACCCCTCAAGGTATAGGGTTGTGCCCCTTAGAACACGTTAGGCCGGTTCCATGGGTTCGCAAAATTATAATATTCTTGAATGAGAGTATTCAATCAAGTAGAGACGCACAATGATCGATTTCTGCATCACATAATTATCTATAGGAGTGCTAACTTAAGAGATCTGTTTTCCAGTTAGATTTCTTTAATACGTTTTCAATGTAATGAGATTGTGAAATAGTAATTCATTTGTTTTTAAGCTTAAATGGTAAGTTTTCATTGGTTTTGTATGGATTATTCCTCTTGGTGAAATGCTTATTTTGGCAAAGTATGGTGGATACGAATGGTTCTTCAAGATACAAGTTGTAATGGTTGA
>JBCNJP010000027.1:31555797-31641758 GCA_039602395.1 Deinandra increscens subsp. villosa
TTGGGTGCTATGGCAACACAAGAATGAAGCAGCAATTAGCATTCAGAAACCAAAGATTCACAATCTTTCCAATCAAGTTATTCTATTTTCATTCCACTGTAGATCTAATAGGAATAACAATCGACTCGAGTGGATCTGTAATCCGACGATCAGTGCTCATTCTAACTCTTTGCGCCCAATCGAGTCACTTTGTTTCCAGAATAATGAATATTTGACCCGGTGATTAAAACATTAATTTGGGTGCTATGGCAACACAAGTATGAAGCAACAATTAGCATTCAGAAACCAAAGATTCACAATCTTTCCAATCTAAGTTATTCTATTTTCATTCCACTGTAGATCTAATAGGAATATTTAAGCTTAATCGACTCCAGTGGATCTGTAATCCGACAAGTGCTTGTTCTAACTCTTTGCAATTGAGTTGTCCACTTGCTAGTGTGCTCCATTGTTATGATATTACAAGTTAAAAAAAAAGTTGGGTGCTCTTTTCACATAAATAGATTGAGTTTGAGTAGTAACTCAAACTCCAAATCCAAAATGATTGTACTCTATGGGAATTAACCACATTGTCTAAAATTTAACCACAAGGCTATGAGTGATATCAAAAGTAATCTCATGTGACTTAATTTGCAGTCAAATGCTATCATAAACAACATATATCAGAAGTTAATTAATTATCTTAAAACTATCAAGAAACTCATACAAATGCTCTTCAACAACAATTAATAGCATGCCTTTATGATTCTTAGTTTTGGTGTATCTTACTCCAAATTCTGCAAATATTAAACAGATAAACCAATCTTAAATAGAAATAACTTATAGTTAGCCAGGACTTATACTGAAGCAACTCTTCAAAGTAATCCTATGAAACTGAATTATATATATTTAGGAAAAAACAAATTTCACTAACTGAGAAAGCTATAGATGTTATTTTGTTGTTAGACTCTATGATCTAATGGTGTAAAATACTTACTTTCTACAATTAACCATGTAAAAATAAAGAAAACGTACAGCTTAGGGAGGCCGGTGTGCACCCACATCCCGAACCCTGCATGGAACAAACTACGGTCTTGATGGAGGCGACGATTTTCCTAGCTGCCTGCTCTTTCATTCCCCTCCTCTCCTCCCCGAACCCAATTCGTCCTTGCTGGCCACTCTCACAAATATCTCACAAATAAAGCATATTCATGTCAGATCGGGTGGCCCTTGCGGTTTGTGAGCTTTTCTTCCTACACATCATCTCCAACTCACCCACTTCCTTCTCTCGAAAACAGAAGAAAGAATAGTAATTAACAAGATCAAATACAAGTGTTACAGTGGCCAAACAAGAAAACATAACTTAAAAGGCAAGATCAGTTTAATAAGACAATATTTGGTTTATAAACACCACAACCATTGCCTATAGAACCATATAAACAAGTTTCATACTTGTAATTATTTCTAATCCGTAAAAAAGTGTTCTCATAAAACCAAATATAGTGTTGCAGGATGCCAGTATAGTATGTCATGCCAAAATAAAGCAGATCTCAGTGGACTCAGGATTCAAAAGTTAGTAATCTGCAATAAGAAAGACAAGGAAACAAGCAGATGAGGAGGAAGGTGAAATGCCATAACTAAAAACAAAGGATTTCCCAAGCTATACCCCTAAAAGTATGAAAGGGCACAATTTAAGAACAAAAGCAATACAGTCAAACCCAATATTTTCTTGCTGCAATTAATTTGCATGCGCAAAGAATTAAAAAAAATTAAAAATGAGGAGGACCATCCTAACATAAAGTGTAATTGTCACATAAACTAATGTCAGTTCTCCGTTGATTTAGCACAGTGAGCCATGAAAAGTCACGCTTTCATCATACTAATTCAAACCCTATCCCTAATTAAATAATAATACATATTTCATGTTTGACTAAAATATTATTTTTCTCAATTGGGATTCATCAAATTCCTAATTATAATTATAATACTATGATTGGTAAAAGAACCCATCTCCTCCACCATCTCCTCATCCTATTTCATCAATGCCCTAGCTCCTTGTTTAACTGTTCCAAAAAAAACACAAGCAATTAAAGCAAATAGACACACTTATGTACTACTATTTTTGATAAAACAGCAAAATGACAGTAGAGTAGTACTGCTAATATATATCCCCACATTCTAACCTAACTCAGAGTTAAAAAAAAAAAAAAACCATATGGTAACATATCCAGTATCAAGTTTAGTGAGAGAAACCAAAAAAAGTGCAGAAATAGAGTAAAGAAGTGCAGAAATAGGGTGAGAAGTACACAGAAGAAGCTGACAGATAGATCGTGAGCACCCAAAACAATCATACAACACAATTTGGTACAATTTGCCTTTGAGTGCTCACTCTCTTCTGTCAGCTCTAGCAGCCACCTCTATCACCTCCATCCATAACTAGCTCCTTTCAAAAAACAAAAAAAAAAAAGAAAACCCTAATTTTAAAAAGATCTGTAACTTGAGTCAGATCTGTGAAAACATCTACGCATTCTTCCAGTATAGATAGTACTAAAGAAACACCCCCCCCCCTCTCTCTCTCTCTCTCTCTCTCTCTCTCTCTCTCTCTCTAAAGAGGCATGCATCTGGGATTTCTGTGGGTGAATATTTTGGTGGCGATGGAGGAGGATATATGGGGTGGAAGAAAGAGATAGAATACAACATGTGAACGGAATCTTGTGAAGATATCGGAAGCGACGAGTAGCGGCCACATGATATGACAGAGGGTGGCGGTCGGTCAGGGTTGGCGATTGGGCGGGTGTGACTTTACATTAATGAATGAGTTGGAAGTTGGAAGAAGGAAGGAAGGAAGGAACAGTGGTTTTTTTCTTATCGCTAGCTGCTTTAATAGTAGTGCTTGCTAGCTTTTGAATCTTGGATATTTTCCGGTCGATCAGTCAGGCCCAATAAATAAATAAATGAATGAATTAATAAAGAAAACATTATCTTTTTCTTGATATTGATATTCTCTGTGATCGGATCGAATAGGAATCGGGTAATTAAATTTGTGTGCTCTGTGTTGGGCTTTGAATCAGCCGGCCCGGTCAATTGCATATATATGTCTTTGTACGTAGTACGGGATTAATAAACTCCTTCTATATTTGAAAATTATTAGTATTTTATCTTATGATCTTATCCAACTAAGCTTGTTTGAGTGGGCTGGAAATTTATTACTATTATTATTATCTTTTGTAAAAGAACGATATGCTGATGATATCAGATCGAGTGATCCATGTGAAACACCTGGAACTGTCGCAGTATATAAATGCCAGCCCATAAATATCTGTATGTAGGTTTTGTATTTCAACGAGACCCATAGGTTTCTAAAGTATGATATGATACCACTTCTAGATTAAAATATTTTGTCATGTATGTATAGGAAATAAATAATCAGCTCCTATAGAAAGTGTTATGCATTTTGAAACAAGTTAAATTGTTCAAATTCCTATGTTATATGACCAAATGACAACTATATGTATATGTGTTAAACCGGCCACCAATACTTATAATGGATGGCTCTTAGTTTGTTCGACAAGAATATCAATAGCAAACTACTTTAGCCGAAACCCCTTCAATTGTAACTAAGTTACCTATAATGACTTGTCCGGTATAGCATCTCAGTTGTTGCCGAATAGTTGCATGAAGTTGTTATTGAACGGTAGCAGGAAGTTGTTGTTGAGCATTTTCAACAAGTTGATGTGGTCATTGATGCCTTAATCGCGTGTCTTAGTGAATTTCTACGATACACAAATGTTGTTATCTGATACGGTGTCACTACTGAACAACCACTCTTTTTAGTTACCATTGATATGATTTGTAGTTAACGGTCATTTTCAAAGCAACGTTATACCAATCATGCAAATCTAAATTAACTTTCCACCTATTAGCATAATCGGTCATGGGCTCAGCCCCTTGGAGCCTATCAAAGCCGCTACTTCGGACCTTATTAGGCGATTCCCCTTGAAACCCCTCATGGTATAGGGTTGTGCCCCTTAGAACACGTTAGGCCGGTTCCATGGGTTCGCAAAATTATAATATTCTTGAATGAGAGTATTCAATCAAGTAGAGATGCACAATGATCGATTTCTGCATCACATAATTATCTATAGGAGTGCTAACTTAAGAGATCTGTTTTCCAGTTAGATTTCTTTAATACGTTTTCAATGTAATGAGATTGTGAAATAGTAATTCATTTGTTTTTAAGCTTAAATGGTAAGTTTTCATTGGTTTTGTATGGATTATTCCTCTTGGTGAAATGCTTATTTTGGCAAAGTATGGTGGATACGAATGGTTCTTCAAGATACAAGTTGTAATGGTTGATGTTGGGAATGTTTTGCTAGGCAGAAATTCTCTAAGTCAGAGTTCCGAAGGAAGTTAGTCCGGAACTTCCTTCACACTGAGTAGTTCCTCCGGAACTCCTCTTGGTGTTACTCCGGAACTTTGACTTATCCCCTTGTTGCAAGTTCCAATGCATAAAGCTGTCAGAAAGCAGTTTTACTTTACACCATGCTGTGCACTGTTCACCGATAGGTCTGCTCAACTGTTCACAGAAGCATGCTTGTACTACAACAACTCTGGAGTAGATATCATTTGTTTATTTAGCCTAGGAGCGAAAAGGAAATAAAATAATATCTTTTATTTCCTCCTTGCACTATATATATTAGTTGTATTTCCTTTTGTTTGTGTTGATCGAATATCTCTTTTGTTCATCAGCTGTAACTCTTTGTAAACACTGTGAAGTATAAATATAGTAGTGCTTGGAATTGATATCTTGTGTTTATCTACTTTACTTCTTGTTTACTAGTTACTGTTTCGATCAAACCATTTCAAACTTTAACACAAACAAGTCTGATTCCGCCTTTCTTGTTTGACACCTTTGGTAACTTGTCTGGTTGGTTGATCCTAACCACGATCCTACAGTTGATCAGTTGGTCTAGATGGAGACTGAAGACCAAAGTTGTTCCCGATATGTCAAGTTGTTATAGATAAGCAAATTATTCTGGATGAAGATTTTTTTTTTTGGGAACGGCAGTATAAATAAATTAACGGCTCAAAACGAGCAAAATTACAAGGAAAGTAGAGGGTTTCTCAGCCAGTCCAACCACCCAATTACATTACTGTTCTTCCTAGACGAGTACCAAATAAAAGAATGAAAGACAATAGAGTCAAATATGCTACCGTTCCGGCTGATATGACCTTTGAAAACATGGTCATTCCTTGTATTCCAAATCACCCACCATGTGGAAAAGAAGACAGTGTGAATGATGTCTTTTTTGCTCCTAGATAGGTGACCCTCTTCGATCTCTTTAAACAAACTTTTAGGGAAGTAGCTCGAACCACACTCAATCTCCAACCAACTTGTAACACGATCAAAAGTTCTTCTAGCGATGTCACAATCACTAAAAACATGATTCAGCGACTCAGCCGAATTGTGACATATAGGACACAGGATGTCAACAATCTCAATACCTCTTTTGGACAAGTTAAACCGTGTCGGTAACTTATCTAAAAACATCCTCCAAACCATTATGTTCACTTTCTTGGGCACATATTTGATCCATCTCGTCGGTCCGTCGCCATCCGGAAGATAACATTTGTCAATCAATGCACGAACCGATTTAACCGAAAATTCCGAATCATTATTGCACGACCATTTCCATTTGTCTTTACCGGCACTGAACGAGAACCCCGAAATGAGCTCTAAAAGCGTCGTGAATTGCCCCTCTTCCGCACCACCACGAATGAGTCTTCTCCAGTTCCAAATTCACTCGTTATTGTGTCTCAACTCCCAGATGTTCTTCTCTTTATCCAACGAAAGAGCATATAATCTCTGAAAACGAGTATCGAACGATTGATTATCCACCCAAATGTCTTTCCAAAATTTGGTTGCATCACCACGACCAACAACCTTATGCAACAAGTTCGAATCAACAAGTCGTGATTCTGGATGAAGATATTGTCCGGATGAACTCGAGTTCTTCAAGATGGAGAGTTATTACGGATTTGACTTTCAAATAATACTTCTTCTGAATGCTAACAAGCTAGTCAGCTTTAAAGTACAACTGCAGACTTGCTTACTAGATACCTGGCACTATACGCTGTAGATATCACAACAGTCTTCATTCAACTGCTTTCTTATGTATTTTAGTCCATTATGTAATGTTTTAGTGTCCAGATATTGTAGAAACCAGGGTCGTCGGCTAAGCTAACCCCGGTGGGACGGTGCGGAAGCGGATCAGAGACTTTGTGCACTCGTTTTTGTAGAACAAATATACACCCGGATAATCAACGATAGTATGTGAGATGTGATGATGATGAAGAAAACGATCAATAGATGTGGTAAACAATATGATCAAGAGATGAATAAACATAATCGAAAGATTACATATTACCTACCTCACTCATACCTAGGTTCATGAACAAGTGTTCATGAACCCTCACAACTTCAAACTCATGGTTTTCTCTCTATCACCCATACGAATATGTGGAGTTAAGCTACTAGAATTAAGTTGGTAACTTAGAAATACATCATGAAAGTTAAGGGTGTTGTATGTAAGGTGAAACTTTATGGTTAAAATTTGACCAAGTGACCAAAGTGAATGGACCAAGGTTATAACTAGTAAATTAAAAAGAAAATTCTGGATTTCTCCCATAGAGAAATACGCTGAACGTGATTGAGAAAGGGAGGGGGGAGCTAGGGGTTGGAGCTAATTATTGAGATCAAGCTCAAATCTGGTGGAGAATGTAGAAGGGATTCGAATTGGAGCTACAGATTTTACCCTCCATGAGATTCCATTTGATTTCTTCCCTAATTCGAAAGTAAGTTCATCCCTATGCGATAGATAAGTGGTAAATCACCAATTTTGCTAAATTAAAGCATGAATTCGGTTGTATGGGTGATGTTGTGACACCAACTCTCAGACTTGGCTCTGGGAGGGGTCACGCATCGGATTTACTCATGAACACAAGGTACAAAAGCAACGGAAAATTAAAACTTTTATTTATTTATAGCCAAGTAACAAGTAAGATAGAAATTCTACAACAGTTACCGAAAACTAGATAGGATAATAACTATAATTATGCTTCTATCTACAGTAAAACTATGTCAGTATGCCCCGTAACTTCCCTCCAATAGCTTGCCCACCTAATTCGCTCAAGCATGAGCATTTCCCTTGATACTCGGATCCTTAATATCACCTGATATACATACTTTAAAATATCAGCTTACGCTTGTGAGTTCTACATTTTTTCTAAAAGCGTTACCTTTATCTCGAAAGTTTATTCCAACACTTGGGCCTAACGGTCCCTTTTTAACAAACATTTATCAGGTATAAAACATAATTATAACATTATACCAAAATATAACATTTAAACCATTTATCATTTAAACCTCTACCCTTTAACCATTTAACTAAGCATTTTCTAGTGGAACCACGTTAGTTCCTCGGGTAACCGTCGCCACTCGAATACCTTTTCAGAATAGAGTAACCGACGTTACCCCGGAGAACCGTCATCCCCGCTTATAGTTGTACAACCGCTGTTTCCTTTTTACTCAGACAATATTGCTTAGATCATTTCTCAAAAAATCCATTTGATTATTCCTTTCTTTTATAATAACATTTTCAACCCAATCCATCACCCGGATATAGAATAAGCATTTTATAACTATAATGTTAAGTCTTGTTAAACCATAGTGATACCTGCACTGGACTGAGTCTATATCATTTCCTATTGTATTACGGGTGTTTATATATAGGAAGTACTGCAGCGTATCCATCACACCTTAAATACAAACGGATATGAGATAGTACCACCCAGTGTAGATTACATCTTACAATCACAACAAGGTCAATAAGATTATATTTATCCGACACTTATGCATATGCACAAGCTTAGACCAAACCTTTACTTTTTCCATTACTCACAACTTTATTCAAAAGTTTCATCTTTTATATTACATGTTCATTATAACCTTCCCGGAAACAGTTTATAACAGGTAATCATAATGTAAAATAGGTATAGGCATTAAAACATTTCACGTATGTGTATCCACATAAACAGGTAAAAAGCATTTCAAATACTTTTCATGTAAACAGATGAATATATAACATTGTATGTATATCAGCCCAAAAATATTAAAACATTTAAAAGTGGGCTCATAGAACTCACATTATTCTCTTATGTAGTTAATTCAGACAGAATCTCCGCTATGTCTCCCGATTTAAACCTAATTGCGTATTGTATGGCGTTAATGCAAGGTTTTATATAATAAACACTTCGTATGTTTATTTTAACATTTTATTATCTTAATAATATTTAATTATTATGCTTACCTATTTTGAAGGTCAAAATGACCAAAATGCCCTTTAGGCAATTATCCTTTTCTTTTAATGATAATTATGAAGACGTGCATTCCTATAAGTAAACGCCCACCCTGGGATCAACCAGTGAGGTATGCCAAGTCGTAGTTGGATTTATGTGACACCCCCGCTTTGCTAGAAACCCTACAGTCGCTTACTCTTCCGGTCCGCACAAACTTTTAAGTACCCGAATAACTTGGTATATTAACTTTTTTATCATTTCTCATTTTTTAAGCCATATATATTTATTATATATATAATATGTTACCAAAAGTCAAGTCCCAATACCTCCCGAATTGTTCAATATCAATTATCTTTATTTCAAAACCCTATTTTCGACTAATTATCAAATAATTATCAAAACTCTTTATCGTATGAAATAAACTTAGGGATTTTACTCATAATATTATATGATAACATACCTTAAAAATATTAGCCCCCAATTTAACCCGTTCGTTCAATTTTGGTAAAGTAACGTTACGAAAACCCTAATTTTGACGTATTTTTTAAATAAATACCAAACCTTTCCAAAACTTGAACATAACTTAGGTCTTTCTTGAAACACGATTTTAGGATTACCTACAAAAATTCAGACCCTAATTCCCACCCGATCAGCCAATTTTAGCAAAACAAGCTCAAGAACCCTAATTTTTATACATTTTTAGAAACCCAACAAAGCAACAATATTATCAAAAACTGAGATAGGCTATTTTTAATATACCAAATGAAGATTGACTGCAGAATTTTAGCCTTCAACTCTTCTTCGATTTCTCATATTGCTCCAACGAAGTTCTGATGAGGTTTTAGGGTTTTTGAGTGAAGAATTTGTAAATTGGTGATTGAATTCGAACGATTAGAGCCCCTATTTATAGTGTTTAGATGTGTCCACAGGTGCTAACACGATCTATGGTGACTAAGCTGTGACGCTCATTCCCATACTTGGCTCCAGAAGGGGTCACTAATCGGATTTACTCATAAACGCATGGTACAACAGAGATAACTAAGCAGCGGAAATTAAAAAACTTTTCATTTATATATATATGCCAAGTACAACAGTAAGGAAGATACAACATAATCTAACACTAGATCTTATCTATGTCTATTGTCAGTTTACTACCGAGTCCTTTCCTGATAGCTTGCCCACCTAGTCTGTCCGCACCAAAGCCCTTTCCTTGCTACCTTAAACATCATCATCACCTGACATACATATGTTTTTGGAAAGGTCAGCTTACGCTGGTGAGTTCTACGTTTTTCAAAAAGCGTTACCTTTGCCTTGAAAGGTTTATTCCAATGCTTAGACCTAACGACCCTCCTTTTATCAAACATTTATCAAGTATAAACCATAACAGAATTATATTGTACCTTTAAAACCATTATCTTTTAAACAATTATCAGGTATAAGACATAACAACATTATACCAAAATATAACCTTTAAACATTTAGCAGGTATAAAACATGATAGAGTTTGTAGAAACCGGGGTCGGTGAGCCAAGCCAAACCCCGATGGCACAGCGGAAGCGGATTGGAGACTTTGTGAGCTTCGTCTTTGTAGAACAAATATAAACACCAAGAAGAACATAATGGACCGGATCTTCAACAATGGTGTTTGAGATGTGATGATGATGATGAGGATAAAATAGAAGTAGTGATGAACAAGATAAATAGATAATCAAAGATGATGTTGAATGATTACAAGTTTACCTACACCACTCATGCTAGGTTCATGAACAAGTGTTCATGAACCACACATAACTTCAAAGATACATGACTAAGCTCTCTCACTCATACACACATACATATCTTTCACAAATGAAAGACCAAACTATATATACTAACCTAACAATGGCAAACTAGTAAATAACCAACAACTAGTAGCTAGTGACAAATAAATATTATTACATCTAAATAATAATGTCACTTTGCCAGGTCTTCGGTTAGTGAGAGTCTTCGAGTCATAAACTTCACCGTGTTGTGCGAATGGTCAAACGGTAAGTGGTACGTTGAGTTTCATCTAACCAAATCTCGAACTCGTCGGCCTCGGAAATTCCCAACAGAGTTATATCAAACATTTAACCATTTAACCATTTGATCATTTAATAAGTATAAACATAACAGTATTATACCAAAACATAACCTTTAAAATCATCGTAAAACCATTTAGTACTCAAAGTACTTTGGGTCTCCTAGACCCTCTCTTGTGCAAATAATCATTAGGTATAAAACATAAAAGAGTTATACGAAATATTATAAGCAGTCATTTATTTACTTACTAAGCATTATCTATTGGAACCACGTTAATTCCTCGGGCAACCGTCGTCACCCGAATACCTTTTAAATAGAGCAGTCGTCGCCACCCCGGAGAACCGTCATTCTCCACTTCTAGTTATACAACCACCTTTTCCCTTTTCTCTGGACAATATCCGCTTAGATTAAAACCTTTTCAACCTTTTAAACATTTTCATCCTTTTCAAAAGTCCATTTAAATAACATTTGTATTTGGACTCATAACCTTTTCAACACCAGTCCATCACCCGTATATGCACTACTACAAAAAATGCCTTTCTTGACGCTTTTTGCGCGTCAAGAAAGGGCCCATATGACGCGCAAAAAAGCGTCAAGGAAGGCAGGGTCAAGAAGGTTCTTGACGCGCAAAATGCGCGTCATCCCGTTTTTGACGCGCAAACGATGACACGCATTTTATGACGCGCAATGCGTGTCATAAAAAACGTGTCAAGGAAGGCCCCGTCATAATCTGCTTATGACATGCATTTTTGCGCGTCATGAATTTACAAAAAAAAAACAAAAAAAAATTATTTTTGTAGATTCACTAATTTCCACATTATTGACAATTAACTTTTTAATCAAAATAAAATACACTTATAGCAAAATAATAAATTTCATATATAAAGCAAACATTACAAAGTTAACATTAATTTACATTAATGCAATGCTACATGAAACCTTAGCATCTTCCATCTCAATACTTGCATTATCAAGCCCATCTACAAGAAGGAAAAAGGATGGTTAAAAGTAGGAAAGGAAAAACAGCAGCAGCTGTTAGGAAAAACTTGCAGCAGCAGGAAGGAAAAACAACAGCAGCTGTTAGGAAAAATATTTTATAAACAATTTATACAAGTTCATAAAGGTTTTTATATGCATCCTGACAATTCTACCTCTTGCAAGTGCTCTAACTATTTCTAGATTGAGAGAAGTCACCTAATAAAATCGAGAACCAACAGAGACAATAAAACAAGAAACACATATAAGAGAACATAATATAAAGTCAATGAAGATCAAGTTTCAATCACAGTAGAGCTTACCGAAATTCGAGTAGCAACAAACCCAGCTTTCACAAAAGGCTGATTCAATCCTCTTCTATGGACACCTGAATTGCTAGCTTGAAAGTAACCAAAAGGGCCTGAGACACACGAACGCGACTTGAAAACCCAAAACATAATTCACATAGAATCAGTAACTAGCAAACATACTACTTAACTGACCTGCTCCATGAATAACAACAAAACTATTGTAGTCTAAAACCTGTTGTTCCCTAAAAGCATTAACTCTGTTCAGAGGTTCTAAATTTCCAGGGCGTTTGCTCCAATCCATTTCGAGAACTGAGACGAAATAAAATTTTAGTTTCTGAAATCAAACATGCTCAATTACTAACAATTTATCTTCATAAAGGGGTTGATTGTGATCAAGACTAAATTTAAAGCACGAAGCGTGAAACCAACAAGAACAAAATTTCCATGACAAAAATATACTCAAAAGATAACATATTATCTATTCAGCGATTGTTTGAGCTCTTATATTTTATGTTGGTTCATTTCACCCCTTGAGAAATCAAACACTTCTTGGCAGAAATTGTTTCATTTGTTTTTTGTTGTTGTAACCAGATCAGGAATGAAACTAGACCACCTACCATCCGAGAAATAAAAGGTGATAGTTTAAAAACCACAACAGCTGACCTGCACTAGTATAGTGTTGAGTTTATTGACATACAACCTGCACTAGTACATATTTAAAACAAATAAAATTTGATGTTTAAAACTTAAAAATAACATCATCAAGAATAAAACTACACCACCCAGACCTTTACAATAACATCAGATTTATGCCTAGCATAAAATCTGCTTGGTTCTAACCTGCTGTTATATGATGATGCTTGTTTTAACCTACTGTTGTAGTATAAAATGTTGATAATTTGTTGTTTCTAAAACAGTTTACCTGAGAATAAAAGGTCATGTAAACTTATGTTCGGCATGTACGCATAATTAGCAAAGTAAAGAAGAGAAAAAGAGCATCAGAAATGTTAAGTTTACTACCTATTTTCCAAGACTAGAAGCTTATGATAGGCCTCAATATTGTCTTTCCGTTCATTCCTTCACCTATCATCGCATGTTTGTCTCTCTACAGCGTTTATCAATAGAACTTATATAATTCATAAAAGAATCTATGACACATAGAGGCATTTCAAATTACTGCACGTGAGATAGTCATATTCAGTACCTGGCTGCAGCTGTATAAGCATTGTCCACCATAAGCCCAAGCCAAACATGTAACTTGATTCACCTCTACAAGCATTGTCCACCATGGTACTCATAGATTTGCTTTCGGACAATCGAGTGAAACTTCCTAGATATTAATAAAGAGATATTTTTGTTAAATTTAGATCTAAGTAAAATAATCATTTTAGATAAACAATATCAAATTTCTTCAAGATTACATTATGAGGGCATGATAATGTTACATTATAACTACAATGATGATTGTAATCTTATATCAGGTTCAAATGGCAAAAATCATAAGTGAAATAAAGTGAGATAAAGTTTTCAGTTGTTTGCTTTCAATTACTATTAAGTAAAACGATTTTGTACAACCAAACTAACTACAATAGAACCACTGAAAAACAAAAACTAAACAAATGCTATAAAACTGGGAGTAACCTGCATATAGGGTAGAGCAAATTATAATGACTCTTTCTGAGTGATCCAAAACTAAACAAACAACACACAATTAAGCTTAATTCATCCAAAAGATTATACACCTAAAACCCAAAATTGCATCTCATAATACTCAGGCAGGGGCTCTTAAAGCTGTAGTATGTTTCCATATGTGGCACGAGTAGGATACAATCTTTGTGATCATAAGGCCATGTCACCCATTAATAAGTTCCAGGTTTCCTACAAATTTAACTCAATGTACCTTAAGTTACATATGTATGATCCCTTAGGCAAGTTGTAAATCATGTAAAACACTATCAATCCACTCATAAAAACATATTATCCTAGCAACCAACTGAGACAACTAAAGTTTGTGCATCAAAACTAGAATAAGATAGCAATCAATCACCAATTAAACCTGCGTATATTGCCAATTAGGGGAAGAAGAATATTATTATCAAAGGCATCTTAGCATAATAAGACCGGCAGTAAGAATACTTGAAATTGCTTCTGGACATAAGGACGGAAAGCAACAAACTACACACAGAATATAAATTGAAGCAGATATGTCCTCACACAATCAACGAAAAGCATGAATCAGAGTGTAAACCTTTATGTATACCTTGAATTAAGAAGCAGCAAAGAAGGAAGAGTTGAGGCTAATTGAGAGATGCTAAAACCCTAGGGTCTTTGAAAGTTCATTCGATAATTGAATGATGAATAATTTCAAGAAACGATTGGGAGAGAAGGGGAATACCTCAAGGGTGACGGGAAACCCTAGCCCTATCTGTACCTTGAGCGGCCCCGTACCTTGAGTGTTGCGGTTGAAACCCTAGCCCATCGATTTGAAATTCTTATGGAGTGATATACCAGAGATGGAGCTGAGATGAGAATCGATTCTTGTGGCAGTGATGACAACGAGAGGGAGCAGCGGTGGTACCGGCTTTCTGAGAGGGAATTAGGAGAAGAAACAAAGATGGAGCGGTCGTACCGGCGTTGTGAGAGGGAATTAGGGCAAATATATTAGCAGGAGTGGATTTTTTTAAGCGGGCAGATGGGTTCGAGTTTTTAGGAAAAAAAATATAAAACGACAGTATGAAGATGACGCGCGCCTAAAGTGTACTCCGTGTTTTTTTTACTTATGACGCACAAAATTGCCCTTCATCTACTCTTAAAATTTTACTTATGACGCACAAAATTGCCCTGTTTCTAGTAGTGATGGAAATAAACGTTTTATAAATATAATGTTATGGGTATTGTTAAACTTTATTGAAACCTACACTAGACTGATTCTATAACATTTCCTATTGTATTACGGGTGTTTATATATAAGAAGTACCGCATCGTATCCACCACACCTTAGATACAAACGGATATGATATAGAATCATCCCAATATAGATTACATCTTACAATCACAAAGCTAATAAGGTCATATTTATCCGACAATTATTGACATACATAAGCTTAGACCAAACATTCACATTTTCCATTTCCCAAAACTTTATATAAAAGATCCATCCTTTACATTACCGTTTATTATAACCTTCCCGAAAACAGTTTGTAACAAGTAACCATTATTTATAACAGTTATAGGCCTCAAAACATTCTACGTATGTGTATTGGCACAAAACATGTAAAAGGGATTTTAACGCGTTTCCTTAACATTTCCCATATATATCATTTCTAAAGCAATTAGCAGTTTAACAATTTAGGACATTTCACCCGTAAACACTATCATAACCTTTTCACGTATATTTCAAATCGATAATCATTAAACAGTTTAATACTGTAAAGCATTTCATCAATAATCATTTTCATAACATTTTCATAATCTTTCACGTATATATCAATCAGAAATCTTTTAACAACTCTAACAGTTAAAACAGGCAGTATCTTAGTTATAAAACATTTGAATATATTTTCATAACATTTGTATGTATATCAGCCCGAAAATATTTAAAACATTTAAAACATTTAAAGAGTGGTCTCATAGAACTCACATCATTCTGTTAAGCAGTTAATTCAGGCAAAACCTCCGCTATGCCTTCCAATTAAACATAATCGCGTATTGTATGGCGTTAACGCAATGTTTAATATAATAAACACTTCGTATGTTTATTTTAACGTCTTATTATCTTAATAATATTCAATTATTAAGTTCATTTCTTTTTAAAGGTCAAAATGACCAAAATGCCCTTCAGGCCGTTATCCTTTTTCTTTTAACGATAATACGAAGACGGGCATTCATATAAGTAAACGCTCACTACGGGATTGCCCAGTGAGGTATGCCAGTTCCCAGTTGGGATTTATGCGACACCCCCGCTTTGCCAGAAACCCCGGTGTACAGGCGCCTACCCTTCCAGTCCGCACGAACTTCTAAATACCTGATTAACTCGGTATATTCAATACTTTAATATATATCCATTTTAACTTCATATATTTTTATTATATATAAAAACATGTTGCCATACCAAAAATCAAGTCCCCATACTCTCCGGATTATTTTATATTAAATAATCTTATTTCGAAACCCTAATTTCCCGTTATTCTCATTTCTAGACCAAAACTCATTTTTATTCGAAATTGAATTAGGGTATTATCCATTATAACATTTTATAATATGATTTAAAATATCAAAGCTTAATTCAAAACCGTTTACTCAATTTGGACAGAACAATGATATGAAAACCCTAATTTTGACCCGTTAACAAAACCTTTACCAAAAATTTTCCAATTGGGAAATAAACTTAGAGCTTTCTTAAAATACATAATTTTATGATTACCTATAAAAATTCAGACCCTAATTCCAACCCGATCAGCCAATTTTAGCAAAACAAGCTCAAGAAACCTAATTTTTATGCATTTTTAGAAAACATACTTAGAAGCAAAATTATCAAAAACTGAAAGAGGTTAATGTTAATCATACCTAATGATGCTTGAATGCTGAATTTTAGCCTCTAACTCCAAACGAGGTACAGAAGAAGTCGCTTGTTCCTTTTAGGGTTTTTAAGGTGGAAAACTGAGAAATTGGTGAGTGTTTGGGTGCTGATTGATCCGCTATTTGTACATGTTAGGGGCGCAGGAGTTGCTCCAAGTGTCTAGGGTGACTAGCCAGCCGAAATCGACGCGTAGGTGAAGAAAATTGGGCTGCAAGCTAGGAGACGTGGACCAAAACGCGACCAGACATGATTCTGCGACCTGTGTCGGTTCGCGGTACGCGACACCACCCTGGAAACCTTCACGACCCGCGGAGTAGTTTGGGGTTTTGGCAGAATTGGTCCCTCTATTTTTTATTTACATTTTGGCCCCCAGACTTCTACCAAACTGTTATTTTATGCTTTAAAACATTATGGGACATATTTATAAAAGTTTCTAAGGCTCGGGACATGCTCAATGATATACGTATACATACGTATATATATTTCTTTATATATATATATATATATTTATATTTCACTATTTTGCACTTTAGCCCCTCTAACTTTTATCTCTTTATCATTTTATGTACCAAAACATTATGGGACATAATATTAATAGTTTTAGGGCTCGGGATACGTTTGATAAGGTTTATATACATTCGTATATATATATATATATATATATATTCTATCAATTTACATTTTAGCCCTTCTACTTCTCATGCTTATCATTTCATTTTTCGATTCACTTTAGGAAGTATTTATAATAACTTCTAAGCCTCGGGTTCCTATAAATACATATAAATACATATAAGTACGTATAATACTCGTATACGTTATGTATTTATTCATTTTCAACCATTATTTCAACGTAAGGATACGTTCTTATTTATTTTTCACATGCTTAACTATTCTAACACGTATTCCCACATATATATTCATCAAATGAATATTTCACATGTATTTAAGCCATTAGAATATATATATATATATATATATATATATATATATATATATGTATGTATATACTTACACATATATCTAATATAATACAATCGTGTAAAGGTATTTTCCTCTGGTTGTTAGTTATACCTTATCATATCAACTCCTAAACACGTATTTCATTTTGATATCATGTATATCAATTATCCTGGATATAAAACATGTATTTACTTCATTTCATCAACCAACACTTGTATCATTCACATAACCCTATCTTCTATCAATTCATTACCTGTTAACGGGTAAACATGCATTTTTCATACGTTTCATCACATTTGGCTATTTAACACATATAACATAGGTATTTATAACATAAACACGTGTAGTATTTGCAAATTCATTATCCTTAACCCATTTATCAACCAATAAGCCATATCAGTATACGTTTTAGCTACTTAACACTTATAGCACACGTATATAAAATAAGTCATAAAATTTTGGGGTGTTACATAAGCACTCCAATTCGACGCGTAGGAGGGCCAAACTTGAGCTCCAAGTGAAGAAGACGTGGCTGAAAACGAACTTGGCATGAATTTGCCTGCTGTTGCTCCTTGGCGGACTGTGACATGCATATGGTCCGCGAGCCACACGTATCCGACCAGTTTTGTTTATTTAACTCTTTCAGACCCTAAACTTCTATTATATGCATTCTAGGCCCTCGAACGTCTATAGTTTTACCATTTTATGCACCAAAACATTATGAGACGTATTTCTAATATTTTATAAGGCTCGGGACACGTATATACATACGTATATATATTTTATTTATTTATGTATTCGTTATTTTTCTTTACGTAAATTATCAATTTGTGTTCGTAACTATATTATACACATATAGACATGTATTCATTAGTTCTTTATCTTCTTAAACATGTAGGCCTTAACATTCTAATCATAATGATTATTTAAATTCGTATATATACAATTAAAACACGTATACGCGACGTATTTATTCACGTATCATCATTTTTGAACCCATTCATCATTTTTCTCATATAAACACGTGTTTACTTATATAATATCATTTCCTAACGCGTATTTATAATAAAATCATATATGTAAATATATCAAGACACGTAGTTACCTAGACATAAATATCGGGATGTTACATATGTACATGTAAATGGTGTGTGTATTGTGGAATTGCATGATTAATCCTTGTAGGCAATTACTTGAAGTTGTAGAGTGGGTAAGCCATATGTTTAGAAATCAAAGTTTGTTGCATATGTGTGTGAGAGTTTAGTTCAGTTGACTAAATTCAAAGTTGTACATATAATTGTAGTAATGGTTGCTAATTTGACATGGTTGTGATTATGATGCAAGTTAGTAAGGTTGGGTTAATTTGACATGTTGGGGAAATAGTAGTGGACTAATATGATGTATGAAAGTGTGAGATTAATATTATGTGTAGTATAGTATCACTATTGACCCGTAAGGGTAAAAGTGGATGTGAATGGTTTATGAACCATGTGCACCTTCAGGTGTTGAATCATAATTGCTAGTTATTGACCAAAGTTGGGAAATTAGTAGTTTAACTAATTTGATGTATGAAAGTGAGTGATTTATAGTATTTGTAGTTTTACATGATTTTTTACCCGTAAGGGTAAAAGTGGATGCAAATGGTTTACGAACCATATAGACCTTCGGGTGAAGTTGTGGAATAATAGGGCATTGAACCAAACATATACCTTCGGATGAAGTGGAAGTAATTGGTCTTGAGCCATTGTATATCTACAGGTAAGAGTGCATGAATGTGAATATACAGTTAGAATTATAAAGGTCCTATTCAAGCATGTGGATGAAGGTGAATATGTGATTATGATTGTAACTTTCCTAATCAAGAATGTGGATGGAATGTGAATATGTGATTAGGATTAAAAAGGTCCTATTCAAGTATGCGGATGAAGGTGAATATGTGATTAGGATTATAAAGTTCCTATCAAGTATGTGGATGAATGTGAATATACGATTAGGATTATAAATGTCCTATTCAAGTATGTGGATCTTCGGTGAGTGTGTGATTAGGATTATAAAGTTTATATTCAAGTATGTGGATGAATGTGAACATATGATTAGGATCATAAAAAAAATTCAAGTATATGAATGAATGTGAATATGTGATTAGGATCATAAAGGTCATATTCAAGTAGGTGGGTGAATGTGAATATGTGAGTAGGATTATAAAGTCCCTATTCAAATATATGGATAATGTTGTATATATATTTCACTAGCCACTTACCCGGGTAAATACCCGGGTTTAAAACGTAAAAAAGAAAATATAGATATATATATACTATCCAAAAAATTCTTATCGGTAAAACAATATTCAATAATAATAAAAAAAATTCAATTATAATTACAAATTTGAGAAGATAGATTTATACAATATATTTCTTTTTACATTGGTTGGACGACCATCTTCATCCAAAATCAAGATCTTCAAACCCTTTTTGCTCTTCACCCTTGATAAAGCAACCTATAATTGACCATGAGAGAAGACGGGATCTTTTAAGTACAATCCAACTCTCGTAAGAGATTGACCTTAGCTTTTGTTTACAGTCATAGAAAAACAAACAGAGATCGGAAACTATTTTCTCTTAAACCGAAAAACAACTCTTTTATCTGTTGAACCAATGAAAGTCTAAGAATAAAAGTCCTGAATCCGGTATTGCTTCCGGAGATAACCATCGCTTCAATAACATGCTTCCCTAGAGATACGATCTGAAGACGTGTTCCATTACATAAGTCATTCCTCTGATCAATGTTTCTAAGCAACATAACAGGAACACCAACTTTCAGCACAAGACGATGATTTGGAATGCCAGATATATGGTAAACAATTCAGGACGTCTGGTGAGTATAAGTTATGATCAACGCCGTCACCTACAATCTCATCTTGACATACAAAATCTGAGCTTAAATACTCATGTTCTTCACCGGGAACAAAAGAAAGCAGACGACTGTTGATATCATCGACAACCTCATTAGTTGGTGCGAGAATAGCTCTTTCAGACCAAAAATCTTGTTCACCAAAGTTGTCCAGAAACGATGGATAAACAAAATCAATAAAATCGCTAACCGGATCCGATGAATCATGAATAAGAAGATCAGGAGGAATAACTATTTCTGACTCACCATCATTATCTCCATCGGCTTTTCCCTCACAAATATCCAAAAGCCATTGAGCAAAATCACCCGTTTCTTGTATCTCTGATGGATTGTTACCTTGAAGAAGATGCATGTTTTTTGTTAACTTTAGAACCTTGCACTCTCTCCAAATGTAAGATGAAGTAAGGCAGGAAGTGACAACATCTTAATTTTAAGCGCCTTGCAGAACGGGAAATGAAATATAACATAAAACTAAATTCGGAACAAAAATAGAAAAGAATAATAAATAAACAAAACATTTTAGCCATGAACAAATTCTCCTTAACCCGTATGTACACAATACGTTCATCATTCACAAGTGTAATATTTTATAAATAAATATAATCGCCATGTTCAAAATCCACCCTATGATGAACTGAACTATCCACCATTATAACAATTTCATCCAAATGGCATCAAGATATAAATTTCATAATAATAAATTGTAATTCCATTCAGACCATCATATATGGATATACTTTTTGGAACCCTTAACACAAAAAAAAAAAAAAAAAAAAAGAGGTGGTGTTGATAAAAATAGTAGGACAAAAATGATCAATATGACTTTGTTTTACCATGATGGAAGAAATAACATACTTAAAACATCATAGTGTATTGTGAGATTAATTTTTTTGTTACAATTGACTTTTTTCTAAAAGTCAAAGCATAGAACAACCCCTCCCCTTTTATCTAAAAGTCAAAGCATAGAACAACCCCTCCCCTTTTATTTTTTTGTAAAAAGGTCTAATGTTCTATGAAAATTTCAATACTATCTAACAACTCTTCAAATAATATTTATCCACTTAAAATAATTATAGCTAGTGATATTTATCACCAAAAAAAATAACAAATAATCAAATCTTATACAAACAATCACACTTTCATCATAAAGACCTTCAAATTGATAAAACAATAGCTAAATTGAATTCTAAACTATGCATCAATCCTCTGTTGAATTGACTTCTAAAGTGTGCATCTTCTTTTAGTAGTAGCTCCTCGTAGTAGAGGCCTACCTACATTTATTGAAATCGTTCTATAAGAATGCAAGCAAGAAACAAAAGCAAAGGTGCTTAGGAAGAAAGGCATGTGGTTCATAAAAGTCCAGGGGAGGGACATATACATGATAAATGACACGCACACTCCGAACCAATTTTGTGTAATTAATCTATTGTTCCTCGAGGGTTCATGTTTCATATATAGAGTACTGATATGTAAACAGCTTTGAAAACGTAACATTATATCAACATAGTTTCAAAATGATACCAAACAATAATATGTTTCTAATGTTTTAACCAGCAGTTAATAAAAACAGCTAACTAAAGGGTCAATATTTATTTTAAAAAAAAGTCAGTCGTACCTAGTGATAAAAAAAATCCTGAAAATGGGATAAAAAAAAGCATACCATTGACATCAAATAAACCATATGAATCACCTTTTTCATATGAAGAAAACCATTATCAAGCTGGTACTCGAAAACAGTGTCATCACCTATGATCATTTAGATAGAAACTAAAATACAAAATCATATTAATATGATGTTTAGTAGATAACAAATAGATTTAAATGTAAAACTCACATTTTATAACCCTTTAACATCTCACTTCCAAGCTGAATTGTAAGAACTTCTTTATTTTTAAACTTAACCCTCAAATTGATATGCTATTCCACAGCAGCAAGGAGTGGCACCTCCTTTGGAATTCGCTAAGAAGTAAACAAATATATCACTTCTAAGCTGAATTGTAAGAACTTCTTCATTTTCAAACTTAACCATCAAATTGATATGCTATTCCACAGCAGCAAGGAGTGCCACCTCTTTTGGAATTCGTCTATAAGTGAACACATGAGTGAGATTGCTAAAACGAATATAGTGTATAGCATTAAGATACATGCATATTTTACAGGTTAAAGAAATGCGTATCTAAACAGAGATAAATAAAAGTAGTTCATCCATGAATATGTCCTTACATAGTTACAATTACCGATTTAGAGATTTTATATTCAAAATTTATACAAAATTTTAGGGGTGTTAATTATCTATACAAAATTTATAGAATGGATCTTATTGGGTGTTCTTAATTATCTATACAAAATTTATAGAATGGACAAAAAAGTGTTTAAAGGTCAACACAAACGAACCCTTTGGATGTATTACACATCCTCACCCAACCAACCATCTTACAACCTCTATGTAAGAACACCCAAAATAAATGCAAGACTCACTTCATTGGTTAAAATATTATCTCATCACCTTGACCAAAAGTTTTACATCCCTGCAATAAAAAAAAATTCCATAACACAAGTATCCATTATGAAATTTTATATATGAATTATAAATGAACATATAAAAAAAAAAGACCTTTGACATACCTCTACATTTTCCTCATTATCATAAATCTCGCATCTAAATGTCTGACCCAGATTATTTGCTAGGACAACAACATCACAATCTAGCATAAAAAGGAAAAGAATATTAGCCAAATTTTAGCAAGTTTTATTAATAAAAAGGAAGACACAAAATATAAAATACCATATTAAATGGCTTAACTGTCAAGTAAACTTAAAAAAATCTAATACCATACACATAAATCTACATAAAATAAGAATGCAATCATTTTAAATAGATATAGATATACAACTTGCCAAAAATCTAAATTTTGAAATTCTTAATTCTAGGCTAATTCAGGGTTTATTAGTTACCATAATTTAGGAATTTCAAAATCAGTTTATTTGACTTAAAGTTTCCTAAAATTAATGGTACAATTGATTATTTAAAAAACCTAAAAAATTAAAAAAATTACACATAGGATTTTTTAGAATAAGAGGATGTCACCTCATCAATTGATGATGTGGACAACCTTATAAGGTGCCAAATCAACCTTATATGTTTTGTTTAATAGAGTAGGTAGAAGGTAGATAGGTAGATTGTTGATAACCAAGTGTGGAAGTGTGTTTAATCATTGAAAGATGTATTTCCGAATTTGTAGACTTGCAATTGGCCCTTTTAAAGGTCGACGAGTTGGAAATTGGTAAATTGTTAAATTGGATGTATGTGTGGTAGATAAACTTCTTTTAAGGTCTTGTTTTATTATATCATAAACAACAACATGTTACTGTGTTACCAAATATAGCCGATACACAATCAAGAAGAGGCAAGGAACCGAACACTCGTGGATGAACATTCTGAATGTTGGCATTAATAACCGTTTGGTGACATATACTTTCGCTAAATTACGGTGTAATGGGTTAATTTGGCAAGCCCTTTTGTGGAGAAACTTGATTAATCATGAAAGTCATTTAATTTAATCGAACTTTTCTATGACCAAAAGTCAAAACTGCTTCTAATACTCTTTAAGGGAGATGGGCATTATATTTAAGATCATCTTTAGGGAAATCAATAGCTCTTATCGATTTAAAGACTCTATATATTGTATTTTACTTCTCATTGTAACTCATGCTTGTAAGGATTGATCATAGTGAGTAATACAATAGTAGAGCGCATTTTATTCAACACTTGTGTTCTTACTATCAAGTATCATTTTGATCATAATATTCATATTGGTGATATCGTTGTGTCTACTTGCTCAATATAGTGAGTAATTCGTGTGTTAGATTAACATTAAACCACGATCCTACATGTTTGTATCCACTCGATCATGAGTGGTGTCAAAGATAAATATGTCAACTACATATAAGACAATTATAATTCCTTTAACATAATTATCAAAATTTCTATATACACACTTGTCTACCTGGTTTAAATGATAATAATTTGGGAAAAAGACGAAAATAGCCTCTTTGACCAAGTTTGGGACGAAAATAGCCCCATGAAATTTTTTTCCCAACTTTTAGCCCTACCTTAACGGTCGTTAACGACCTCCATTGAAACCCAAAACGACCGTTCTCAATGACCAACCACGGAGCGACATGTGTCATCCACGGTCGTTAATACCTTGGAAAGGTCGTCAACGACCGTCGTTTTCCGTCAAACGACCGCCGACATTTTTCGTCTCCAGGAATCTTGGAACATTGTCTGACAGCCTTGTCGGGTGTGTGTCGACGTTCTGAGGTCGTAACGACCGTGGTCGACGACGACCACACTTACAGTCGTAACGACCGTTATCGGATTTAATTATTTTTTTTTTAATTTTAAAATAATTCCATGGTCGTTTCGACCATAGTCGTTGGCGACCACACATGTGGTCTTCAACGACCATAGTCGTTTCGACCGTGTATGAGGTCGTTTCGACCGTTCTTTCTCATATAATTAATAATTAAATGATAATTAATTAACCATTACAATTCACAAGGTAATTAAATGATAACTAATTGTCCCTTTTTTTCAAAATACTATCAATTAATTATTGCAATTAAATGATAATTAATTGTCCCTTTTTCCAAAACAGTATCAATTAATTATTGCAATTAAATGATAATTAATTGTCCATTTTTCCAAAGCACTATCAATTATTTATTGCAATTAAATGATAATTAATTAATCATTTTCAATTAAAGGTCCCTTTTTCCAAAGCACTATTGCAATAATTACTTTACCTTATGAATTGTAATGGTCAATTAATTATTATTTAATTATTAATTATATGAGAAAGAACGGTCGAAACGACCTCATACACGGTCGAAACGACTATGGTCGTTGAAGACCACTTGTGTGGTCGCCAACGACTATGGTCGAAACGACCATGGAATTATTTTAAAATTTAAAAAAAAAATAATTAAATCGGATAACGGTCGTTACGACTGTAACTGTGGTCGTCGTCGACCACGGTCGTTACGACCTCAGAACGTCGACACACACCCGACAAGGCTGTCAGACAATGTTCCAAGATTCCTGGAGACGAAAAATGTTGGCGGTCGTTTGACGGAAAACGACGGTCGCCGACGACCTTTCCAAGGTATTAACGACCGTGGATGACACATGTCGCTCCGTGGTTGGTCATCGAGAACGGTCGTTTTGGGTTTTAATGGAGGTCGTTAACGACCGTTAAGGTAGGGCTAAAAGTTGGGAAAAAAAATTCATGTGGCTATTTTCGTCCCAAACTTGGTCAAAGAGACTATTTTCGTCTTTTTCCCTAATAATTTAGTAAGACAACGTCAAAATTTGATGTAATTGTTTTGATGCTTGTTTCAAAACATATATATAGTTACACACTTTATAATCATTAGCAAACATGACAAGCCCTTCTTATTGCTTATTGCATATCTCCTCATCCAACTCACCATTTAAGACTATATTTTTCACATCCATTTGGTGAAGACAAGATCATGATTAGCTGCTAAAGCTATTAACAACCTAAAAGTGGATATTCCATCAACAAGAGCATATGTATCAAAGTAGTTTATATATGCTTTCTATCTAAGTCTCGGATGGCAATCTGTCTTTAAACTAAGTTGGTATCTTCAACTCTCTCATAATGCTAATGGATATCAAGTCATGATTTGGTTGTTATGGGTGCAAACGAGTCATGTTGCTCACGAGCTACTCAAGATCGGATTTAAAAAATCTTGAAACAAACCGAATTTTATTGAGCTCGGGCATAAAAAAAGCTCATTTATTTATCAAGCCCGAGCCTCAATGGCTCTAGAACATAAAAACATAAATTTAAAATACCTAGCTTACACACGTTTTAATCATACATCTAAGTCCGAGTCTCAATGGTTCTCGCAACATAAAAAAAATGAAGAACAAACCGGGGCGGTTGTAGCAATAAGCCCCGATTTACTTTCGGTCAAACCTCGTATTCCCAAACCTGAGATGAGTTGACGGTTTTGTTTAATTCAATCCGGGGCTTTTAGCCCAAACCGCCGCGGTTTGGAGTGTCAACTTATACTTTTGGGGTGTCCAGATAGATTAACCGGGAAAAAATCATGTTTTGAAAAGAAACGTTTTTATTTACTTTTAGAAAAAATAGAATTATTTTTAATAAAGTTTCTTATCAATTTCGAGAGGATGATAAACTACTTGAAATATTTTCATTGTCAAAGTATTATTAATCAAAATAATCAACTAAAATAAACTATTGAAGTGGATCTCAGTTCAATTTTTAAAAAAAGAACAAAACAGAACACAGCTAAGCTGCTAAGAAAAACACAAGATTAGATTACTCTTGGTTTTGTAGCCCTCTTTTGTCGTGCAAATCAGACAGAGGATGACCTGTGCTGTGCTTCTTTTTCCTTCTCTCCGCTTCACAACCCTAACTAAGAGCCAAGAGCCTCTGCCTTCCTTCCACCATACCTTTTTTTTCTTTTTTTTTCAAACCTTCTGCCGTCAAAATCCACCCATGAATGTAGCCCACGTCTCATTGTAACTCACGCTTCCTTCAGCCCAGGCCCAAACTCTTTAAATACAACAATAATATTTAGATTAGATCACTGGCCTCAAGTTTGGGTTATAATATCATTTTAGTTCATTCTCTCTCTCTCTATAACATACTAGATACTAGAAATTTATAAAGTGATATATTTCATAATTATATTGACACGTTTCTTAAATAATTAGCCGAAATGAAATGCACCTAAAATGAACCCATCAGTTGTCAAAATCTTTATAGAGGATTATACGTTTTATTCAGGAAGTGTTTGTTATTAGAGCATCTCAAGATCCAGCAGTTTGTGTTAGTGGAAGCTGGATAGTTTTAGTCATGACTGAAGTGTTGAAGCTTAAGGGAGCTTTAATGGACCTTTATGGATGACACTTTCAATACGATAAAGCCTCCAAGTGAAAGATTGTTGTGTTTGGTAGAATCTTTATTGGCCCAAAAGTATTGAAGACATGAGTATGGGCCAATTTTAGCCTGTTTTACATTTTCTTGTTCCCTAAGTAATTGACAGGTAAGATACCAGGTCTGCGGTCTCGGTCCAACCATGAAAACACTTATCTACGAATCGGTTTGCACAAACCTGTCAAAGGCTCAAAGCGACCAAAGTACCAGTGGGACATTTCTTGAAATCTCGATTTGGAGACTGGTAATAATTTGTCAACACCACAATTTGGAAGAACAATTGATAAACACCAAGAAATTTGCAAACCAACAAGTTTTTTAAAAGAAATCTTAAAGAAAAAAGGCAAGTAACATATACCAGCCTAATACCCCTACCATAGAAACAAAAGACAACAGACTCTACCAAGCAATTTAAACCCTAACTACTACCAAAATCTATCATTTTTAAAACTACTATATAGCACCACCTGGTAGAACATCCATCTCACCACCTAATTCATCTTCTTTTTCTTACCTCCACCCTTTGACCCAATTTTTGGTGTCTCTGTTGACTTTTCCTTTTCACTTTCTGGTACTTCAGCAGCATCCTCACCTGCAGATTCTTTAACATTATCATCAGGAGATTTAGAACTCATCTTCCTTTTCTTATTTCCACCTTTTGACTTGATCTTTGGAGTCTCTGTTGACTTCTTTTCACTTTCTGGTTCTTCAGCAGCATCCCCGTCTGCAGATTCTTTGACATTATCATCAAGAGAAATAGAATTCATCTTCCTTTTCTTGTTTACACCCTTTGACCTGATCTTTGGAGTCTCTTTTGACTTTTCCTTTTCACTTTCAGGTTCTTCAGCAGCATCTCCATCTGCAGATTCTTTAACATTATCATCAGGAGATTTAGTCTTGCTTTTACTTCCTTTTTTACCCCTAGAGTAAACTAATTTTTTTTGTTTCTCCTTTTTTCCATCTTTCTTCGTCTTTTCATCTTCTTTTAACTCAACTTCTTTTGAGGGGACTTTGCTTTCATCCTTGGGGCTACCAGCTCTGTTAATGATATCAAAATTGTCAAGTTAGAGAAACACTGCTGTAATATACATAAAACGATTAAGAACAGGTAACGGATGTGCATACATTTCCGGAAGAATATCAGTATTTTGAGCTTCAACAGCAACCTCCTTACTCGGCGCAGAAAATTCTTTCAGAAATTCCCATTTTTCTTTCCTTAGATTCAATGTTTCTTCATCACCATCCACATACAAAACCTGCAATCAAATCCACGTTAAAACATATAAGTTGGTAGTTATGATTGACAAGGGGTAACTTAAACTTATATAGTGAATATGAAATAACCTTATGCATCTTTACTGTAGAATCAAAGGATTCAACAACACCTTCATAATACCTACAAACAAGGATGTAAATAACAGCAATACTGAATGAAATAAGCTTTAAATTTGTTAAACGAATCACTTACATTTTATCATGAGGCCACCAAACTTTGACCTTTTGACCAACCAAGCTATCATCATACTCTATATCATTTGTTACCTGTGAAATGGTAACAATCATCATCATAATCATCATCCAACATACGATGTTGATCCAAGAATATTGACAACAGTCAGCCTATGAGGAACGAGTTAGGAATATTTACTTTGTTTTTTGTAATGGACCTTTTTCTTTTTGAACTAATTGAAAGGGCTTCCTCCGAGTTCCCTTTCCTTTTAGTTGCCTTTTTTAGCGCCGACTTTAGAGAAACATTCATACCCTAAGAATTAAAAAGGTAAATAATTTTAGTTAAAGTTATCACTACATGCAAAAAAGGAAAAGATTATACTCGTAGTAGAAATCATACATCATCATCTTCAGATAAAGGTTTTGTCTGATCCTTATCTTCAACGTTTTTGCCATGCCCCTGCTTCTTGCCATCTTTGTTCATTGATGATGATTTGACCACAGATGCACTGCTTCTGTTACCTTTTTTGGCAGACAATATAAGTGGCATGTTGTCTGAATCAGTTTCCTCCTCTTCTTCATTTTCAGACAAGTTAAGTGGTTTGTGGTCTGAATCAGTTCCCTCTTCTTTATTCTCGGACAGCTTAACTGGTGTGTTGTCCGAATCAGTTTCCTCATCTTTGTTTGCAATATTTTCACTAGGTTTACTTATTACCTTCCTTTTCTGTCCCTTTTTACCAGACTGTTTCAGTGGTATATCATCTGAATCAGTTTCCTCATCTTTGTTAGTATTATCTTCACTAGGCTTACTTATTACCTTCCTTTTCTGTCCCTTTTTACCAGACTGCTTCAGTGGTATAGCATCTGAATCAGTTTCCTCATCTTTGTTAGTAATATCTTTACTAGGCTTACTTATTACCTTCCTTTTCTGTCCCTTTTTACCAGACTGTTTCAGTGGTTTAGCATCTGAATCAGTTTCCTCATCTTTGTTTGTAATATCTTTACTAAGCTTACTTATTACCTTCCTTTTCTGTCCCTTTTTACCAGACTGTTTCAGTGGTTTAGCATCTGAATCAGTTTCCCCATCTTTGTTTGTAACATCTACACTACGCTTACTTATTATCTTACTTTTCTGTCCCTTTTTAGCAGACTGTTTCAGTGGTTCAGCATCTGAATCAGTTTCCTCATCTTTGTTTGCAACATCTTCATTACGCTTGCTTATTACCTTACTTCTCTGTCCCTTTTTACCAGACTGTTTCAGTGGTTTAGCATCTGAATCAGTTTCATTATCTTTCTTAAGGGTCCATTTTACAAGTTCAACCTCTGGTGACTTCTTCGACTCTGAAACCTTCTTAATAGACAGCTTAGGCATCTTAGAACCTCTGTCACCAACTTTTTTGCCCAGCCTTTTGGCCGACTTGGGCACTGAATCGCCACCACTTTCTACCTTATCTAAGCTCTTCAATGGTTCCACGTCTGAACCAGTAGTCACCGAAGGTTTATTCTCCTCCGCCTTCGGTGTCTTCTTTCTTGACCGTTTCGGTGACTTCATGTCAGGGTCACTTGCCCCATCATTTACTTTGGTCAACACATCAACCGTTGACGGCATATCAGTTTGACTCAAGCCCTTTTTCTTTGACCGGATCCCTTTCTTAATTTGAATCTTACTTTGGGATTCTTCTTGTTGGCTGCCACTTTGTGATGGAGGATTTGCAATCTCATCATCTAGTAGTTTTTTAACAGAAACCACAATTTCAGGGCTTTTTTCAGCTCTATTAGGATCATGAACAGTTTCAGAAACAAAAGGTTTGGCAGCTTTTGTTGTATCAGATTTTGATTCTACATTTCCTGAATTTTCAGCAACTGAATTATTGGTATCTAACTTGCTTGTCAATTCAGAACCAGGATGATCAATAGCTCCCTCCGGCTTAGCATCTCCTTCCATGGTCATCATATCTCTATTGCTGATGGCCTAATTGAGAAACGTTTTTCATCTTATTATATATGATTTAGTAAAGCATATTAGTAGCAAACGAACAAAAATGACAAATATAAAATCTCATACCTTAGCTGCATTATCTAATGATACGATTGCCGGCTTGGTTCCGACAACCTACAGAAAACAAGTGAATATGGTATATATAAAAATGAAAATAGGTAAAAGGGGATACTTTTTTGAAATTATACCTTTGGCTTCACTGAAGCGCTATCATCATTATGGTCAACAGAATCGGTTGTCCCTTTACATATGGAAGTCAAGACTTTACTGTAGTCAGCTAATGAATCGCCCAAAATGGCCACTGCTTTATCAAGGTAAGGCCGAAGCTTATCTGCAGACTTTTTGATTACTTCTTCTCCTAGTTTTCTCGCTGCCAATAAAACACCCTACATAGAGGAAAATATTTTATTACAAAACAATTAGGTTAAGTTACATGATATAACTAATCTAATACCTCACTGTTGTTTTTAATGCTTGCTAATAGCGGTTTGAGCATATCCAATGAAATGTCTTCACTTTCTTCCAGAACAAGTACCATAACATTCGTCATTAATGAAAATACGTGATCGAGATGATGGTCTCTGAAAGTGATAAAGAAGCAACACGTCATCGACTTATAATAACAGATACAAGAATAGAACATATGTAATTTACTCTAAAGTAAATATCATACCTTACTGAATTCAGAAAATGCTCAAACAATTTCACAATTAAATCATCACATTCAAGATCAAGCATTATAACACATGACCTAACTCTGGAAACAGTTTCAAGAATTGACACCCTCTTGGCATAAGATTGACTTGATTTGTCTGATAGATCCTCAAGGGAAGAAACAATACACTGGAAAATACCCTGTTGATATAAGATAAAATTATAAGCAACACACACATACACATATTAAATGGATATAGTGGGGGAAAGGCATTATGGAATAGTCTAATGCTTGACTTGTTGTACCTTCAGTTCTTCATCAGTATAAGGGGCATCAGGTGCTGTAATCCTTGTTATTTCACAAAGGCAGGAAGCTACTGCAACTTGCACATCCATGCATGAATGTTCTAATAGACTTTTATCAACCAAGGCCTTTATTGGTTGCTTGAGTGATTCTTGCATTAGATTATTAGGTGACTGGTCCACCATTGACAAAAGTTTCTCGGATTGCTGAAGTGAAAATTTATTAAAAAACCAATCAGATTGACAAAGTTGACGTTCTAAAATGTAATTAACCGCCATTAAGTCCCCAAACCCTAGCCGTTGTCTACATGGTACATCGTTTTCATTCTTGAATTTGGAAGTAACTACGATTGTTTAATCTAAAATCTGGTATTATGAGTCCACTATTAGATTTGCAAACCTACCTAAAATGGACTTTCATACCATGATTTGCAGATCACAGAGTTAGGTTTAAATCTAGTAACATCCATAAGCATTCATTAATCTTTAAAACAGTCTCAAACTCTCAACATTTAATCAAATACCACTTACCGCCTCATTAGTTATCGTAATTTCAACGATCGTTGTAATTTTCTATTTTCACATAGCTCGCTTAATTTAATACATTATGTTTCAAATTATAGATAAAACAAACAAACATACCTAGCAAAAGAACACTTAGACAATCAGACAACATGATATGGGTATGGGGAGGGTGAGATGAGAGCAAATCTTACCTCTATTCTATGGGATAAAAAGCCTGCTCACAGAGAGACATGCGGCTCAAGAAAACTTCTTTTATGGAAATCCATAAATCATACAAGAAAAAAACAAGTAACAAGTATCCTAAAGAGATAAAAGAACAGTTACGCATAAAAGTCCCTAAAGCTAAAGTAGACAAGACTAAAGGCACACGTACGACTAAGGGCACATCTATAACTCAGGCAAACCTAGAAAGAAGTTAGCAACTACGTAGATACGACTAAGGCAACCTAAGTGAAGTAAAATTCCAAATGCGAAGCCCCAACAACAACCAAATCTATACTTTCTCATAAAAATCCATAACATTTATTTGGCGTCTACAAAATCTCCTATCACCAGTCATATCTCCTGGAGAGGCGCAAGTCTAACATGCCCGATCTTCACATCCATGTCGGTTTTAGAATAGACAAGTAAATTCTAAATTAGAGACATGTCACCACACTGGTTCTGCAACTATAATCCTACAAAACCTAGAATAATGCACCTAAAAGTTCTACAGACATTTATGCCATTATGCTCACCACATCCCTGGGAATCACAACATCAATTTGACTGATCTACTTGATCTAAACCTTAAGCAACTCCATATATCTAGATTCATTTCCATTCAGGGCAGTAAAGCATATAAATTATCAACCTGCATATTGTTCGAATCTAAATCGTGCAAAATTAACCTAACATGTGATCTCAGATCACCATGTACTATCCAAACCCTAGGTACAAGTAGCAAGCAAACAACATGCAAAATGAATACAACAATTACATTTCCAAAACTACACAACAAACCATATAAAGTTCAGAATTGAGGGCTTACGTCAAGAATGTGAAGAAGTTCGTCAATGGAAGCCGGTGGATTTGAAAGCAACCTTCCTGCCTCCTTCAGCTGTACTCTAAGCTCGAGCTCAGAGTCTGTCGTTCCCATACTCAAATTATCGCACTTCAAGTTCTTTTCTTCGCGCAAAAAGTAGTCTGTTCGACCTCAATCTACTCGTACCAACTTAAACCCTAACAAAATTCCCCACAGGCACAACAGAAACAAACCCCACGGAATAAGGAGTAAGAAAAGGTTCAATTTCACAGGGTAAACTTCAGGAAGCTTTAAAACCCCTAGAAATTTTGCACGATCTTACATAAAAGAAAGAAAACAGTTGATTTTTTACAGAAAGGGGCTAGAAAACTAGTTGATTCATAGCTATTGAGAGTGAAAGAGAGGGAAATTAGGGTTTGTTTCTGTGAACATTTTAAGAGAGGGAGAATTAGGGGGTTCTGTGGGCAACAAGTGTGCATACTCTGTGCTCTTCACAAGGGCTATTTATATGGGAAATAGAATAAGGCCCTTTTTTGCAATTTTGCAAAAAGTTTCGATTTTTTAAGGTATTTTCTTTTTTTTTTTATTTATATTTGTAAATCATATTATAGTAATCTAATAGTAATATGATACGGTATGATACACAAAATAGTTGTACTACTATAACGTTACGTAAAAAATGGAAAAAAAATACATAACGATCAATACGATTAAAGTATTCAGCCGAGAACCTTAAAGTTATATTACACAATTGTACATTTTAATGTGTGTTTTGATAGAAACCAAAAGAAATTGTGCTTATCATCAAACATAGAACCTAAATATTATGTTACGTGACTATATCTAATAGACCACTAGTAACGATCAAAGGATTAAAGAGTTGAGCGTATAACTATAAAGTTATGTTACACGATTACAACCATCAAGTTACATTTTCATAAAAAATATTTAAAAGTTTAAAAACGAAAAAAATTATAGTCACGTGAAAATCAGTCACAATGACACATGGACCACTAACATCCAAGTACTATTCCTACAATTTTATAATTGTTATAGTCTATAATGTATTAAAATACATTTAAGCATGACAAACTTGTCTTTCTACATAAATTTTTAGAGTTTAATGGGTTAAATCGTCTTTATCAATTATTTTATAAAATAAAAAAAATTACAAAGATATTTATTACGAAATCATTTTATAGATTTAATTATGTAACAATGCTTAACTAAATTCTAAAAAATTGTTTATATTTTATATGAATATAAACTTATATTAACCCTTTAAATTTATATGATACTTTATTAATTAATTATTCAAACATTTTATCAGTGTGTTACTCTGTTGTGTTTTCCCTTGCATCACCTGAACACCCATCTGGCATATAAAATTTTGAATGAACAATGAATAAAAAATCAATATACTTAATCTTTAATAAAAGAAAACAATAATGCAATCTCCTGGCTTGTAAAAACAGATGAAACAATCATTAAAATTATTTTTGTATATTAAATACTTAAACTTGTCTAAAATTCACTTACTTTTGAATTTTTCTTAAATGGTAATTTTGTAACTCTTTAAGTGATCAAAATGAGATGATATTGATTTTTTTTGTTTCCATAAAACATACTGAATATCATTTTATCAACATTGTGACCAATTAAAATGTTAATAAGTAATTATTCTTTAAAAAGTTTATAAAAACAGTCATTTTAAACAAGTTTACTTTAATATACAAAATCACTTCAGTAATATATATTCATGTATTTTTAAAAAGTTTACTGATTCTAGTGTTAGGGACTTTTTTCGTAAATAATATAAACATGTTAGTTTTTCATGATACTAAAAGATTGTGTATTTGTTACAAATGAATAAATATTTATTGACAAAATGTTGTTTCTAAAAGTAAAAGAATAATAAATAGATTTTTATATTAAATTAAATTGAGAAAATTAAACTGCCAAAGGGGGTATTTATTGCTATTTTGGGAATCCGGTGTGAACACCCAGGTACGGTTTGGATTTTGAGTAAATTCAAATTGTCCGCCAAATGTCTCACCATTTAATATTAGTTATTTGACACTTTATCCCCCTTTGTTTTCACCTAATTACTTAAAACACATTCTTAAAAATTATTTTAACAACGATACTTGTTTGTTTTATCACAAAACTCAAGTGTGATATAAATATCTAACATGTAAGTTATCACCCGATCAAGCTCCAAATTACTCTACATCAAGCACAAAATAAAACATAGTCATTACAAAATAGCATCAGAGATATAATCGATATTTATGACGACTTTTATCAGAATCATAGTATATTGAAATATGACGACTAATAGCATCACGATCATTATAACCACATAAAAGTCGATAATTGTTGATAATAAGATACACGTGACATGATTAATTTGTTTTTTAAAATAGATTTCAAATGAATTTATTGATTTTATATTTGGTTTAATCAGTATAGCGGTTAAGACATATCTACATAGAAGGAATTAATTTATTTTAATTTAATTTCTTGTCTGTTTCCTTTATATGAAACCCCAATTTCATAGCATGGTGTTGACTTCACATGATGACGTAAACCCTAATACCAGCACGACTGTAGCATCCTGATATTCTTAAAACATGGGGTCTGATGGTTGAGGTGTGTTAATAAGGGTAGAGACTAATAAGTAAAGTTTAGTTGAGGTATGTCTTGATGTATTGCAAGTTGAATATATCTATTCTATTATTGATTGAATCTTGAACACTAAATATACTAATACATATGTTAAAACATAATAGGAGCATGCATATTGTGATCATGTCTAGTATTGATCAAAAGGTTGATGTGTTTATTGTTATTATTATGTAAGTTATATATATCATGTTTTGACAATATATAAGAGTTGTTATAGTTGTGTGTGTAGTTATAACAACACATGCAAACGATCAAATCAGGACACAAGTATTGTTAATAGTTGAATTAATGATGATCGAGCACAAGTGTGCATATATGATGCAAGTAAGTTATTCATATCACATAGATCTATCGTAATCTGAAATTATTTTTATCGTGACACTATAATATACTAAGATTGGTCTAAGAACATGACGCGAGTGCATGCATTATGATTATATCAGTAAGTTATCCATATTACATATCGACAATGATCTTTGTAAGTTTTCATGTTTCATTTGTTCTACATATATGTGAACGTTCTCTTCATTTTTTACTACCTTTAACATTTTTAGAACAACTTTGATTTTACTAAAATGGAGAATATCATGGCGTATTCTACGATGGCAAAGGGTAATACATCAACTCCAGTAGTACAACTATTGATGACTTAGCATACAAGTGTATATATCGTGTGTTGTAGATGTGTTGTTCTATTACAAGGTAGATCTATCGCTCATCTAATATTTCCCATAAAATTATACTACGATGGATCTTGGAAAATTGTAAGTGTGCATATTTTATAGATTCTTAGTGTTAATCAAGACGTTGATGTATTTACTGGCATCATAGTTAAGTAAGTTATCCATACCAAATGTCCAAAAATATGGGAGAGTATTAATTGATCTCTAGTTACTTGACAAATATAGAAGTATTTATCGATACCATGATAAGTAAGTTATCCATACCACGTGACAATACACGTGAGGTGTTATTAATGAATCACTAGTTACTCAGTCAAATAAAAAGCACGTGAATCATTTGTCATGTAAAAGGTATTCCAAATATAAAAAAGAGTTAATTACGGTTTGCGTCCTTGTGGTTTGCAAACTTTTTTGCATTGAGTCCAAAGGTTTAAAAATTTTTGTCTCGAAGTCTAAGGTTTGTATTTCTTTGTTATTTGAGTCATTCTGACTAACAAAGTTATTTTTTTTGTTAAATGAAAGGGCATATGAGTCATTTTACACATAAGGACCTAGTTATGTAAATTAACAAAATATAATGACTGTTTTTGTAATTTCGATAATTTTTTTTTTAAAATAAAACACATAAGGACCAGAATAGGCGAGAAGAACAAAAAATGAGATTTGAGCGATAGGGTTCCTCAATCGGGTTTGAGAGATAGGGTCTCCACCGCAACTTTGGGTTTTCGATTGGGGGGTTTTCGATCATCGTCTCCACCACAGCAACCCCCTCCAAACCAAACCCAACAACTTGTCTCCATCGCAGCTTTGATTTTCTTTTATAAAAATCTCAGTTCTTTCTCGAACCACCGCAACTTTGGGTTTTCGATCGTCGTCTCTACCGCATCAACCCCCTCCAAACCAACCCCAACAACCCCTGTCTCCACCGCAGCTTTAGGTTTGCGTCGCCACCGCAGCTTTGGGTTTCCATCGCCGTCAAATCAACACCTCCACCAGTCCCGCCCTAGCTTCCGGTGGTGTTGGTGAACCAATATGGTGGTGGTGTTAACCAATTCCGGTGGTGTTGTTGAACAATTCCGGTAACGAGGAGGATGTTGGGATGCGGTGGTGGACTACAGGAACCCAGCAATGGGGGTGGTGGTGGGCTACGATGGGGTGTGGTGGTGGACTACATCAGTGACGATGGTGAACCCAGCGACGGTGCTAGAACCGAAATGGTCAAGATTTTTTATATATTTAATGTAAAAATTACAGAAATAGTCCTTATATATTGATGTGTTGCAAAACACATGGGTTTTCCTTTACGTTTTTGTGTCGTTTCGTGAGTATTTTTAGTCATTTTACTTAAGTTTTTTAGTTGTTTATGAGTAATAATGTCTTAATGTGTGTTTTGTGATAATTTTGTAGTTTTAGTTCAGTTCCCGAGGAAAATGAGCATCGGAAAGAAGTTGAAGTTAAAAGAGAAGAAACTACTGAAAAAGAGTACTAGGCGTATCGCCTAGTGGTTCTGAGGTTCCAGGCGATACGCGCGTGAAGAGAAAGTCAAAGCAGTGCTCCAAGCTTTCACCTGCCTATTTTGTCGCCATGTGCCTCTAGGCGTATCGCCTGCTGGCCCCCATCACCTCCAAGCGATGCGCTTGGAGGGGAAAAATCCGAAAACCCTAAAATTTTACTTATAAATATAAGTTAGAGGGTTTCATTCGAGATAACTTGCTTCTTGCCGAATACCAGAGCTGTGGGAGACGAATTTGGAGTCAGAGAAGGAGTGAGGATCGATCAAGAGCATTGGGGTGAAGCATTCGACACCGATTTCGGTTTCTGGGTTCTCTAACTTCCATTGTTTTCTTGTTTTTCTTCTTAGCTAGACTATGTTTTCCAGTAGAGATTATGATTTTATTAATATTCTGGACATATCTATGATTCTTGGCTAAGAAGTTTGTACCATCTAGACCAATGGACAATTAGTTAATGTTTTTCAACTTTCGTGATTATGCCAATTGTTTGGTTGCTTGATTTTCTATTGATATCCCTTTACCTGCTGTGAATGTTGCATATGCGTAACTAAATTAGGGTTTTGATTTTCAATTGATATTTTTTTTGCCTTCTAATGTCTTTCAGGTTGGGTAATGCATCAAAGGTGTTAGCTTTAGGGTTTTCATCTAAGGAATAGTTTAGAAGAGGTCCCGAACTAGAATATTGATTGGTAATTATTATCTTGGTTGTTTTATTCTGCCTTGTCTAGAACTTAAAAGGGGATAGACTTGTCAATTGGTCGGGTTGGTTAATTGTCTAGGTCAATATTGCCTGAGAAGGAAATCCCTTAGATTAGTTGGTCAATTTGCTAGTTGTGTCATTCATAGTGGTTAAAGGTAGCTCCAATTGCTTTAAGGTGCCTTAGATTAGGTTCAAGGGTGGTCAGGGTAATTGAATTGGAAAATACTTAAAAGGTGAACCAATTGATCGAGGGGTAGAATTATCAGTTAGGAGGAACTTAAAATGTGAACTAACTAATCAGTGCACGTTTTCCAACCTTTAGGATTCTTATCAGTTACGTCTGGAGAGTGTTTCGGGGGATCATAGGTTTTTTATAGGTTGTATTATTAAATACTAATCCAATCGAAATTGTCATAGTTAAGGGTAGTCGTTAGCGTTAACTAGGAATCTAGGTCTAGGTGGTATTTCTCGTCATCTTTGGGTTTCGTCTCTAGGTTTTGAGTTTATTAGGTAAGTTTCCATTTTTAGTAATTTATAATTTTAACAATTTTAATTTTTGGTAAGTTCTAGTTTCTAGTTAATTTTAATTCATTTTAGTTAATTTAATTAGTTAATTAATTTTCCAAATCAAAAACCAAATTTTATCAATTAATCAGTTATTTATTTTTCTTAGTTAATTTGTCCATCATTAGTGTCTCTAGGGTTCGACCTCGGTTTACTATAAGCTATTCTACATCCGATAGGTTCGCTTGCCTGTTGAAGCGGTCTAATTTTAGGTTAATTGAGTTTAATTTAGTGTGTCTAGGTCTAGGATAATTTTATTTATTTTTATAAGATCGATTTTTGCACATCATATATATAAGTTGTAAAAAGACCCCCTGCATTTTTATAACCTTATTAATTTACATAACAGGTTCCTAATGTGTAAAATTACTATAATACCCTTTGAGTTAACAGAAAATTTTTAACTCTCTTAGGCCCAGTGACTCTAATAGCAAAAAAATACAAACCTCAGACTTCGAGACGAAAATTTATAAACGTTTGGACTCAATCCAAAAAAGTTTGCAAACCATAGGGACATAAACCGTAATTAACTCTATAAAAAAATGCATACATTGATATCCTATTTAACAATTCAATATTTTAAACATTATTTTTTCAGGTCATGCACTCGTAAGGGTGTTTGTAATACCTCAAGATTGGGTGGGGTATACCGAGCTCGGGAAGCTCGGGAACACCGCGCCGGTCTGCTCGGGGACGATGCTCGGGAGAACCCCACGGGGTCTGGCCACCGAGCTCAATTTGCACGGGGAAGGAGGGTCTTTTGACCGTTGAGGGTGGGCCCCACACCCCTCAACGGCTATTTTGCCTTTTTAATTTTTTTTTAATTTTAATTAATTTCTCCACTATAAAACCCCACATTCTCTCAACTTTTTCTCACAACCTTCTCCCACATTTCTCCCATATTTTTCAACCATTTCATAGAAAATGTCTTTTTCTTCCGACGATATTTCCTCCTGTGAAGATGCGGTTTTTTTCCATGAATTGTAATCTTATTTTATTTATTTAAATGAAGTTTTTATTTTATTTTAGTTATTATTTAATTTCTAGAATAAAAAAATAAAAAAGAGGTTTGGGGTCATGAGATCATGAGATGGGTATTACCATCAAAAGTGTGGGAGTAAAGAAAGATGAGATGACACCTAAAAATGCTTGGGATCATGGGGTCATGGGGTGGGTATTACAAACACCCTAATAACGAAGCAGGTAGGCTCAACCATTAAACATTTAGGTGAGAATAACTAGTATGATAATGAGTAATTACTTGGATATCATTTCTACTTTATAAGATAGTAATCTATGAGTTAAAACTTGTTCTACTTATAATAAACAAAAGATTAAAATACTTGAGAATTGTTCTAAGAAGACTTGATGTCTTATGTTTTGATTACTATGATAGTGACACGTCAACCTATCCAGGTTGATGTGTTACAGTTATGATATCAGAGCAAAAGCTCTTCATTATTAAAAACTTAAACCTCAATAATTAATCTTGTGAGGTAATGGATAGATGTTGGGTTAGGATTTCATATTCCGATCAAACTTCATGCTCATCATTTTGTGATCTTCATTTACTGTTTTCTAACATTGACTTATAAACGTTTTATAAGTTTTCATGTTTTAATTCAATTCCATTGGTCTAGTGGTTAAGACGGTTCTACATATGTGGAAGTTCTCTTCAATTTGTTAGTTCCTTTTACTTTTTTAGAGCAACTCTTATTTCATTAAAATAGAGATGATCATGTCATAGCATATCTAATAGTGATCCGTAAGTGGGTAAAACTCTAAAAGTTAGAGATCTAAGAAGAGACGTGAACTTTGCAAATTTTCTTTCTATTTCTCCATTCCAAATGCAAGGACAATATATAGATTTAAAGAATGCAGTTACTCTACGAACATGGGAAACATGGAGCTAGCTAAATGCAATCCTACTCGAAATATTAAATGGAAACTACGTGAGAAATGCAAATGTGTCATGACGGAAAATTAACTAAATGCAAGACTAAGTCAATAACTATAATGGAAACGTGCTCCAAAGTCAGTGGCATGTATCAATTCTCCGCTCCTCAAAAACGGGCTTGTCCTCAAGACGGAGCTAAGGTGGAGAATTTTCGGCTTGCATGAGTAGAATTTTAGGGGGTTGACAACGGTGACCGGGTTGATAGCGTTCGTCACAGTTGAGACACATGCGCGTTGCCCTTTGTGTCTGCACTTCGGTGGGAGTTGATTTTTTTATCGGTAAGGATTGTGGCAACGATGGAAGGGATGCCAATAGGGGTTGGTTCGGGAGTGGGTTCGGTGATGCTTTGATGACCCCGGTATTGATTTTGTCTTCGATTAATGAAGCAAGACCGTAAGCTTATGGAAGGAGGTGGGATGATGAATGGCTATTTCCGTTTGGATGTCGTGTTTAAGACCGGAAATGAAGCAATTGGTAAAAGCTTGTTGAGACAACCCGTTAACACGATTGCTAAGCTTCTCAAACCCGATTTAATAAGCTTTGATGGTGGATGATTGGTCGAATTTAAACAAGGTAGCTTCATGGTTTTCATATGTTGAAGGTCCAAATCGGAGTTCGAGGGAACGCTTGAACGTGTCCCATACTCCCATGTACCTAACAACTCATTTTTGTGGAGATGCTTATACCAACTCAACGCATCTCCGGTGAAGTAAAAAATGGCGAGGGTCAACCGTTGATCAATAGCAATATTGTAGTAAGTGAAGTAGTTTTCCGCTTGAAAATTCCAATCTAGTGGGTTCGAACCATCAAAGAGGGGAAGTGAGATTTTGGATGTACGTGGAGTATGAGAGTTTCGTTCAACAGGGGGTGTGATGGGGGTAGTCACAATATATAGGTGGGGTTTGGGCAGAAGATGGAGTTGATCGAGGAATTCTTTTGGTTTAGTAGTTTTGGGTGATAGCGGTAAGGTTGGTGGTCATAACATTCGTCACGGCGGATTGTGAATCCATTTTGGAGACGAGGCTAGCGGTCAATTCCGGTTGTGTGTTGATCTTGGTGTTGAGGCCTTCGGTGAGTTTGATGAGGGCGGCCAATTGGGGGGAATTGTTGGTAGCGGTGATGAGTTGCTCGATCTTTTCGGTAAGGAATTGCATAGGGTCGTCGGTAGAAGTGGAATCCTTACGGGGAGGCATGATCGTGAATGAAAGCACCAAATAATAGTGACCCGTAAGTGGGTAAAACTCTAAGAAATAGAGATCGAAGAAGAGACGTGAACTTTGCAAATTTTCTTTCTATTTCTCCATTCCAAATGCAAGTACAATATATAGATTTAAAGCATGTAGTTACTCTACGAACTTGGGAAATATGGAGCTAGCTAAATGCAATCACTACTTAAAATATTAAATGGAAACTATGTGAGAAATGCAAACGTGTCATGAAGAAAAATTAACCAAATGCAAGACTAAGTCAATAACTATAATGGAAACGTGCTCCAAAGTCAATGGCCTGTATCAATATCCTACCACTATAAGTCTATAAGCAATCTAAACAAAGCAAAACAATAAAACCTCTATGGCGTTAACCAGAAAATAGCGACCGATTATATATCTTCCTGTTGATTTTTGTGCCCATCCAAAGAAACAGCCAAGAGGTTGCGCCTCTTGCTTCCAGTCGTGAGACTTCCTCTCGAACGTGAACCCCTCAAAACGTATGAATTATGCATCCTTAATTGTGCAGTCTCCTTGCTTTTATAATATGCTCATTTTGGATAAAAAGTCAGCCCAACCGAAACCCATATTATTTGGTGGACTTTGACCTAAACAAATAAAAATCACAGTTGACACAAAAAGCCAATTCACACCCTTCATTTTTTTTCAACTTGCTTTTAGTTCTTCTGCATAGATTAAAACAAACAAATTAAAGAATTAATAAGTTTAATCGTTTAATCCATGTGCAAATAGTTAACAAAATCATATGTACATCCAAGAGTTCTCAATTTCAGGTTAATGACATATTTTAAACTTATTATCTTCAAGGGTGTCTTTGAGGGTGTGCAGGGAAGGGAAGGTGATCGCACAGGGCATATGTGTAAGTGGGGGCATAAGAAAAAAATTTCTTCTTTATGTATATCATATGTCATTTAACATTTATTTTTTATTTTTAAAGTTGAAACTCATATTTAAAGTACCTAAATGAGCAATTATGTAAAAAAATTCCACCAAGTCCAATAAATGATAAAGTGATATGCACATTTTTATAACAATTACCGTCGATCTATAAGTTTTTTTTATATATAAGGGCATATTTTTTAAACTCGTCCCAGGCACCCAAAATATCGGAGACGCCCCTGATTATCTTCAAAACATAATAAATAACAGTAAAAATATAAAGTACTATAATTAATAAACACAACGTGCATTTTCAACAAAATTAATATGAAATAGAGTAAATCTAAAATGCACGGATCAGTTAGGCGCATGTGTGACTTAGATTTGAAGACTTCAGCCGATTTTTATACTTTGAAGGTATTGGGTGATTCTTAGCTAGAAGAAGCAGTTGATTTTTTTTTTCAGGAAGTTAGATGAACCGGGATATGAGGTTAAGTTCAAGAATGGGTAGTTGTAGGTGGTTAAGGGAAATCTAGTCATGGCTCGAGAAAAGAGGGTTCGTTATATATGATCAGTATACCGTTTAAGGGAGTGGTCGTCCCAATCTATAAGAAAACAAAGTCCAGTTCAGAGAGTCTGTGTGCAAAAGAAAGGTTATTTTGCAAATGATAAACGAAGAGGCACGAGTAAGATTTAGGTTAAATGTTCTAGGAAAGGTTCAGGAAACCAGTCAGGGGTTTTCATGACAGCGAGATCACTTACAGTCAGCCAATCAAAGCTTCTCAGAGTTACTAGACAGTGGTTTATGAAAAGTAGTATTTCATGACATGTCGTTGGGTTCATGAAAAAATTTGATTAAGTTAGGTGACTAGGATAAGTCAGATATTACTAACTATATAAAGTAAAATTAAAATAAAACTTTGACTGGTTTGTGAAATAAAATGTAAACTAAATTGAAAAACCTAGATTGCAAATAATAATTGAAAATATGATCACAGATAGGGTTCAAGTTTAGAAGCTAAATAAAACCTAAAATTAATTTACATAGTCACATTTAATTTATTCAACTACCGAGAACCAAATAGGGTTCAAGTTTAGAAGCTAAATATAACCTATAAGTGAAAATATGATAATAGCAAACACTTAAATTTGGCCGCATTGACAGGGAGAGATTATCCAACTACGGAGAACCCGAGTTGGGAAAATATTAAATTTATTCCCTCCTAATCACAATGAAACAAAGTTAGGTTATAAAAAATATACTATGACATTTTTTTGAAACTTGAAACAAATACATAAAACATTCGTAGAGAGATGAGATATGTCCAAAATAAAAACCCGATTGAAATTAAATATACTTACTAACTAAACCTTACATTAGGTATAATCACAAGATATTTAGCTAATCTATCTATACTATATAATAAACAAAAAGTTTGGTCATACTTTAGTTAGTAAAAAAAGGCACTTGTTATCACCATAAAATTTTGGATTAAGTCAAAATTTTAATAAATAATTATTCAAATACCAAATTTCCATATTAGGGTTTATTTAGTTAAACTTTTAATTTATTCAAATATAAAATTTTATATTAAAGTTAGTAATTATCCAAATAATAAATTTTAATATTAAGGTTAATATTTTAGTCAAGATATTTTAATACTAATAATGTTAATATTATATCCAAGATAATGTTTTTGTTGCATATATATTATATTTTATTTAAATAATATATTTTTATTGCATATATTTTAATACTTTAATATAATACGTATAATACCTTATTCATAATAATATTTTAATTAAATATTATGCATGTAATATAAAATATTATATTCTATTTTTTATATTATTTTACTTTAGTTGAGTTTAAATTCAAATTTACCAAGTATTTCATTTCAATATAATAAACAAAATCCTTATTTTCCGTGAGTAGATTTCTTTTTTTTTTAACTGCAAACATCCGGTTACTCGGGGGTCTCATCATGGTAAACGATGTTACCCACGACATGTTACGGCCGTAGTTCGTACAAGTAACAAACACCCTCTGTGTTTTCATCCCAGATGAAACCCAACGCTTAATTGTCCACTGTTGTAAAACCTCTGACTCAACTATAATTATTGAGTAACTTTTATATAGTTATAAAAATACATAATTGTCACAGATTATGATTGTATTTTTTTTTTTATAAAAGTCAGCCGTGTAATACTTGGAATAAAAAAACTAGTCATAATAATAAACAGTAAAAATACTATTAAGGCTGTGTTTGGCGCGCCATAAGCTAGCTTATCAGCTAGCTTATAAGCTAGCTTTTTGACGTTACCAAACGGGGCTTTTTTAATAAGCTAGCTTTTTTAAAAAGCCCCGTTTGGTAACGTCAAAAAGCTAGCTTATAAGCTAGCTTATAAGCTAGCTTTTGAAAAGCTAGTTGGAGTAGCTTTTCAACTAGCTTTTCAACTAGCTTTTATAATATTTTCAATTTTACCCTTCCCTAACTTATAAATAAATATCTTTATTTACATTTATGACATGTACTTTTATGTCATTTTATATTTTTAAGCTAGTTTATCAGCTAGTTTTTACCAAACGTTATTTTTTATCAGCTAGCTTATAATTTATCAGCTAGCAGCTAGCTTATCAGCTAGCAGCTAGCTTGTCAGCTAGCTTATCAGCTAACAGCTAGCTTATCAGCTAGCAGCTAGCTTTTCAGCTAGTGCGCCAAACACAGCCTAAGTACCAAACTACTACTCAAAATCATCAAATAAAATGGTGAAGTGGTTCTATAATTCAATTAAAAAAAATAAAAAATAAAAACAGCTAAGAAAAACACAAGATTGCTCTTGGTTTCTAGCCCTCGTTAGTCGTTTCGCTAGCAAATCAGGATGACCTGTGCTTCTTTTTTCCTTCTCTCGGCTTCTCAACGAACAACCACCCAACTACCCAAGAGCCAAGAGGCTTTCCTCGAGAACTATGCTAAACCCCCTAAAACCTTCTGCCGTCAAAATCCTCCTTCTCGCGCCTCCTTCAGCCCAGACCCAACTCTTTTTAATGCAGCCCACGTTTTTAGCTAACCCATATTTCAATCAGGCCCAATCAATGATGACTATAGGCTTGCCAACTGCCAAGAATTATATAGCCCAAGCATATTTTTTGATCAGTCGGTGTGCTGCAATGGTGAATAACACATGAAATTATGAAAATGAAATTTAAACCAAACAATTGTTAGCCATCTTTTTGTTTAGAGCAAACAATATTGATTGACTGATAATAAAAGATAAAAGAGAATACATAACAATAATATTTGGATTAACTTATTGGCCTCAAAGTTTAGGTTAATTATACAGTAACATAATAAATATCAAGAACCGATTAAAATGGTATATTTTGCAATTATTTTAACAATATGTCTTAAATATTTAACCGAAATGAAGTCCACCTAAAATTTTCAAGCTACAATCGTTTCTTCAATAGTTCAATGGATATAATAGTTGAGTGTGCCTATTGTTGGGTTGTGAAGGCTTTTAGTGGCCTATGGGCTTGGCCCACTATGTTAAGGCCCGGCCCATCAGTTAACCTGATTCTTAGTCTATATATACTAGCTCATAATGTAACTGTAAAGATGAGCACCTTGTAATAACTTGAATATCCTAGTGCAACTCGTGGACGTAGATCGGTTTTGATCGAACCACGTTAAAACTCTCGTGTTCATTACTATCTTTGTTTCTCTTGAGTGTGATCGATACCCGGTGTGACCTAACACCTATGAACTAGGGTTTTGCTTAGCTACAAATTGCGACGGGAAAACTATGGGTATACGAATGACACGCTCACTAATAAGCGAAATCTATATTGTAACATAGCTCACGAGTGCATTCTGAGCATTTAAACCAAAATCATCGACAAATATATGTTCTTCGGTCAATAAGCTTAACCCTTTTCTTCTTCTCATGCATATTATCTAGCTTATGTATGGATCTAAATGAGCTGAGCAAGGTTTGCATAGGGCTCGACAATCTCCAAACCCAACAAACAATCACCATGAGAATATTTTCCAGCTCGTCTTTAAAACTCAACGGTTATTTGTAATTGTATCCGGAATCAAGTAGCCCGATTTGGAGTATTCTAACACTCCTACAACAACCAACCAACTAATAACACGTTATCCTGAGTGTCATGATGTAAGTAGATACTTATGGCCATCTGTATCTCGAACGGCCGACTCATACGTGGACGATGGATTGTTATAAATACTAAAAGAAGAGGAAGCACTACTACAAAAATGACCTTTCTTGACGCTTTTTGCGCGTCAAGAAAGGGCCCAGATGACGCGCAAAAAAGCGTCAAGGAAGGTAGGGTCAAGAATCCTCTTGACGCGCAAAATGCGCGTCATCTGCTTCTTGACGCGCGAACAATGACGCGCATTTTATGACGCGCAAAGCGTGTCATAAAAAGCGTGTCAAGAAAGCCCCCGTCATAAATATGCTTATGACACGCATAAATGCGCGTCATGAATTTAAAAAAAAAAATAAAAAAAAATATTTTTGTAGATTCACTAATTTCCACATTAATGACAATCAACCTCCTAATCAAAATACAATACACTTGTAGCAAAATAATAAATTTCATATATAGAGGAAACATTACAAATGTAACATTAGTTTACATTGCACTAACTACATGTAACCTTAGCTTCTTCCATCTCCATACTTGCATTATCAAGCCCATCTACAAAAAGGAAAAAGGATGGTCAAAAGCAGGAAAGGAAAAACAGCAGAAGCAGGAAGGGAAAAACTTGCATTATCAAGGCCATTTACATTGCACTACTACATGGTTGAAACTTGAAAAAAAATGACAATGTAATAGACAAGTACTGCTCTTTAACAGATGAATCTACGATGTCTAAAAAATCAAAAGTTCAAAATTAGTAGGACACCTTCATTTTAAGATACAACACATGATTATAGTTCTGACATACAATGGCTTAAAAAAGAAGCACCCATTTATGGGTTAACACAATTTTCTTTCACGTATATCATATTGACGTCATATGAAAACAGAAACTGTTTGTACACTGAATCAGATGCCCATTTATCAAAGTGCTCTTACCGAGTATGCATCTTATTTATGAATGAAAGTAAGAATTAACCTGTATCAGGTATGGTGTCAATTTCTTCTTGCTCTCTTTGTAGCTCTTTAGTGTAATCAGCTTCACTTTTTGCAGCCAAACTCAAGACTACATATAGGTATTTTTAAATCCAGCAGTTAAAAAGCGAGTAAACGAGAAAAAAAAACAAACTCAAGACTGCATAGATATATAGTGAGGCAGCAGTTGTATACCGAAGAAGTAAAAGAACCTGGATATGGTCAGGGCCAAGTAACTTTTGGTTGCACTTGAGAGCACTATGGGAGATATCTGAGGGCAATATGAAATAAAGACCTGATTGAAGTCCCCAGTGTGATACAAAATTACAGTGAGTAGCCAATCAGAAGGCGGGTACCTAATAACCGAGGTAGGTTTATTTTTAATACTTTGGTACCTTCGCTCCATAGCTACCTGCATCTTGAAGATTTCCATTGGCCAAGCTGTTGTTGATGATTCCAGAAGTTGACACCCATCAGCAGATGAGCATGCAGCTTGTTGCAAGAAATATAAAATCAAAGAATTTTAATATATGACCATTGACCAATCAAATATGATCTGTTGCAATTAGGCATATAAGAATTTAGGACTAAAGTCACTAAACAACATCAACAAACAATCAGGCATATAAAGATAAAAAAAAAAGGAGAATTATATAATATCTTACAATTTTCCATGACCGGAGATGAAAACCCACTGTGAATCCTTGAAACACCCGTGAACCCGGTTTCTCACAGGGGATTGCAAATTCAACAATAATTCTGCAATCAATGATAGGAAATGTTGAAAAGCAGGAGATTCTTTTCATTAATAATGTGCAACAGGTGTGTATAAACCATTGCGTACTAACCTATTTAATTAGGTATCAAAAGTGGCATGAACATGTAGTTTCTGACCTTCACAAAAAATTACAGTCATTGCCACATATGACCGTTTAATTGCTAAAAATCTGGACTAGTTAGCATGCTTCAAAATCATATTGGGCGTGTAATTTAGTTGAAGTTCAAGAAGGTAAATTGAATAATACATATTTTAAGACATTACCAAATATTTGTTCTTAGATACCATCAGGGATGACCAAAATTTCAAAACATTATATGATTCATAACAGATATCTGTTTTTAGATTACCAAAGTCAATTTAACATATTATTGACCTAAGACTAAGCATCTAAATAACTTTTATAATCAGCTTGATACCTCATACCAGTGCAATGAAACTGATTATCTAAGGGTTTAATACAATTTCTAATTTATCCATTCTTTTAAACCTAATTTGAGATACTTACCATTATTTCACCTAAGGTCTTTTTACTTTTCTCCCTCGAATGTTATTTTGGTCATTTTATACACTCAGTTTTTAAGTTTAAATGGTGAGAATTTGCTAAACACTTACACATCTGATTATTGGAAGTTCAAACCACATATAAACACCATTTTCTAGAGCCTAATTATATGATTCTGAATATTCAATATCACAGTCACTTTTAAAACATGCAGCTAAAGTGCTAAACACAGTTGTCATGCCATATATCTGCAATATATTTCACATTGTCATAACTTAAACTTACATGCTTAATGACCTGTTTAGTAGATAGCTAGGGCAGAGCATTGTTGCTTACTGTCATTCCTTAAGCCTCGCATTTTCCTCGCAAGATATTGAAGGTTTCACCTCGAAGCAAGTTGGAATATCATTTGTATCATTTGTACCTAAAGCAAACCGGCCTATTAACATCCAAATGCACTAAAGCAAAAGGAAATCAATTTAAATAACACATCAGTAGAGGTAAACTAAAAGAGTTACAAACCCTGTACCTTTAGACAAAGAAAACGAATAAAAAGAACACAGAAAATAGAGCTTTATACCGCTGGACTTGCACCATCTGTCAAAAAATATCATTTGGATCAGCAGGAAAACCATCACGAGCTTAAATTCCAGCGGCATTAATAAATTAGCAGTGAAACATGTTTTACCTTGTCAGCAAGTGCACTGTGTGAGTTTGTAAGATTTTGAAATTGGCAAGGCAATGATCTGCAACAAAAGAAAAACAATTAACTTCCAGACTTGATATCCCCCACAAAAACAATAATATTGAAAAGGTTCTTATCAAATTTGCCTAGCCTAGACACTCTAATAGATGAAAGTGAAGTACAGAACCCATTTGAAGCCAAAAAGGGCTGCCAAAAAGTACATCAGTTCTATCATACAATAACCACATAAACATCACAAGTTCAACAATTTAGAGATCTTTCTTTACCTTTTGGAACCCTTGACTTCCCAATAATGTTTTGTACATGCGCACAACTTCAGCTCCCTTTATATACACCTATAATTATAATATTTAAAAAAAAAATTAATCGTTTTTTAGTGTCAGAATGTAATTAAATTTACTGTACAGAGAGCTAAAAACTCAGAAGCATACCTTTGTTGTGTACAAGTTGTCCATCTGGAAAAAATTGGAAAAGATGTACATCATAGAGGCCTATTTTATGGCTGATTTAGCAAGCCCAAAAAGAGATGACCAGACTTGCTATTGCAGTCCACCCCTTTTCTACCAATTTAAATCAGTTGGATATAACATCAGAGCAATTAAATATGTAAAATGGAACCAAAATTTTATAGAAGGTGTTAATTTTAAGTGTTTGCAGATTATAGAGGCATCCTTAAACTTCTCATATCAACATCAGTAGCATATTTACCTTAGGCAAAAAAAGCAAATGAGCCAACTAGCTGTGTGGCAACCTATATAAATTTGAACGAACTTATTCAAATACATATAGCATGTAAAGAAACTATAGGTTCACAAATCATTGAGGCATACATAACAACCATTGAGGCATAAATAACAACCAGAAACCAAAAAAAATAAGTTTTTAAAAGCTTCACCGGCCCAACAATAACTGATCGACTGTAACAACATATCAAACGCATACATACATTCATATTCCGAGATCCAGGACACAAAACAATAGAATTAAACACAAACGAATTATTTAACAACTTAAAAAACAGAATTAGATATCTCAATTTAAAAAATCTTCACAGATCGGTTAGCACGATAGCTGATTTCAAACATTTAATTTTCGCAAGTTATAAAAGATTAAAGGTATTAAAACGCGTACATGAACAAATGAACAGATTTAGATGAGATGGATTGAAAGATTACAAAGTGAATTGGTGAGGAACTGGTTCGAATTTGAGCAAGTGGACATGAGAATCAATAAAACCAGGAACCACAATCTTGCCCTTGAGATTTAACTCTTTCGTTCCATATCCAGAAACATCCTGCATACACATATAAGTGAGATCTTCTGATACATATCCCCATGAGTTATTGATGGCTAATAAACATGGACTTCAATCACCATTTTCTTAATCTTTTTAATTAAGCTACTATTTTGGAATCAAGATGATCAATGAGCTCAACTATAAAGAATAACCCTAGCCTGCTTCACAACCCTAAAAGAAACTATTTGATCATTCAAACTTGACTTTGTGTTATGAAGAAGAAGAATATGTAATAATACCTGAACAAACGAATGGTTACCAATGCGAAGAATTCTCCCATCATGAATAGCAAAAGGAAGAGAGGAATCGCTGGTGTATTTGGTCCCATTCGTCACCAGCAAATCAGTAGCGGTTTCTGAAGAAGAAGAAGATGTTGATGAAAACCACGATGAGTCATCTGCGAGAAACAATTGTTGATGATATGAATTGAAGATGTAAACTTACCATGGAATTTGTGGTTGTAGAGTGAAATTAGGAGGGAAAGAAGAAGAACGAGTGAAGCTGAGAACCGAACCCATACCTCAAATTGAACGACGGCAGAGGATGCGTACAGAGAAAAGAAAATTGAGCCCTAATATATTGTCACCATCATGTCCAGAAATTGCGAGTGAACGAGGGAACCGACCGAGCTAGGTCGCCGGAAAAAGATGGAATTAACGGAGCACGATTGCCAGATCTAGGTCGCCGGCAAAGGAGCAAGGTCGGCGGTCGCCGGTCAGCGGGACGAATTAGGGCAAAGGAGCGATTCGCCGGCAAGGAGTTGTGAGCGGGATTAATTTTGGGGGAAAACTAGAAAAAACCCTAAGTGGAGAGCGGGCACGTCAATTATATCCGGACTTTTTTTTGGGCGGGAAAAAAAATAAAAAACGACACATTATTTTTTACACTTGACGCGCACCATCTTTTTGTCCTCCGTGTTTTTTTTTCAAATGACACAATTTTTATGACGCGCAAAAATGCGCGTCATCTACCCATAGAATTTTGTAAAATACGACAGTTTTTTAATGACGCTTGTTTTTGCGCGTCATAAATTACTGAGTGTCATTGTTTGCGCGTCAAGGAAGGGCCTTTTTCTAGTAGTGAATAAAAAGGATCCATCATAAGCAGAGTAAAAGAGGTTTTTTGGATCCAAGTTTGCGAAGAGGAGGGTCCCCGTCCCAAATTAGTGTGTTGTGGGATTAATCGTCTATTGGAGAGCCAAGCTGCTACTTTGATCGTGCCTTTTTCTCGTGAGGATGTTAGGGCTGCTCTCTGTGTGTGTGTGGGGGGGGGGGGGGGGGGATAATGCCCCCGACCCTGATGGTTTTAACCTCTCATTCATTCAACATTTTTGGGACTATTTGGAGGGAGATTTCCTTCGGGTTTTAGAGGAGTTCAGTGTTGTTGGTGAAATTAGTAAAGGTTGCAGCTCCTCTTTTTTATGCATCATCCCCAAATCTCACGACCCGACTGGGTGGGACGATTTTAGGCCTATTAGCCTCTTCGGCATATTCAAGCGCACAAGGATTTCGGCTAAGAAGGAAGCTCCAGTCAACTTCCTGACGGACCCGTCTGATGGGCGATCAACTCTTAGACCGGCTGACATCTTGGTCTTTGGATGGATGGGGGGGGGGGAACACGCATGCTTGGATCTAACTGGGGTCTCCCCCTCCCCCTTGTGGGCTTGGGTGTCAGTGAGTTCAAGGTGGGCTAGGCGACTTCAAAAGCGGATGCGGGAAAAGTGTACAAGCAAAAGAAAACGTGCCTTGAAAATCAAGATGTGTTTGTTCCTTTTGCTTTTGACACCTTTGGGTTTCTCGCCCCTGAGGTTGTTGAAAGTTTGAATAGAGTCCAACAGTTCATTCATGGTAATGTTGTGACCCCCGGTTTTTACAATGTTGTTTTCACGCATATAGTTTTGCTATTCAGAAGGGTTTGGCGGCGCAACTTGTAGCCCGCATCCCTTGCATGTCGGGGTGATTTGTTTTTTTGTTGTTTTACCCAAGATTAGTTTAATGAGATATTGATGTGTTAGTGATTATTAGTGTTTTATCAGTCGTAATTCCCTGTTTTTATGGTTTATATTCAGTCGGGAACACATCACTTTGTATAGTTTGGTTTATTTCAGGTTTGTGAGTTTACGTGATTAAATCGGTTGGATTGAAGTATTGAAGATCAAAAGAATTCTGGTTTTGAAGTCAGATCGTGTCGCGAGGGTTGAGCCTTGCTCCTCGCGACACGACGCGTGTTGATGTTGAAGGCCCCGACTATTTTGGCGAGATCGTGTCGCGAGCCTTTGGAGGAGAAATTGTCGCGCCACGATCTGGGGGCGATTTCAACCAAAAATTAGGGTTTGGCTATTTAAGCCAATGTGAGGCCAATCATTCGGAACTTCTGCTCTCTTGGACGATTTTGGACGACTGTTCACGATTTCCAGGCGATTTCCAGGCATTCGGTGGAGAGTTTCAAGCAACCAGCAAGCATTCCGATCGTAGATCATTCGATTTTCATGTTTTCAACTTTCGCCATGTCAGGCTAATTTCTTTGTAATCACTTTGAGTGAAGGTTAGTGATTTACTGAGTTCAAACTAGGGTTTTGGATACTGGATGAATTTGTGACCAGTGACAATCATAAATTTAGTATTTGCTTATTTGATGTGTTTGACCGATTACTGTGTTTGTACCCCCCGCTCCCGGACTACCTTAATTGCATAGCTCTAGGACTATACTAAGTACATTCATAATAGTTGGTTGGATAGGATTGAATGAGTTTATCAACCATGTCTATGTGGTTTCTTTGCTCAATTCCCAACGTGCGAAATCAGTAAATTCACGAAGCCGGATCTTAAAGTGGTTACCCTTAATTTACATAAGTTTAATCAATCAATTGTTAGCATTAGTTTAGTGACATTAAGTTAGTTACAAATCATCAATCCAATTTTACAGCTAAGAGGCAAACTTCCCAATTTTCTGCAATTTAGGTTAAAGTAATTTAGGTTAATTTAGTTATAATTTAGTCAATTAACAAATGACCACTAATTCCCTTGGTTCGATACCCTGACTTCTACTACTACAAATCTTAATTCGTTGGGGATTTGTAACGGTCTCGACAAACCGTTATCAGATATATATTTCTATTTATTTAAAAAAATACTTCTTAACGATATGAAAAATACAAGGCGGGTACTCTAGTATAAAACCTAAATGTTATCTTAGATCATGTATCTATCAATTATACCACTAAATTCCAATGCTAAATGTGTTATATTTAAGTAAAAAAATAAAAAATTAAACCATTGGCTAGCTGCCATGACATTTGCTGTGGGTATGTCACCTTATCATTATCACTTACAGTATTCATGAACACTTGCTTTGTTTATAGTATAATTATGATTATACAAATTAAACACACTGAATTTTTACAACAATAGCGGTAGCATAAACAAAATTAAGCCAAAGCTGAAGAAATCAGTAAAGCTCACATCATTTATTAATTATACAAAGTAAAGCAAAGGAGAAAACATATTTGAACATTGTTTTGATGGTGTAAATCGATCCTTCCTTTTGGTTTGGCGATTTTCCTATTTATAAAACCAGTAGATCCCCTTCTTCTTTCCGTTAACATCCTCATCAGGTTCAATAAAAATGCAGTCCTTCGTCTCTCTCCAAACGGCCTCTAGAATGGGCGTGTCATCGTACTTGTAGTATTCACCCAAAATCGGCTTCACGGCTTCCCTCGCCTCGAATGTGTGGTAATGCGGAATCGTGGGGAAAAGATGGTGAACCGTGTGGGTTCGAGTCACGTCATGGAAAGCGTGGTTCAAGAACCCGAAGTTTCTGTCGACCGTGGCAAGAGCACCTCGGAGCCAGTCCCACTCGGTTGAGTCGTAGTGAGGGATGGACGGGTGAGTGTGGTGTAGATACGTCAGTAAGATGAAGAAACCGCTCATGAAAAGGATGGGCATCCCGTAGATGTTAATCACCCATTGTGTGCCCATGACTAGAGCAGCGCGGTAAACAGCATAACAAGTGGCGAAAACGCCAAGATCGGTGAGGAAGATCTGAAAGCGCTCGCTGTCGTTGAAGATAGGACTGTATGGGTAAAAGTGGCTCGTGATTCCCTTCTCGTATTTCCTTCCGTAAAGGTTGAACACAAAGTACAACGGAAAGCCGAGAACGATCTTGAACGTGAATACGATAAACGCGCCTGTTGGATTGTTGAGAATTTCGGAGTACAACTTATCGGCCTTGCGTTTAGGGATCCAAACCTCGTCGTATTCAATGGAGTTGGTGTTGGCATGGTGGGTACGGTGGCTGTATTTGAATCCAAAGTACGGAGTGAGGATCAACGAGTGGACGATGAACCCGATGGTGTCATTGAGCCACGGGTACTCGCTAAACCCATGATGGCCGCATTCGTGGCCGATGACCCACAAGCCCATAAGATAAGCACCTTGGAAGAACCAGTAAACCGGCCACGCTACGTAAGCTAAGGGTTTAGGAAGCATGGGAATGAAAGTGTCTGCGAGATAGTATAAGGCTCCGATGATGATAAAATCACGGAAAACCGCGGCAAAAGATCGTACGAGAGACCGTTCGAAACAGTGTGGTGGTATGGCTTTCTTGAGATCGCTGAGCTCGAATGGAGGCTTGGAAACCGGAACTCGTTTGTGAGCGAGAGGTTTGTCATCTTCGACTACAGTGGTAGCTTTAACGTTCATTCGTCCGCCTGCCCCCATGGTTTTATAACCTGCATGTATACAGATGATGATATATGTTATATCTAGTAGCTAGTATACATAGTATTATAGTTTAGATCTAAGTAAATTAAGCAAACAATATATATATGAATGAATGCATAATTGATTGATTATATTACCTTTAAGGTAGATCGACCAAGTGTTTAGCTTGTGTCGATGATATTTGCTACTGGACTGGACTGTTTTGGAATTTGGATAGTCTATGTTGTTATTTATAGTTGCAGTTTCAACTTTGGCTCCTGCAGTTAAATTTAATAGATAAAATAAAAAGATGATGATCAACTACTCGCCTAAACCGGAACACAAATATTGACTTGTGTAAATGAGAACATGTTTCAGGTCCTATATAATATGAATATATTGATGGAATATAGTTGTTTGAAAAATTGCCACAAGGATACAAAAACCTAGTAGTTATAGCACAAGCTACAAAGATATGCATGCGACAAAGTCATTTAAGTTGAAATTTAATAATATCGATGTATATAGTAAATCATATACCCAAAATTGTGACAAAAAATTAAAACATAGGCTTAAAAACTAAAAATGTAAAAATGGTAGAGGTATTTGATAAAACATGGGGGTGTTCGCGTGATGAGTCGGAAAACACAACATTAATACATATATTGATAAAACGTTAAACAATTAACTGATGGTATACATATATCATATAGATTTAAAGGTTTAATAAAATTTTATAAAATAAACTAAATCTAAAGGCATATATTTTAAAAACGACTCAAGCTCGTAAGTGAGGTATGACTGAAATAGGGATATTAAAATGGATGTGTGAAAACACTAGTTTGACCAGATGAAGAATGAGGAATTCAGGGGTAGATTAGTAATGTGAATTTCGAATAAATTTAGGGAAGGGAGATTGAGATGGTTTGGGTATATTCGACGGAGGCATTGTCTCCACTTGTTAGGAGAGCGAAGACCATCATAGTGAAAGGAAAGATGAGTAGAGATAGACTGAAATAGATGTGGGAGGGGATGATCAAACATGATTTTGTTAAATTTGCGCATCTCCGAAGATATGATTGATAATAGGAGTCAGTTGAGACATATAATATATGTTAGAGATTTCAAGTAGTTCTTTAGGATCTTTTGTGTGTTGGGCTACTTTCGGGACTTCGTGTACGTCCTTTTCTTGTTTCTTTTTTCTTTTACTTTCCCTTTTTCTCACTATCACCCTCGATTTTAGATTTAGCCTTTTCTAGAAAATGATCTTGTTATTTTGAGCCACGGGTCTTCTTGTGAGCGGCATTTTTATCCCTTCGAATAAGGGTAATGTTTGTCTTCATCTCACCCTCTCCATAATTTAATCATTCAGAGATATTACATTGGCACGTTGTTGTTGTATAAAATAAAAATAAATTTAAAAATTTAATTAAATAGGAAATTGATTGTTTACATAATTAGATTTCTATTATTCAGTTAGTTTGTTTGTATTTAAAGATAATTTAAATATATAAAATTATAAAATATAATTTTATCTTTTTAAACTTTTAAAAATTAATATAAAATAATAACCGTTCTTCTTAAATGTATTATAATATAGTGTTAATGTAAATTATTTAGATATAAGTTATTTAGATAGAAATTGTTAAAGTCATAAGTCAATTATCAAATGAGCTAATCTACATATATTTTGAGGTAAATTTAATACTCTTTATATGGTTAATAATAATAATAATAATAATAATAATAATAATAATAATAATAATAATAATAATAATAATAATAATAATAATAATAATAATAATAATAATAATAATAATAAAATAATAATATTAATAATATTAGGGCATTAGGTATATCGATTGTGACTTGAGATTGTGAGTTTTATCACGGAGACAATGACTAGTCTCAAATGGAAACTCAAAAGAGAGGGTATACCCATGTGAGTTGGGTACAACAATTATTGCACATGGTACGCGTTCTCCATTCCACGCCATGATGAGAGGTTAATTGACTATGTTATTAATTGCTGAATTGTGTTTTGTTTTACTGTTTAACTGTGTGGAATATAGGTACTTTGAGATTATGTTGAAATCAGGTGTTTGAAGCACACCGGATGCTATATGGATGGTATTTATTAATAAGGATGCAAGTGGATGTAAAATGGAGTTAAAAACATAATAAATCAAAGAAAAATGACCAACAGAGACTGAAAATCAGTCCTTGATGGTCAACTAGACTGATTTCGGTTTTCTGTGCTGAAAACGAAAGAAACGGGGCAAGATTACCCTAGGGGCATAATTTACGGTTATAGGACCGTAATTTACTACATATATTGACTTTTTGGGATTTTGAGCGAAAACAAAACCATAAATCAATCCAAATGAAAGTTTACCAACTGAGACCGTAAATTACAGTCCTGCCGTAATTTACAGCCTATGTCGCCAAAGTCACGAATTTCTAGACTTTTAAACCCCTATTAACCCTAACTTAGGGTTATGGAAATTAAACTCTTTCTAGTCGTTTTTAGAGTTAATTTTGGAGCACAGAAACGTCCCGAAATCAAGAATTTTCATGCTTCGATTTTTCAATTCAACCATTGGCGATGTTTTCACGTACGATTAACATAAGTAGCTAAGCCACCTGTAATCTTCTATGGGTGTAATGTTAGTATTGTTTTTTAGTTAACTTAATGTTTTGAGATTGGATTATTAACCTCTTATGTTTTTATTAATCCAAGTTGGTTTTTCATGTTAATAAATTCAATTGTATTGCCTTTAACTTTGCACGAATTGGTAGTTTGAACATCCTGACGTCATCGTTAAGTTTCAACAGGTAAAAATGCATGACCGTACTCAAACTAAGAGTAGTCCGTTAGACCACTTCAACTTGGGAACAAGACTAGAAATTATTATACGTTATATAAGATTGATAGTGATCCATTTCTCATGTTCAGCTTAGGATTCAGTTCAAGTCGGTGTTGGGATTTTTGTTCATGATTAAAAATCCGTACATGAAAATCCCAACACCGACTTGAACGTTCATGATTAATCTATAAGAGCACCACCAATAGGCTATATGATTAATCTATAAGAGCACCACCAATAGGTTATAGGCGGGTTGAATCGCTTTTAGCCATTACTACACCAGGTGAAACATAGTAGCTATTAATTTTATGTGAAGAGAAAAACATCGCCAATATTTCATTGATTTACGAAACAAAATACAAATGTTTGATTTGTTCGCAGTAAACAGCTTTCAGCCATTAATATTTCACCAGCTAAACACACGTTTATCTACTTATAAAACCAGTATATGCCCTTCTTCCCACCGTTAACCTCATCGGGTTCAATAAAAATGCAGTCCTTCGTCTCTCTCCAAACGGCCTCTAGAATGGGAGTGTCGTCGTACTTGTAGTATTCACCCAAAATCGGCTTTACGGCTTCCCTTGCCTCGAAAGTGTGGTAATGCGGAATCGTGGGGAAAAGATGGTGAACCGTGTGGGTTCGAGTGACGTCATGGAAAGCATGGTTCAAGAACCCGAAGTTTCTGTCGACCGTGGCTAGAGCACCTCGAAGCCAGTCCCACTCGGTTGAATCGTAGTGAGGGATGGACGGGTGAGTGTGGTGTAGATACGTCAGTAAGATGAAGAAACCGCTCATGAAAAGGATGGGCATTCCGTAGATGTTAATCACCCATTGTGTGCCCATCACTAGAGCAGCCCGGTAAGCCGTGTAACAAGTGGCGAAAACGCCGAGATCGGTGAGGAAGATCTGAAAGCGCTCGCTGTCGTTGAAGATAGGACTGTATGGGTAAAAGTGGCTCGTGATTCCCTTCTCGTATTTCCTTCCGTAAAGGTTAAACACAAAGTACAAGGGAAAGCCGAGAACGATCTTGAACACGAATACGATAAACGCGCCTGTTGGGTTGTTGAGAATTTCGGAGTACAATTTATCGGCCTTGCGTTTGGGGATCCAAACCTCGTCGTACTCAATGGAGTTGGTGTTGGCATGGTGAGTGCGGTGGCTGTATTTAAATCCAAAGTACGGAGTGAGGATCAACGAGTGGACGATGAACCCGATGGTGTCGTTGACCCATGGATACTCGCTAAACCCGTGATGGCCGCATTCGTGGCCGATGACCCACAAGCCCATAAGATAAGCACCTTGGAAAAACCAGTAAACCGGCCAAGCCACGTAAGCTAGGGGTTTAGGAAGCATGGGTATGAAAGTGTCTGCTAGATAGTATAAGGCTCCGATGATGATAAAATCACGGAAAAGTGCGGCGAATGATCGTACGAGAGAACGTTTGAAACAGTGTGGTGGAATGGCTTTTTTGAGATCGCTAAGCTCGAATGGGGGCTTGGAAACCGGAACTCGTTTGTGGGCGAGAGGTTTGTCATCGTTGACGACGGTGGTGGCTTTAACGTTCATCCGACCCCCGGCACCCATTGCTTCCACCTGCTATAGAAGAAGATAGTTTAGATTATATGGTTATGGTTTGTGTGGTGAGATGTTAAAGGTATATATGTTTGGGTATTTATATTCGGATGTTTCAACTTTGGCTGCTGCTGTTTTTTGACCAAGAGACGTACACTACCCACTGACCCAGTAGCAGGTGCAGTGAAGCCAAAAACACAGGTGTCTGAATAGTGTATGAAACTTGGCAAGTCGCGCGTTCTATGGATGATAACTTAGGACACAAAATAAAATAGTTGTATTATTTTAAACGAGCTGAGTATGAGTCAAGGTTGGCTCGTTTGTTAGTTTGTTCGGTGGCTCGATTATATTACCTCTATTGTGAATTTTATTATGCAATGATTAAAATATATAAGTCCAATTCAAATTAGTCTTTCTATTTGTAGCTCAAATAAACTTATTCATCCATTTGTTTAATATATAGTTGTTCTAATTTTCTTTCAAAAAATCATTTGGTGGAATTGAGAATGATGATCATGTTCAATTAAATGATAAAGAAAGCGTCGAGCTACTTAACGAACTAAGAGATACATATGTTTTACACTTAATCTGGACTTGTTTTGTATATGCATTGGACATGATTTACATACGTTTTATGAACTATTTAATGATTGTTGAATCATTTTACCTGAAATTTATGTTTAAAATTTTCATTTAAAACTGAGCCAAAACTAATCCGAACTCAGAATTTTAGCTCAGTTTGGAATTCGAGCCGAGCCAAGCCAACTTGGTTGGCTCGTCTCGACTTGGCTCATAAATAGCCGTAAAGCTCACCACTGTCTTCCCACACGGTTATTTTTAATTGTGTAATAATTTTATAAATTTATTTTTTTATTTAGGATATTACATGTAAAGAAAAATAGGTTAGATTTTATATATAAAATAAAGGAAAATTGGATTTAAATAATCCTAACTTTTAACTATTGGCCAACAATAATCCCACATTTGAATATCCTTCGTAACAGTCCAAACTTTCACTCATATTTTTTTTAATGAACCCGCCGTTAACTTTTTTAACACCGTTAAATGACTGCTGACGTGGCATACTGATGTGGCATGATGACATGTAATAAATTTTTTATTTTTTAAATATATTTTTCCATGTCATCATAGAAATCAGATTCCACTTAAATCTCAACTAAAAAAATTAAAAAAGTCGATCCAGATCCAGCCACCATTGCCGCCGGCAAAAACTTTTCCCGGCTCCTATTTTCCGACCTCGATATCACCCTCTTCTCCTAACGGTGGCACCTTCTCCCTCGTCTCCAAATGGTGGTGTCGTCTCCCTCGTCTCCGAACGGTGGTGGCGCTTCCTCCCTCGTCCGTCATCCTCCGCCGTCTCCCTTTCCTCCACCCTTCGAACGGTGGTCGATTTATATAGACGAAAAAAGGAATCATGAAAATCTCCAAACTAAATTGGGTTATAATTTATTTTGAGAAATATGTTTGCTCCCTCAAGATAGATAGGCTTTGCAGATTCCGTTTCCGAGATTCAATTAGGTTTAATTTTTCAAAAAGTTGGGTTTAATTCGATTTAAGCAGACGAACAATCATCAGTTTATTTTCGGAATCGCACACATCAGATCCCGACAGACTACCAAACATAGTCATTGATGTGGCCACACATCGATATTTCCGCTTCCCAACCACCGCGTCAATCTCGCCTGAATCAATCCATAGTGTTCTTCGTAGTGGTAGTGTGGTGGTATAGCGGTGGTGGTTTTGAGAAAGTCTTGAAGGCGAAGAGATTGAGATGGGGAAACTAAAGAAAAGAAAAAAAATAAAGTAATTAAAGATTACGTCGGCAAAGAGATTTTGGTGGTGGTTGACATCGAGGTCGGAAAATATGAGCAGTGAAAAGCTTCCGCCGGCGGCAATGGGGGCTGGATATATTTTTTTTACATGGAAGGTGACATTGAATTTTTAGTGGTCGTAGTTGTGATTTAGTTGTAATTTGTCGTTCAATTCATCTATGGTTCTAGAGCTTATGGAAGGTGACATGGAAAAGATATTAAAAAAATAAAAAATTATTACATGTCAGCATGCCACGTCAGTACTCATTTAACGGAGTTAAAAAAGTTAACGGCGAGTCCATTAGAAAAAATATGACCGAAAGTTGGGACTGTTATGAAGGATATTCAAATGTGGGATTATTGTTGGCCAATAGTTAAAAATTGAGATTATTTAAATCCAATTTTCCTAAAATAAAACAATATTATTATATTTGAATTTTCTATATTAAAATTAATATATCCGATCGGCAAACAATTGCAGTACTTTTATCTTTGTTTATTATTTATCTTTTTAAGTTTTAATGCCTCTAAAGTTCTAAATAAATATAACTAGATGTGTAATGCGTGTGTTGTCGCTCGTCGCATAAAAAACATGGCACACAAAACAATTAAAGTGAACTAAAAAAAACGAAAAGAAGTCAAATATAACATCTAAAGGTTAATATTATAAGTGAAACGTAAATTATTATTTCCTAAGACCTAAACATGTGTTACGTGACGTTTGGATATGAAAAAAAAAAAAAATTTATTGAATTGTGTCATGTGACGTCAGTATATATTATCACGTGACTATCACTATGTTACTATTCATAAACGTTGTATTTTGGTTGTATTTTGTTAATCACATAATTCTATTTTGGTTTTAAGACTAATTTAATTAGCAATCAGATAATATAATATTTCAATAACCGGTGTGCATGTTTTTTAAAAGGTATTATTATATAGGCAAGTAGGTAACCCTTTTCTTTTCGAAAGTGCATGGACCCAAGAACTCTAACAACCTGCTTTTTTCTTATTTCAACCAACTTATTTTTGTCACCTTGTGGCCTGTGGGGGCATATAGCTGAGGTGGAGGTATGTTTAATTCACTGATTTTCGGTCAACTTTAGCTAGTGTTTGAGTTTGACCGGGTTGATAGTGCAATCTTGTTCATATTCTAAGATGCTCTTTGTTTTTACTTAATACATCTTCAGGAGAGCTTATGTCTACATGCGCGCAGACATATGTCTTGAAGACTGTTTTTTTTTCTTTTCTTATGAAGATCTTATTTAAACTTAAAACCTCTTTAAAAAAAAGCTTATAAACATTGCTTATTTCATCTTCACACTATAACTCACAAGTTTAAAAACAAAAGACCCACCACCACCACCACCACCACCATCACCGCCACCACCACACCACCGCCACCACCACCACCACCACCACCATCACCGCCACCACCACACCACCGCCGCCACCGCCACCATCACCGCCGCCACCGCCGCCGCCACCGCCGTCACCGCCGCCGCCGCGCCGCCGCCGCCGCCGCCACCACTAACACCACCACCGCCGCCACCGCGCCGCTACCACCACCACCAATGCCGCCGCCGCCGCACCACCACCGCCGCGCCGCCGCCACCACTAACACCACCGCCGCGCCGCCGCCGCCCCGCCGCCACCGTCACCGCCGCGACCCCGCCGCCGCCGCCGCCGCCACTCACTCCACCGCCACCACCGCCGCCGCCGCCCCGCCGCCACCGCCACCGCCACCGCGCCACTACCGCCGTCACCGCCGCCGCCGCGCCACCGCCGCCGCCGCCGCCGCTCGACGCCACCGCCGCCGCCGCCCGCGCCGCAACCACCGCCGCCGTCGCCGCCGCCGCCGCGCCGCCGCCGCCGCCGCCGCCGCACCGCCGCCGCCGCTAACACCGCCGCCGCGCCGCCGCCGCCGCCGCCGCCCCGCCGCCGCCGTCGCCGCCGCGACACCGCCGCCGCTACCACCGCTCACTCCACTGTCGCCGCCGCCGCCGCCGCCCCGCCGCCACCAATACCACCGCCGCCGCCGCCGCGCGCACTACCGCCGTCACCGCCACCGCCGCGCCACCGCCACCGCCCACGCCGCCGCCGCCGCCACCGCTAACACCACCGCCGCCGCCGCCACGCGCGCGCCGCTACCGCCGCCGCCATCGCCGCCGCCGCCGCGCCACCGCCGCCGCGCACCACCGCCACCACTAACACCACCGCCGCGCCGCCGCCGCCGCCGCCGCCACCGCCGCCGCCGCCCCGCCGCCGCCATCGCCACCGCCGCCACCACCACTAACTCCACCGCCACCGCCACGCCACCATCGCCACCATCGCCACCACCGCACCACCATCGCCACCACCGCCACCACCACCACCATCACCGCCACCACCACCACCACACCACCACCACCACTATCACACCACCACCACCATCACACCACCACCACCATCACACCACCACCACCACCACTACCATCACCGCCACCAACACCACTACCACCACACCATTACCACCACCACCACCACCACCCCACCACCACACCACCATTTTACTTATGTTTTTTATGTTATTGATATTTGGTTTTATTATTGTATTTATATTATAATTTGAACGTTGAATGACTTTAATTTAGTAAGATAAGTTTGATAGTTATATATTTTTTAGTTTTTACAGACAATGTCAAATTAATAAAACAAACAGTCTTATATTTTCAGATTACAGATCTTCAGACCACATCTTCAGTTGCAGACATGAAATCAAATGAAATCAGACTGCAGACAGTTTTTGTCTGCAAAAACAAACAGCACCTAAGTTTCTAACGGTGAAAGCAGACACAGATTAACTAATAATTGAGAACACTATTAAGCAGTAAAATTATTTTTTGTTTCTAAATAATATGTACTACTTTTTCTATATATAATTAAGATTATGATTATGATGTAGCAAGTAATAAACTATCTCAAAAAGTTACAACCGACATATCGAATATAAATAAAATAAATAGTATGCACTTAAATGAATGAAATTAACGATATGATCATTTAAACTTTCCCAGATGTAATAAAATCACAAATATTATATGTCATTTTAAGACTATTAGGTTATAAATCTATCACTTTTTACTCAATGTCCTATTAGTCATATTAGTTTTCTTTCTCTTGTATTTCACTTTACTCAACCAAAATCACTCTATCAATTTAGGGTTCAAATGAAAATTCAAGGTCCAAAAAGAAGATACTAAACAAAATTGTTAAAAACCACCATTAATTATGGGACTTAATTAAAAAATGTAAAATGAGGTGTTTTGGCATGAAAACATGATGAGTGACATACTCCATAACGCATAGCCTAAAAGAAACTACAAAAAGTAAAGAAAATCAAGAAACTTAAATTCCAAGTTACATATGAAGGAATATGGGTAATTTAACTTTAGACGGATATAAAATTATGCTCTTTCTAAATACTAAATAACTGTCTACAATGATGAAAATTTTGCTACCTATAGCGATAACACATCGTTCTCAAGGGGTATAACAACATGTCGTCGTGATCACATTTAATTTTAGTAACAAATGTGTCTCTGTGCATACTTATAGACAGGGGCGGAACTATTTTTTTTAAGAGGCAACACAAAATAATTTGACAGGGGTTCGGGGGTAGCGCCTCCGAAAGAGTGGGGTCCAAGGGTGGCAAGCCGGCAACCCCTAGTAGGGTCCAAGAGCCAAAACCTGTAACAACCCATGCCCGACCCGTTTATAAAACCCGATCCGCATCTAAATTTGTCACACGACGTTCGAGAAAACATCAATAATGGAATTCTTGTAATATGTTAAAGGACGAAAAATTAAGACTATGGGCGAAAACGGATCTCAAATCCGAGTTATAACGAAGCGGGAAAACGCAAAAATGTGATTTAGGCCCGGTTTGTAATAACCGTGAATCATCTAAATTATACATTTGAATCATTTTGGGATATTCCATAATCATTTTTGAAAACAAAATAATACATTTACAAAGTTTTAATAAAAAACGATTTGTTTAAAACAAAAATAAAGCGAATTTCAGTTTTTATGCGATTTCGGTATTCGATTTATCATTTACCAGAAATATCGAGGTTATTATATTAAAATACACACTTTGGAATATCCTACAATCATTGTATAACATTAAAAACTCATTTGATAAATTATAAAGCAATTTTATTAATTAAAACGCAAATAAACAAAATTACGATTTTCGTGCAAAACCGGTATTAACCGGGAGTCACATAAAATTCGAAAATCATATTTTTATGTTCCATCATGTTTTATAAGGTTATTATGAATTGCTCGTAAAAATTTAGAGGTTAACAAGTTGAAACGGGTAGCGAACGATAAAAAAAACAATAAAGAAAGAAAGAAACAAAGAAAAGAAAGAAAGAAACAAAGAAAAGAAGGAAAAGAAAGAAGAAAATAAAATATAAAAAAAAATGTTGGCCACCAGTTTCGAACCAGGGACCTCCTGCTTTTAAGTCCAGCGCCTTTACCATCAGACCAACGCCACATGTTGGTTTTAATCCTGATTTTTTTTTTATATTCTATACCAGTCAAGTTCAAAAACGAGATCAGCTCGAGTTTTTCAACTTGTTCTCCACGTTTAAGCTCGAATTAAGCAAACCAGGTGTCGTTTTTTGTTCCTTAGTCACCATATTTCGTGTCACTACTGAATTTCGACCCTCCTAGTATAAATAGCACCCCATATCATCGATCAATCCTCACCATTTCACTCAATCTTCTTCCTAAAAACCCTAGAAAACGCATAAACTTCCTTGAAGAAATTCTCCCAAACGGTGTAGCCTTTGAAGCCGAATTTCTGCAGTCAAGCTACCCTAGGTATGATTAACAATAACCTATCTCAGTTTTTGCAAATTCGAATTCTAAGTATGCTTTTTAAATTCATGTCAAAATTAGGGTTCTTGAGGAAAATCTTTGATTTTGGGTGATTGGGCTGGAATTAGGGTCTGAATTTTTTGTAGGTAATCTTAAAATAATGTATATTAAGAAAGACCTAAGTTAATTTCAAGTTTTGAGCATGTTTGGTATTTTATATAAAATTATGCCGAAATTAGGGTTTTCGGGTCGTTGTTCTTCCCAAATTGAATAAACGGTGTTGAATTAGGGTTTACTATTTTAAGGAATATTATAATATATCATAATGAATAAAACCCTAAGTTTTTACAATTTTATAAATTGTTTTGGTATTTATTTAATAAATACGTCAAAATTAGGGTTTTCACGACGTTACTTTGCCAAAATTGAACAAACGGGTTAAATCTAGAGCTAATCCTCTAAAATATATTATAAAATAATATTTTAAGTAAAAGCCCTAATTTTATTTGATTTTATAAATTATTTTGCTATTTATTTGATAATTATTTCAAAATTAGGGTTTTGAATATGATTATTAAATATCAAACAAACCGGAAGGTATTAAAACTTGAATTTTGGTCTTAGAACATATATATATATATATATATATATATATATATATATATATATATATATATATTATAAGTGTATATGAGTTCAAAATCAATAAATGAATTATTGTTAGATAAATTACCAAAACCCTAATTTCCTAATAAAGGGCAAAATGGTCTTTTATCAAATAAGACCTAAACACTCCTTAAGTTCCTCATGTCCTTAAAACTATAATCATTATCATTCCCTATATTCATATAGCATGTTCGTTTCACTAGGATAATCTACGGGTTGTTATCTCTCGCAAATCGGTTCTATCCCTCGTAACTGATCCACTTATCAGGTGAGTATTCACTACATTCCCATCTCTTTTAAAATGGAATATGACTATCCAAATTCGTATTATCATTACTAATGGTGATTCATTTGAATGATAATCCGACTTATGAGAAATCATACCTCCATATCTTTTAACCTTTTTGGGGTGTAACATGTATCTTTATTCAAAATCATTTCCCTAAACATTATGCGATTATGTGTTAATTGGATGAACTCTATGTGGAATTATTATGGAAATCATTGTATGTTAGTCTGCCAGTCACTCTCTGTATGAGGAAATTATGGAAATCATTGTATGTTAGTCTGCCAGTCACTCTCTATATGAGGAAATTATGATGTGAAGTCAAAAGTAATTGAAGGTTTGATATATTTATTTGTTTCATTATTTGAGTGATTGTATATACATGAATGTATCTCTTATCACGTTTATCGCATGTGTTAAAAATATGTTTTATAAACTTGTGTTTACTCACCAACTACTTTTGTAGTTGACACTTGATTTTATACATGTTGCAGGTATCTATATTTGAGCTATTATGTGATCACGCTAGGATTGCTAGACCTAGATTAAGAAACTTAAATCAATGTAATTAGCATGTTTATCTTTATTGTACGTTATCTTTAATTGATTAATGAAAAATGGCATGTTTAAGTATTACAACTTATTTTAGTTGTCATGTGCATCTGGACAATCATCGCGCCCCGACAAATTCCGCCGTCGGTTGGGGTGTGACAAAACCCCTGGCTCAAGTCGAGCTATATATGATTGCTTAATGAAAAATACAACATAAATTAATTTTATTGACGACGATATCATGGGTACATAAAATAATAATTTAAGGAAATCCGACATTTATTCGTCTCAAACCAATTATATATCTTCATACTTAACATACCATTAATTAAATAAAAAAATCAATCGTCATAAATATAATATAAATAAATATAAAACAAGTAATAAAACACAAACATTACATTAATTGCAACCTAAGTTATCAAGATTATCCAAAAATATAATTAACTATTTTGTTTTGACACTATATACACGTGAGAGAGGGGGGGGGGTGTGGTGGTAGGATAGTATGGTTTTTAAAGAATTGGTTGTAACCAATAGAAGAGTGTCACGCAGGAAAAAGAACGAAGTAGAGTTTTTAAAGAATTTTATAAAAGGGTGATAGGATTTAGATGGTAAAAATAAATATGGGGAGGTGACCCACAAATACACACACATAAAAGTTTTGCCAAGTGAAATTGTGAACATACATGGCAAAAGAAGAGGATACTTATGGCAATTTATGTTCACTAAAAAAGATAGAAAAGAAAACAAGGATAGTAGCACAAATATGAAACTTGTGGGTCTGTTTCGTATGATGCACTAGAATGAACAAGATAATGAAATGAGTTAGGGAATGGAATGGTCAAGAGAATGAATGGATCAAGACCATTCAATCGTCCTGTTTTGTTACCGTGTGAGAACGTAATAAATTATTGTTTTGTATTGTTTGATGGTTAATAATGAAGTAATCGAATATAATTTATTACTAATATATCCATTTAAATTAATATATTTGTTTTATATTTATATTTTTTCAGTGTTTTAATTTTTAATTTAATAACTTAATATATTTTGTATTTTATTTTCTAACTTAATGTTATCTTTATTATTTTTGTTTTTCAGTTTTTTATTTTTTTATTTTTACATTTTTTTTCATTTTTTTTACTTTTTATTCTTAATTTGTTTTCCATTAGTTTTTAGGAAAAAATCTAATTCGGGAAAAAAACTTTCATTTCATTCTTTAAAGAAAGAAAAACACCCATCCGTATTGAATGAAATTATTTAAAAACTAAAAAAAATCATATTCTTTATTTAATGGTCCACTTCATTCTAATGTTTTACCTAACATATCATTTTATATTCCGATGTAATGATTTATTTCATTCCACCCTCCATTTTACATACCAAATGTTATATGTGGCTATAGGAGTTCAAACAAAGAAGATCTAGAACATGGACAAACTTATTTTCTATTTTACAAACTTTTAAGAATCAAAGGAAAATTATTTCAAATGAAGTTTTTTTGGGTAATTTGATATGTTTTTCTAATTTAATTTCACGTATATCCACCCGATGACTTAAAAAAAAGTTTTTTATTATTTTTTTTTTGCATGTCCGGCTATGTTTCATATGTTTGTATGCAACATTATAGGTTTCATATGTTACATATGTGCAACATAGTCGGACATACAAAAAAATTATTTTTGTTTAGTTTTTTATTTTTTTAGGTCGTTAAGTTGGCATCATGTGTATAGACATGAAGGGGAAAAAAGAAGAAGCACATAAATTATATAAATATCCTTTATTCAATTGAAATGTAATGGTTTGTACATTAATTCTTAAGTTCTTACAATAATATTGGTTTGTAACAGATCTTTACTCGTAAGTTAATATTTATTTTATTATTAAGGATTAGTATCTTTCATTTAATTTAATATAATAAGTAAACAGTATTCTTTTTGCAAACATAATTGCCATTTTCCACAAACGGCCAAAAACGTAGTCGTTACAGACAACTTTTGAATATACGTATTTAAAATATGATATACATCAAAATATAACTTAGAATATTAAAGGAAAATAAAACGTTGCTGCAATTTCATATTTTAAAGTATTTCCTAAACCCCTAGCTTACGCATTTAAAATATGATATTTCATGATTCATCACGTTCTGTTTAATTTATGTAGTCTCAGTAGTCAAACAAAAGCAGCTGCCATGTTAAAACTCCAAGCTATAAATACCATCATCTCTTCACTCCATTTCCACCACCCAAAACCATCTATCTCTATATATTCACTAAATTTGCTTCTTCCATCGAAGCCGGAAGCAATGGGGGCAGGCGGACGAATGAACGTAAAAGCTACCACCGTAGTCGAAGATGACAAGCCTCTCGCTCACAAACGAGTTCCGGTTTCCAAGCCTCCATTCGAGCTCAGCGATCTCAAGAAAGCCATACCACCACACTGTTTCGAACGGTCTCTCGTACGATCGTTTGCCGCGGTTTTCCGTGATTTTATCATCATCGGAGCCTTATACTATCTGGCAGACACTTTCATACCCATGCTTCCTAAACCCCTAGCTTACGTAGCGTGGCCGGTTTACTGGTTCTTCCAAGGTGCTTATCTTATGGGCTTGTGGGTCATCGGCCACGAATGCGGCCATCATGGGTTTAGCGAGTATCCGTGGCTCAATGACACCATTGGGTTCATCGTCCACTCGTTGATCCTCACTCCGTACTTTGGATTCAAATACAGCCACCGTACCCACCATGCCAACACCAACTCTATTGAGTACGACGAGGTTTGGATACCTAAACGCAAGGCCGATAAGTTGTACTCCGAAATTCTCAACAACCCAACAGGCGCGTTTATCGTATTCACGTTCAAGATCGTTCTCGGCTTTCCGTTGTACTTTGTGTTCAACCTTTACGGAAGGAAATACGAGAAGGGAATCACGAGCCACTTTTACCCATACAGTCCTATCTTCAACGACAGCGAGCGCTTTCAGATCTTCCTCACCGATCTTGGCGTTTTCGCCACTTGTTATGCTGTTTACCGCGCTGCTCTAGTCATGGGCACACAATGGGTGATTAACATCTACGGGATGCCCATCCTTTTCATGAGCGGTTTCTTCATCTTACTGACGTATCTACACCACACTCACCCGTCCATCCCTCACTACGACTCAACCGAGTGGGACTGGCTCCGAGGTGCTCTTGCCACGGTCGACAGAAACTTCGGGTTCTTGAACCACGCTTTCCATGACGTGACTCGAACCCACACGGTTCACCATCTTTTCCCCACGATTCCGCATTACCACACATTCGAGGCGAGGGAAGCCGTGAAGCCGATTTTGGGTGAATACTACAAGTACGATGACACGCCCATTCTAGAGGCCGTTTGGAGAGAGACGAAGGACTGCATTTTTATTGAACCTGATGAGGATGTTAACGGAAAGAAGAAGGGGATCTACTGGTTTTATAAATAGGGATCGAAGCTAGACACCCAAAATTTGTTTTCTGCGGCTTTGGTATAACATTGTATAATAAATGATGTGTTTAATTTGAAGTAACCATTTTATTAACAAACAAAATAAACTAACGGTTACAACTCAGTCTGACATACGGGGCAAACGGGCAACAAGCTGCGCCACAAGTCCTTTTTGAATAGCAAACCCTAAGCGGATAAAAACAAGTTTCTTAGCTCTAGGAGTCACTATATGTCCATGCATAACCTTCTGGATCCGCCCAAGCGTGTCCGCAGCCTCAGACGCGAGGTGCCCGAACGTGTCAAAAGCAAAGAGGACAAACACATGCTGATTCTCGAGACATGCCTTCTCGTGCTTGTCTACTTTACCCGCAGCCGCCTTAGCAGCAGCCTACCCCGCCGTGAAAATTCCAAAGCCAAAACCCGTAAGGGGAGAGACCCCAGTCAGATCGATGCAAGCGTGCTTCCCCCTGGACCACCCAAACACCAGGATGTCCGCCGGTCTAAGGGTCGAACGCCCCTCTTTTGGGTCAGTTAAGAAGTTGACGGGGGCTTCCTTCTTGGTTGAAATCCCTGCCTTTCTGAAAATGTCAAATAGCACATCCCGGACCCAGTCATGACGGTACTTGAACCCCGGGAGATCTTTACAGTGAACCGCGTGCTCCCCAAACGAGTCCAAACACGCCTTGCGGCAAACAGGGCACTTCTCGTCCGCGGGAAAGAGGGCACTTCCATCGCGAACTTTTTCGGGACGAAAAAGGGTTAAGTGTGGGGATGTTTGATGCAACGCATCTTATATATGTTTTTGAATTGCAAATCCCGCATTTTTACCGGCTTTTGATCGAGTTTGATGAGATTTTGTTACTTAATTGCTTATTTGGTGAAATTCAGGAAATCTGGTGATGGTGGGTTGATTTATGGTGATTTGTGGTGAAAACGGAACGTGAATCGGAGTCCGGGAGAAAAAGATAGATGATTTTGAAATTTTGCTACAGCAGCCGATTCGCGGACAGCCACTCCCACACATTAATTTTAGCTGTCCGCGAGTTTTTGCTTGGAAAAGAAGAAAAGTGTCAGTCGCGGACAGCCATTCCCTTGTCTGAAATTCTGGCTGTCCGCGAGTCTTATTCCCAGAAATCAGTTTAGTGATTTTCGCGGCCAGCTAATCCCAGAAATACTTTTTTGGCGGTCCGCGACTACTGGACAGTCGGCTAAAAATTCTAAAACGGGTATTTAAGCATTTTTGGAGCCTAGGGTTCAGGGAGTTCGACCAGAGAGCACGTCTTGGAGAGATTTTCGAGATTAGAGGTCATTTTGGAGCAATCAAGGGCCGGATTGAAGATCTTGGAGCTTAGATTGAAGATTTGAAGGCTTCGGTTGGAGATTTCTTCATCTAAATCGGTTTCTTCTTCCTAGTTTTTGATTGTTTGATCATGTATTACTTAGATTGGATTGATTTCATGATTAGATACATGATTTGTGGCTGATCTCATTCATATCACCTAGTTTAGATGAAGCTTTACCCATTTTGACTTTTCGGTTTGACTTTTCAACATGAATTTGTGATTTTTGCTCATGATTCTAGTTTTGGTTGCTTGAGATGATCATGTGTGCTTGATTAGCTGCTGTTAATGATGTATTGTGTGGACTAATTGATAGGGATTGTGGAATTGCAACCATTATTAGTTAGTTTATTGTTGATCCTTAGACTAGAATTGGTTTTTGGGTTGATGCATGATCCGGAGACCTCCTACATGATGATATATCATTGATTAGTGGCTGATCTTGTGTGCATCCATTTGAGGTTGACTTGACCGAGTCGTTTCTTATGCTAGTTATTGTCTAGGCATTGTTTAGTAGGTTAGATTGCTTGTGACCACAAGATTTGACCCTACTTATTCGTGTTTAGAGGTTTCTAGGTCTCAGGTAATCGAAATTAGAATCATTGCATGTATTAGGATTCATTTAGAGAGACCTCTCTTGGTGTTTCCCGATTTATGTGTGTTTTGCTTGTTTTGACCGAAACTGTGAAACCGTTGTGCAAATTCACATATTATGCTATCTGTGCTTCATTTAGAATTGTCTGATCATTCGGGATGTGTCTATAGTCCTCCTTGGTTGGTTTATTCTCATTTGGTGATAGTTTCATGTTGATAGGTCTTGCCGGGGGTCTTATTTGGGTTTAGTGGATTCTAGGCTAGGTGATATCTCTCTCATTCTGTTTCTCTGTCGTTTGCTTTGTTTGTTGCTAGTGTTATTGCTTGCTTAGTTTGTTTATTTCAAATCATTCCAATTTCATCGGTTAAATATTAGTTATGATACATTATCGGGAGTCTGATTACGCGTCCGTGGATTGATACTCGGTACTTATTGATACTATATTGCATACGACGGGTACGCTTGCCCTAGTGTGTGGTTTGGTCACTCAGTATTTACCATTTTAAACTTGACCACATTTTTATATATCCAAATTGACACATCAAGTTTTTGGCGCCGTTGCCGGGGACGCGTCAGCTTTCGAGACCTATCAGAGCTAGTAGTTTAGCTATTTACTTGTTTTCTATTACTTGTGTTATTTGCATGTTTCTAGTATGTTTGCTTATTTCTGTGTTTGCTTTCGTGTTAGTTAGTTTTCTTTGCTGCAAATTTCATGGATTGGTACTTCGAGCAACATTATGAGAGTTATCGTGTGCGGTGTGATTTATGTGGGGAACCCCATCATGCACGATTTTGCAATTATTCTGTGGGGCCTCCCACCGATTACTATAGTTATTCTCCGTCACCCGCATACAACTTTGGAGTTAGCGAACAAGCCCCAACTGAGGATAACAGCATGAAGAATCTAACAGAGATGATGGCGCAACTCATACAACAAAGTCAAAAAACAGCTCAGCAGAATGAGGCTCGGTTGGCAAAGAACGAACATGATATAACATTACTTGCCAAAGAGTTGAGCAGTTTGGGAGCTCGTGCCCTTAATTTAGGGAGAACTGTTGGTGAGCTCTTAGAATTTGTTTCTGAGAGCCAGCAGGTCTATGAGGAGAGTGATGATGAGCAGGAGATTTTAATGGATGAGTTGCAATCGAGGCTAAGCCCAACAAGTACTACACATGTCCCACCTCCACTTCAGCTCGAGATCAGTCATGTTGAGCCACACTTAGATGATATGATGCAGGAAGATCAAGCTCCACATGATTTATGCTCACATGATGCATTTGATGATCAGATGTTAGAGGAATTTGGAGACGATTGGCTGGCCGTTCCACCTATGGTGGAGGATACAGATACGTTTGATCCAGAAGGTGATTTGAAAGAGTTGGAGGCTATGTTGTATGAAGAGCAGAATGTGGAAAGTAAGGCTATGTTAGCAGAGAGCATGCTTATTATAGAACCGCATATGGAGACACCGGTTTGCCTCCCCGTGAAGGAGCAATGCAGAGACCAAGTGTGGGGATGTCTAAGCATCCCCAATTTTGAGAATCCGCTCCTTCACCATCTTCAGTCCATCAAATTTGGACCGGGAAAATTTAAGAGTTGGTGGCTAGATGAAGCTAAATGGCACAACCACCATACACTGTCTACTGGAAAACCATTTTGGGGAGATGAAACGAGGAGTCCACACGGGCTCGGTGAGAAGCAAATTAAAGAGAAGCCGCCTGATTGAGGTAACCGCGAGGCCGAGTCTGGCTGACGACTCGTAAATAACTTCAGCGCTTGCGGGAGGCAACCCGTTTAGGTTTTGAGGTTGATTTAGGTATTTGGTGCTTATTTGGTTGATTTCTAGCTTAGTTTGACTTTTTCTTAGTCTTCTTTGACATTTTGGTAATTTTAGGTTAAATCGATTGCATTTGATCTTTCTTTTTCCATTTTATGCGTGGTTTTTAGTTTTGCAGGTTGATAGATGCATCCGGGGCAGAAAAGAGGTTCATTCGGTGAGGATTGCATTGGAATACGTGCAAAATTGAAGTTTGGGCAAAATTATGAAATTTTTGGTGTTTTGGGCTTGAATCGGGTAAGTTATATGTTTGAAAGCTTTACGCTAGCGTTGGTAAGTCCCGAGCAGTCCCAGGTATGGTTTGATGATGATTGATGATGGTCGGAATTGTCGGAAATTGATTTGGTTGGTTTTGGAACACTTTAGCAAAATTAAGTTTATAAGGTTATTTTTGGAATTTTGGATTAGTTTCGGGTAAAGAACGAGCATAACAGGTTTGTGATATCATTTGTTAATCCCGAACAGTCCCGGGTAAGTATTATGATAGTTATAAATGATTCTTGATGGATGGGTTTGGTTTTATCGCGATTACGGATGGTTTTGAGTGTTGAAAATTTTTATTTTTTTTGCTGGTGCACAGCAGTCTCGGACCGCCATTTTTATTGATAAATTTTTGGCGGTCCGCGACCTGTCCTTAAACCCAGTCCAACTTTATTTTTTCGCTGACAGCTAATCTCATTAACAAATTTTCTGGCGGTCCGCGAGTTTGGTTAAAAAAATATATATATATATTTAAAATAAAAAAAATAAAAAAAATAAAAAAAAACAAAAAAAAACAAAAATATCTTTTCTTATTTAGGACTTCTTTGTTTTATTTTCTAGTTTCTATTTTTATCGTTTAGGTTTTTATTTTGTTTTAGTTTAGTTCACCACTTTATAGGATTCTTCGTTTACATTTTAGTTGTTATTATATTTTATAGTTTATCTTTGTTAAATTTAGTTTTTAATTGTTTGGTTTCAATTCTGGTTGCCCTTAATGCTTATCTGCTTGATTTTGTCAAATTGGTTGATTGGAATACCCAAAATTGGGTGTTGGTTTTGTCCGTTTTACGAACGGGTCATGCCCGATTTTCGATAGTTTTGTGCCGTAATACGGGCCATTGGTACTCAATCTCCATTCCAGTGGTCCGTAGGACGGTACAATTTCTCGGGTTTGTTTAGAATTCCAGTTTGTGTGACGTTCACTTCATAATTTTTAAACAAACATCCGCACACTGGTTTTCTAAGCTTTTGTGATCCATCCTCGCGCAAGTCGTCTCTTCATAAATGACAAATGGCGGTTTGTGCTAGGATTTCATCAGTTATTCTTTTGTTTTGCTTATTTCGGGCCATTCCCTTCATAACTAACAAATGAACGGCCCGTTTTCAGTAAAACAGTGATTGTGCGTTCTTAGTTCAGTGGCTGCAAATCGTTGGTAATCAATCTCCATTCGAGCGATTCACAGCCCTACTTTCTGATCACATTGACTTGGCATGCGAACCGTTCTCTTCACAAACGACAATTGGGCGGTTCGTGTCAGGGCTTCACTCGGGTTTAGCTGGTTTGTTTTATGCAAGCTGTCGGGTACTCAATCTCCATTCCCGCAGTTTGCATTCAATCAAATTACATTACTCTGCCGATTATTTCAGCTGCTACCCGTCTGAAGCCCGATTTTCACATTTTCTCAGTTAATATCAATGTACTAACTTGATTTTGTTGAGAAATTTTGCAGTTCCATGTTTTCCAGCCACCACCGCCTCCAGTCCATCTATCGCAGATCAGCAGCCTTAGATATCGGTTACTTCTTATCCGAGTTATGACATTGTGGGAAACAGTTCTGGCACCTGTTGGTCGAGAGCTGTTTCATCATTCGTTTTTGGAGCTTGTTGGACTTCTTTGGCACATTTTCCGGCAGTTCTGGCATTTTATTGGTCGAGAGCTGTTCGAGATTCATTATGCAGTTCACTGGCACATCGACAGTGATCAGGGGAGTATTTCAGTTCCCTTTACCTCTTTTTGTGCTTGATTTGTGATTTACCGTACATTGAGGGCAATGTACGAAATAAGTGTGGGGAGGAGGGTAAATTGAACTGAAATTGTGAAAATTTTTGAAATTTTATGATCATTTCCCCCTGTTGTGTCGTTTACATAGTCCTTGAGAATTTGTTTGCGGTTAAAAAATGGAAAATGATAGAAAAACTGGAATTTTTGGCTTTTTGGTGAATGTAAATAAAATTGAATAAAGTTGAAAGCGCGCTTAGTTTTTGATGTGCTGGTAGGCCCAGCTGATTTCTGTAAGCTTAAAAATCCTGATTTCGCTACTTAAATAAATTTAATAAATAAATGTTGTGGGTTCCCGCCTTTAGTGTAGTAGCAAAGCCGAAACTGTTGAATAAGTTGATAGGTACCTCTTTTGAATAAAATGTTTATGATTTGGAGATAACCCGGCACACTATGATCTTTTTATGAAAATAAATCCGAGAAATAGTGGCGCCCCATCCATCCATCCATCTTGAGCTTGTTTTGAATTTTATTTATGCAAAAAAAAAAAAAGAGAGAAATGAAAAAAAAAAATCGAATAAAGTGCACAAAATTCGCTGATCCTACGTTCTACCTCTAGGGATAGGGACTCCGGAGATGATCTATTGGGGTGATGTGGTTTTGTGTGCGAGGGTCAAAGCCTGCTTACTACCTCTCGGGATAGGGACTCAGGAGATGTAATGTCAGGTGGAGACTCGCCCTAGTTTTAGGAATAAATAAATAAATTCAATTCAAGCTCAAACCATCATTCCATCCATTCATATTCCATAATCTCCAAATCATAAATATTGGATTCAATTGCGGTGGGAAAAACCCTAATCTAGTTCGACCCGTGCTGATTCATGCTTTGAGACGAGATTAGGCCTAGTTGCGAAACTGATTGTGTGGGACCCATAATTGGTAATTAAATTCGAATAAAGCATGTTCAGGGGCTTCGGTTTTTGGCGGTTGGGTTTATTCGGACCGAAATACCGGTAATCGTGGCTATCGCGTGAGTATCTATGTTTTTGAATAAAAGATAGTAGCTAAAGGTCAAATTTTCCGGTTGTGATTCCATCGCGAACTTTTTCGGGACGAAAAAGGGTTAAGTGTGGGGATGTTTGATGCAACGCATCTTATATATGTTTTTGAATTGCAAATCCCGCATTTTTACCGGCTTTTGATCGAGTTTGATGAGATTTTGTTACTTAATTGCTTATTTGGTGAAATTCAGGAAATCTGGTGATGGTGGGTTGATTTATGGTGATTTGTGGTGAAAACGGAACGTGAATCGGAGTCCGGGAGAAAAAGATAGATGATTTTGAAATTTTGCTACAGCAGCCGATTCGCGGACAGCCACTCCCACACATTAATTTTAGCTGTCCGCGAGTTTTTGCTTGGAAAAGAAGAAAAGTGTCAGTCGCGGACAGCCATTCCCTTGTCTGAAATTCTGGCTGTCCGCGAGTCTTATTCCCAGAAATCAGTTTAGTGATTTTCGCGGCCAGCTAATCCCAGAAATACTTTTTTGGCGGTCCGCGACTACTGGACAGTCGGCTAAAAATTCTAAAACGGGTATTTAAGCATTTTTGGAGCCTAGGGTTCAGGGAGTTCGACCAGAGAGCACGTCTTGGAGAGATTTTCGAGATTAGAGGTCATTTTGGAGCAATCAAGGGCCGGATTGAAGATCTTGGAGCTTAGATTGAAGATTTGAAGGCTTCGGTTGGAGATTTCTTCATCTAAATCGGTTTCTTCTTCCTAGTTTTTGATTGTTTGATCATGTATTACTTAGATTGGATTGATTTCATGATTAGATACATGATTTGTGGCTGATTCTCATTCATATCACCTAGTTTAGATGAAGCTTTACCCATTTTGACTTTTCGGTTTGACTTTTCAACATGAATTTGTGATTTTTGCTCATGATTCTAGTTTTGGTTGCTTGAGATGATCATGTGTGCTTGATTAGCTGCTGTTAATGATGTATTGTGTGGACTAATTGATAGGGATTGTGGAATTGCAACCATTATTAGTTAGTTTATTGTTGATCCTTAGACTAGAATTGGTTTTTGGGTTGATGCATGATCCGGAGACCTCCTACATGATGATATATCATTGATTAGTGGCTGATCTTGTGTGCATCCATTTGAGGTTGACTTGACCGAGTCGTTTCTTATGCTAGTTATTGTCTAGGCATTGTTTAGTAGGTTAGATTGCTTGTGACCACAAGATTTGACCCTACTTATTCGTGTTTAGAGGTTTCTAGGTCTCAGGTAATCGAAATTAGAATCATTGCATGTATTAGGATTCATTTAGAGAGACCTCTCTTGGTGTTTCCCGATTTATGTGTGTTTTGCTTGTTTTGACCGAAACTGTGAAACCGTTGTGCAAATTCACATATTATGCTATCTGTGCTTCATTTAGAATTGTCTGATCATTCGGGATGTGTCTATAGTCCTCCTTGGTTGGTTTATTCTCATTTGGTGATAGTTTCATGTTGATAGGTCTTGTCGGGGGTCTTATTTGGGTTTAGTGGATTCTAGGCTAGGTGATATCTCTCTCATTCTGTTTCTCTGTCGTTTGCTTTGTTTGTTGCTTAGTGTTATTGCTTGCTTAGTTTGCTTTATTTCAAATCATTCCAATTTCATCGGTTAAATATTAGTTATGATACATTATCGGGAGTCTGATTACGCGTCCGTGGATTGATACTCGGTACTTATTGATACTATATTGCATACGACGGGTACGCTTGCCCTAGTGTGTGGTTTGGTCACTCAGTATTTACCATTTTTAAACTTGACCACATTTTTATATATCCAAATTGACACATCAAGTTTTTGGCGCCGTTGCCGGGGACGCGTCAGCTTTCGAGACCTATCAGAGCTAGTAGTTTAGCTATTTACTTGTTTTCTATTACTTGTGTTATTTGCATGTTTCTAGTATGTTTGCTTATTTCTGTGTTTGCTTTCGTGTTAGTTAGTTTTCTTTGCTGCAAATTTCATGGATTGGTACTTCGAGCAACATTATGAGAGTTATCGTGTGCGGTGTGATTTATGTGGGGAACCCCATCATGCACGATTTTGCAATTATTCTGTGGGGCCTCCCACCGATTACTATAGTTATTCTCCGTCACCCGCATACAACTTTGGAGTTAGCGAACAAGCCCCAACTGAGGATAACAGCATGAAGAATCTAACAGAGATGATGGCGCAACTCATACAACAAAGTCAAAAAACAGCTCAGCAGAATGAGGCTCGGTTGGCAAAGAACGAACATGATATAACATTACTTGCCAAAGAGTTGAGCAGTTTGGGAGCTCGTGCCCTTAATTTAGGGAGAACTGTTGGTGAGCTCTTAGAATTTGTTTCTGAGAGCCAGCAGGTTTATGAGGAGAGTGATGATGAGCAGGAGATTTTAATGGATGAGTTGCAATCGAGGCTAAGCCCAACAAGTACTACACATGTCCCACCTCCACTTCAGCTCGAGATCAGTCATGTTGAGCCACACTTAGATGATATGATGCAGGAAGATCAAGCTCCACATGATTTATGCTCACATGATGCATTTGATGATCAGATGTTAGAGGAATTTGGAGACGATTGGCTGGCCGTTCCACCTATGGTGGAGGATACAGATACGTTTGATCCAGAAGGTGATTTGAAAGAGTTGGAGGCTATGTTGTATGAAGAGCAGAATGTGGAAAGTAAGGCTATGTTAGCAGAGAGCATGCTTATTATAGAACCGCATATGGAGACACCGGTTTGCCTCCCCGTGAAGGAGCAATGCAGAGACCAAGTGTGGGGATGTCTAAGCATCCCCAATTTTGAGAATCCGCTCCTTCACCATCTTCAGTCCATCAAATTTGGACCGGGAAAATTTAAGAGTTGGTGGCTAGATGAAGCTAAATGGCACAACCACCATACACTGTCTACTGGAAAACCATTTTGGGGAGATGAAACGAGGAGTCCACACGGGCTCGGTGAGAAGCAAATTAAAGAGAAGCCGCCTGATTGAGGTAACACCTTGGGTTATTCAAATAATTAAAGAATATTAAAACACAACTCATTTAGGCCATAGAAATTTACTAAACATTTATATTACACTATATAACTTTTGTCAAATAAATAACATTGCATTTAAAACAAAACCCCAAATGCCCATGAACCCCTAGTCTCCTAGCTTCGTTATTCAACTAGGTCCCCTCGTTTTCCTTTAGGTTGACCTTCGGGACTACTACTATCATTCTCGCGTTCTTTCGTGGAAACTCTTCAAACTATCAGGTGAGTAATCCTTGCCCCTTTTTCGTGTTTTATATTTTGGGGTGCAACATGTATCCTATATCAATCTATTGACTTTCATGATTTCCATGTAATGCGATTGTAGACCATATGTGTGTTTAATGTGTGTAGGATTTCATTCTAGCATAACTTGTCAATGTGTTGGGATTTCATGTTTTTAATAGTGTTTCATGTATGTCATGTCGCATAAACATTAACGTAAGGCCTGGGGAATCAATGATAGATCTATTGGCTGACAACCCACTCAACTTGACCTATTTTGGCGTTGGGTGTTTGAGACCTATTTCATATAGTCTAACCTTCGGGTTAGGGAATCATTGTCATTAAGGGTTGTTTATGCATTATTTTCATGTTGTTATTTTATCTAGTATGTTGATCTTGCATATCATTCTATCATATGATACAACGCGCATGTTTTCATGTTATATATCATGTTACATAGTAAACCTGTGATTACTCACCAACTTTGTAGTTGACCTTATCTTATACATGTTGCAGGAAATGTCAATGCTTGATCCAAGTTGTTCCACATAGGGTTTTGGACCTAGTTAATTTCTCAAGAAGACATAGTTGAATCATTTACGTTATGTTTGAATTTCAAGTTTATGTAATGACTTTTGATTATCAATAAAATTTGTGCTATTTAAATATTGACATCTTAATTTAGTTGTCATGAGATTTTGGGCAATCTAATCATGCCCCGACGTTTCCCCCGTCGGTTGGGGTGTGACAGCGTGCAAACAGTAGCTTCGGGCGGGTTATAGTCCAGGTTTGGTTTTTGTTTATTTGTTTAACCTAGTTCGCTATAGCCGCGACTCTGATACCAATCTGTCACACCCCAGTCAACGGTTTGGGTGTGAGCGAGAAGGAATCATAGTCGCAGATATACAGAACAACTTCTACTAAAATCAAACGTCATTAAAACATAATACCATTCATGTTGCGGCGGAATGTTGTGGTGAAACGATATTATCTTATATTTGAATAAAAGTCTTAGTCTAATACTGAAATCATAAAGCAGTTTATTTAAGATAGGTCGGGACTACGAATCCGGTAAAGCGGGTCCGAAAGTTACAGTGAAGCCCCATTTGCACATCTTTCATATTAAGCTTAATTACCTGAGAAATCATGAGTTTAAAAGGTTAATGACGTGTGCTGAAGTGTCTATCAAAAATCGGTCAAGTCAAAAAGGGAAAATCCTGAGTGACTAAACACACACGTAGGGCAGTGTACCCATCGTATGCAGGATAGTATTGGTAAATACCCGGATGTCAAATCCAAGGACGCAATGCAGGCTCTCGATATGCGAACTTTGCTAATATTTAACCTAAAATATTCTGGTTTTGAGAAAAACAAGAAAACAGATAAACAAGTAACTAAAATAGCTAAGGAACAAAGTAACAGAATCTAAGGTGACTAAAATATGGGAAAAAGGGTGCTGCCTGGTAAGGAATCCTTTGGGCTGACTATTGACTGATAAACTGACTACCTCATGTGACACTACCCTCTAAAAATGATAACCGCGATAACTTAGACTATAGACACATCTTCGATATCTAGGCAATCCTAAACTGAAGTCCGGATATTCAATTGATACTTAATGCTAAGCGGTCAGATCGCTTCGGTCAAAGCAGATTAGACACGTATGAAACAGAAAACCAGTTAAGAGGTCTCTCAATATGGATTCTATAACACACTAGAATACTAAAATGGGATCAATGAAACCTAAGCAATGTCTAACACGTACAAGCTGGTCAAAACCTTAAGTTCTCAAGTATTCTAACCAACCGACAAAGTCAAACAACCACCTAGTGTGCTAAACGAATCGGTCAATTCAATCCAACACAAATATTATGCAAAATCAGCCCCAAGCTATAACTACAAGATCATGTAGAAGTTCTCCTAACATGCATTTGATCAAAACTCATAAAAGTCAAACCAAATAATAACCAAATCACTAATTAGGTCAAAGTTCTTCGAGCCCAAGCGATTTAATCACATCAAGCAATCATAACAGAAGCTAAATATGCTAATATGATCATTTCATATATTCAATTCAGATTCAATAGCAATAAGATCAAGTCACATGAAGAAAGTCAAAGTAAAAAGTCAAATCAAGCCCAAATTCATCCAATACCAAGCAACACTATAGATCTAGCCTCCAATCATGTTTAGAACTAATAAAAACATCATCTTTGAACCATACATGATCTGAAAAATCAACAAAAAGAGAAAGAAATCAAGCCTTGGTGAAGAACACCCAAAAAAGGAAGAAAAATCTTCAATCTTCAATCCAAATCCAAGCTATCTCCAATCCTTAAGCTTCAAATCCGTCTTCTACAGTAGATCTAGGGTTTTTTCGAGTGGGTATGGGGTGTTCTCCCTTTTAATGACGGCCAAAGTGTGTTTAAATAGAGGCAAAATAGGGTTTACTGTCTGTTCGTCGATGCGGGCTGCATCAGATTAGACTGGAGGCGATGCGGCCCACATTTCCCCTTTGACTGCATAGTTTGACCAGTCATGATGCGGGCGGCATCAGGTGATAAGGAGATTCAATGCGCCCCGCATTGACCCGGATCAGAAAAACTTCAACATTTTCAATCTTCAACCACCGAGCACCGCAACGGGTCCAAATGCTCTAAAATCATCCAAATCCAATCACCGACACAGCAGAACCTTAAATTCAACAAATTCACCAATTAATCATCAAATCCAATTAAAACAAATAAAATCAAACACAAAATCGTGGGATTTCTCAAATCACAATCATGCACATGATGCAACGCATCAGTTAACATAAAGTTGGTGAGGTTCACAGGTTTATGACTCTACGGTAAGTTTGTAAAACAGTTTACGGTATACTTAAATGTTACGTTGGTTTACCTTTGTGGTTGTAAGATCTCACAAGAACCTCAAATTAGAATTCTAACGGATTACCCACTCATGGTATTCTATCCCAAGAATACCGAACAAAGCAGAATAACTGACGTGTACCCCAAGACAATGTCCGGAAGTCAGAATTGGAGCTACCAATCAGGATAGGGTTGTCAACCCAAATAGATCTATTCACTGGTTATTGTTTCGAGCAGAACTAATCGAATTCAATTAATAGTGGGATTTGGTTGTACAAATGTTTATAACGATAATGTACCAGAGTTTGGGATACGAAAAGGAACATGTAACCATACAGCTAATAGGTAAAGCATAACATTAAGTAAAAACATTTCTCAGTTCATGATTTCTTCCCCATAAGTATAAAACAGTTATAAAGAAAATGGGTCGTGAAACTCACTTGATTCAGTGATGATGATGGATTACCGAGTGACAACTATCAAGTAAAGTCCTAATAAAACAT
>JBCNJP010000027.1:31642258-31764379 GCA_039602395.1 Deinandra increscens subsp. villosa
TTTAGATTACAATTCTAGTTTCCTTGATGCTTATCTGCTTGGTATTTGTGTGATTGTTTGATTGGAACACTCGAGATGAGTGTTGGTTTAGTCCGAGAAACGAACGGGACATGCCCGATTTTCGAGAGATTTTGTATCGTAATGCGGGCCGTTGGTACTCAATCTCCATTCCCGCAGTTTGCATTCATTCAAATTACATTACTCTGCCGATTATTTCAGCTGCTACCCGTCTGAAGCCCGATTTTCACATTTTCTCAGTTAATATAATGTACTAACTTGATTTTGTTGAGAAATTTTGCAGTTCCATGTTTTCCAGCCACCACCGCCTCCAGTCCATCCTCCACCAGATCAGCAGCCCTGAGACATCGGTTACTTCTTATCCGAGTTATACTTATCTGAGAAACAGTTCTGGCACCTGTTGGTCGAGAGCTGTTTCATCATTCGTTTTTGGAGCTTGTTGACTTCTTTGGCACATTTTCCGGCAGTTCTGGCATTTTATTGGTCGAGAGCTGTTCGAGATTCATTATGCAGTTCACTGGCACATCGACAGTGATCAGGGGAGTATTTCAGTTCCCTTTACCTCTTTTTGTGCTTGATTTGTGATTTACCGTACATTGAGGGCAATGTACGAAATAAGTGTGGGGAGGAGGGTAAATTGAACTGAAATTGTGAAAATTTTTGAAATTTTATGATCATTTCCCCCTGTTGTGTCGTTTACATAGTCCTTGAAATTTGTTTGCGGTTAAAAAATGGAAAATGATAGAAAAACTGGAATTTTTGGCTTTTTGGTGAATGTAAATAAAATTGAATAAAGTTGAAAGCGCGCTTAGTTTTTGATGTGCTGGTAGGCCCAGCTGATTTCTGAAAGCTTAAAAATCCTGATTTCGCTACTTAAATAAATCTTTGAAAATAAATATTGTGGGTTCCCGCCTTTAGTGTAGTAGCAAAGCCGAAACTGTTGAATAAGTTGATAGGTACCTCTTTTGAATAAAATGTTTATGATTTGGAGATAACTCGGCACACTATGATCTTTTTATGAAAATAAATCCGAGAAATAGTGGCGCCCCACCCATCCATCCATCATTGAGCTTGTTTTGAATTTTATTTATGCAAAAAAAAAAAAAAAGAGAAAAAAAGAGAAAAAAAAAGAGAAAAAAAAATGATGAAAAAAAAAAAACGAATAAAGTGCACAAAATTCGCTGATCCTACGTTCTACCTCTAGGGATAGGGACTCCAGAGATGATCTATTGGGGTGATGTGGTTTTGTGTGCGAGGGTCAAAGCCTGCTTACTACCTCTCGGGATAGGGACTCAGGAGATGTAATGTCAGGTGGAGACTCGCCCTAGTTTTAGGAATAAATAAATAAATTCAATTCAAGCTCAAACCATCATTCCATCCATTCATATTCCATAATCTCCAAATCATAAATATTGGATTCAATTGCGGTGGGAAAAAAACCCTAATCTAGTTCGACCCGTGCTGATTCATGCTTTGAGACGGGATTAGGCCTAGTTGCGAAACTGATTGTGTGGGACCCATAATTGGTAATAAAATTGAATAAAGCATGTTCAGGGGCTTCGGTTTTCGGTGGTTGGGTTTATTCGGACCGAAATACCGGTAATCATGGCTATCGCGTGAGTATCTATGTTTTTGAATAAAAGATAGTAGCTAAAGGTCAAGTTTTCCGGTTGTGATTCCATCGCGAACTTTTTCGGGACGAAAAAGGGTTAAGTGTGGGGATGTTTGATGCAACGCATCTTATATATGTTTTTGAATTGCAAATCCCACATTTTTATCGGCTTTTGATCGAGTTTGATGAGATTTTGTTACTTAATTGCTTATTTGGTGAAATTCAGGAAATCTGGTGATGGTGGGTTGATTTATGGTGATTTGTGGTGAAAACGGAACGTGAATCGGAGTCCGGGAGAAAAAGATAGATGATTTTGAAGTTTTGCTACAGCAGCCGATTCGCGGACAGCCACTCCCACACATTAATTTTAGCTGTCCGCGAGTTTTTGCTTGGAAAAGAAGAAAAGTGTCAGTCGCGGACAGCCATTCCCTTGTCTGAAATTCTGGCTGTCCGCGAGTTTTATTCCCAGAAATCAGTTTAATGATTTTCGCGGCCAGCTAATCCCAGAAATACCTTTTTGGCGGTCCGCGACTACTGGACAGTCGGCTAAAAATTCTAAAACGGGTATTTAAGCATTTTTGGAGCCTAGGGTTCAGGGAGTTCGACCAGAGAGCACGTCTTGGAGAGATTTTCGAGATTAGAGGTCATTTTGGAGCAATCAAGGGCCGGATTGAAGATCTTGGAGCTTAGATTGAAGATTTGAAGGCTTCGGTTGGAGATTTCTTCATCTAAATCGGTTTCTTCTTCCTAGTTTTTGATTGTTTGATCATGTATTACTTAGATTGGATTGATTTCATGATTAGATACATGATTTGCGGCTGATCTCATTCATATCACCTAGTTTAGATGAAGCTTTACCCATTTTGACTTTTCGGTTTGACTTTTCAACATGAATTTGTGATTTTTGCTCATGATTCTAGTTTTGGTTGCTTGAGATGATCATGTGTGCTTGATTAGCTGCTGTTAATGATGTATTGTGTGGACTAATTGATAGGGATTGTGGAATTGCAACCATTATTAGTTAGTTTATTGTTGATCCTTAGACTAGAATTGGTTTTTGGGTTGATGCATGATCCGGAGACCTCCTACATGATGATATATCATTGATTAGTGGCTGATCTTGTGTGCATCCATTTGAGGTTGACTTGACCGAGTCGTTTCTTATGCTAGTTATTGTCTAGGCATTGTTTAGTAGGTTAGATTGCTTGTGACCACAAGATTTGACCCTACTTATTCGTGTTTAGAGGTTTCTAGGTCTCAGGTAATCGAAATTAGAATCATTGCATGTATTAGGATTCATTTAGAGAGACCTCTCTTGGTGTTTCCCGATTTATGTGTGTTTTGCTTGTTTTGACCGAAACTGTGAAACCGTTGTGCAAATTCACATATTATGCTACCTGTGCTTCATTTGGAATTGTCTGATCATTCGGGATGTGTCTATAGTCCTCCTTGGTTGGGTTACTCTCACTTGGTGATAGTTTCATGTTGATAGGTCTTGTCGGGGGTCTTATTTGGGTTTAGTGGATTCTGTGCTAGGTGATATCTCTCTCATTCTGTTTCTCTGTCGTTTGCATTGTTTACTGCTTATTTCATTGCTTGCTTAGTTTACTTTAAATCAATCATTCCAATTGCATCGGTTAAATATTAGTTATGATACTTTATCGGGAGTCTGATTACGCGTCCGTGGATTGATACTCGGTACTTATTGATACTATATTGCATACGACGGGTACGCTTGCCCTAGTGTGTGGTTTGGTCACTCAGTATTTACCTTTTTAAACTTGACCACATTTTTTATATATCCAAATCGATACATCAGTAATGTAGCTAGCTAGGTTATTTTTAGGGGTTGTATATGCTAAATTTTGAAGTGTCACACATTATGAAAATTCTAGCTAACATATATTAGACAATTTTTTTACATTATAAAAAAAATGTATAGCTAAAGACATTATGTTACTTCCAATGACAATCATCATCGGACATGTCAGAGTCTGTACCGTACTCATCTTCATATGGTCATGTCTTGACTCGAATGGTTGAATTGGAGTTTCATAATTAAATGCATCTTTCAAAACTTTCAGGTCGTAATCCACATACGGGTCGTCTTCATCAGATGGGTATGTAGGTACAACCGGTGGAGGGTTCGCATGCACATCCGACTGTGGGTTTTGTTGTCGCAACCAATTGAGGTTTTGGAACTGAGAAATCTTGCGTGGGCTGGTCATATTATAATTTTTTCAAGTTGTAAGAATTCAATGTTTAATACAATATATAAATGTTAGCAAAAGAGTCATTCAAAATTTTAAACATTAATAATAAAGGCATTACAGAATACGTACGTTAGAAAATATAGCTGTTGAGGGAAACCGTATATTCCATGGAGGGATGTAAGGTGTTAAACTTAAAGATGGTGGCAGGCAGTGGCGGACCTAGGCACAAGCCTAGGGGTTCGCCCGACACCCATGAAATTTTTTGGCGCTGTAGTATTTTTAGTATTTTTTTCGATTTTTATGAACCGAACACCAAGATACTTGGTGACCGAACCCCATGAAAAAAAATCCTGGATTCGCCACTGGTGGCAGGCGATGTCACGCATGGTGGCGGGATATGATGGTCTAAAATTTTCAAGTAGGAACGTAATATGTTAAACTTATTAATTGGTAGATCACATGGAGGTAAAGTGTTAAAGTTTGGGGGTGAAGAATTTAAACAATATTTATCAGGATCTTAAAGGGATGTCAAAATTAAAAGGGACATAAAGTGTAATTTCATATACTATAGAGACGTAAATTAGAGTTTACTCTTTTCTGTTTATTTTAACTAAGTATAAATTTTGTGTTACTTTAATCAAGAATTATATTTGGTTACGTTTTCTTATCTCATTAAACATTTAATCAATATTTCGGTTAGATAGTGTCTCCTAGTTTGAATATATATTGAACTAGATTTACTATTTGCGCATTGACACAAAGATAACAAGACTACATAAAAGAGTTGCATTGCTAAATCTCAATATAAAAAAAATAAAAATAAATATATCCCACCAAGGTAGAGGAACAACTTGAATCATTCTAGAAAACAACAAATTTACATAGAAAATATTTTTAACATTTAAACACAATCTCCGCCGCCCATCTCCCCCACCACCGCTGCCTGACTCCCCTGAACTCCCGCTCACCCATTTCCACCCCCATCGGTTCTTCCCTCCGGCGACTCTGTTTTTTCTTCCCTTTATCAACATCATCACTTTCAGTTTCCCTCTAATTCGTCTTGCAACATTTCACTTCCAATTGAATCACACTCACATACCTTTTGATTTTGATTTCCATTGGCCCAATATCTCTGTTTGTGTTCTTCATCGTTGACACCGTGTTCATGCTCGGTGTTCACATCATCACCGAAACATGTCAAACCACATCTTGTTCAGATTGCCTTTCGAATTCGAGCATAACGGTGTTTTCAATTTCATGTTTCGTTCTAGTTTAAAGAAGTTTGGATCGATTAGGCTCAATTTTCTATGGTTCACTCCTTCCTCTCTCTTGCGCATTGCCTACGTCAGTCCCTTTTCCAAATTGTTGCCGTTGATCATGTTGAACGAACCGAACCGTATACTATATTAATCATCGAACCGTAAACCCATTTTCAGCCGCAAACCCTTTATTTATTTGATATCAATATTTTTTTTTCAAATTTTACTCTAAAATCATTTTCATCTATTTTTCTCTGCTAATTGTAAACTCAATTCTGCTGGGTCTTGCCAACGAACCTTTTTGGTTCGCCAGCCTTGTCACCAGGATTTGATTCGCCGCTAACCTCCCTTGGTTCGTCGCACGACTGGTTCGCCGGTCTCGTGTTCTGGTTCGCCGGTCTCGTGTTCTGGTTCGCCGGTCTCGTGTTCTCGGATGTAGTTTGGGGTTGGGCCTCGGTGATAGCCAATTCTCGGTTGGTCTATCCCGGTGTTGCTTCTTGGCACATTTTGCTTTTTTTTTTGTGCGTTTCATCTCGAGCCGTGATGTGTTGCAAACACATCCTGTTTTTTTGAGTCTTTCGTTATGTATTTGAGTCTAATTTAGTCGGTTTTCTTTAGTTTTATCTGTTTTTAGTTAAGTTGAGTTTTTGAGTCAGTTATTTATGTATTTATGAGTTTTACAGGTTTTGTGGGAATTCCCGAGGCCAAGAAAGAAGTTGACGAGAAAAGAAGGAAAAGAGCTGAACAAGCAGTCCCAGGCGTATCGCCTGGGACCTGATGGCTAGTAGGCGATACGCGCGGAAAGAGAAGTCAGCGAAAGTCAAAGTCGGTTTGACCGACTAAACTGTCGCGACATGGGCTGAAAGCGTATCGCCTAGGAAGGACACACCTCCAAGCGATACGCTTGGAGGTCCAAAACCCGCAAAAAGAGGTTTCGCATTATAAAATCGATTTTAAGGGTTTCATTCGATACTTTTCGACCTGCTGCCGTTCCAGACGAATTTTAGGCGATTCCCAGAGCCAGAGAGGGTCAGAATTCAAGAGAGAAGAAGGGGGGATCAATCATTCGACTCCGGTTGCGTGTCGCTTTTCCATCTAAACTCTTGTTTTGTGTTTGTTACTTTGTTTAAACCATGATTTCTGTTAGAGATTCAGTTTTATTCTGTATTTTTGACTGGACCATGATCCTAGGCTAAGCAACTAGTGCTACGTAGGCCGTATGATGAATATTTGACGTTTGTGATTTTACTCGGTTTATTGGATTTCATATGTTGGGTTGATGTTTTAGTAAAAGACTATTAATTTACTGGTTAATGCGTATGGATACATGAATTAGGGTTGTAAATAATAATCTTAACTGCTCAATCTGCGAATGTCTTTCGGTTTGGGTTGGGTAATCGATTGCGTGACTTTGTGTTTGTAATTGATAGGGTTAGCGAATTAGTTAATCACTGTTTAGGTTGTTAGTGAAAACCTTGGTTCTTGTGTGCTGCCAGGTTTAAACAAGCCGGGAGGTGATAAGCCTATTAGGTAGTCGGGGTTGTTAGGGTTTTAGGTTAAATTGTCTCGGGAGAGGGATTTCCTTTAATTTCTAATTTTACTTGCTATTCCATGTTAATTCTGTAAGTTAGTAGTTACTCCATTCATCGTTAGGTGTCTGGGATAGGAACAAGCCGGAAGGTGACTTATCTATTCGAGTACTAGAATATCCGTTAGGAACAAGCCGGAAGGTGACTTAGCTTAATCAGTGCGCGTATTCGATTCTTAGGATTTCCTACTGCGTCACACCCGGTAAATGATCTGGGGTCCACTAGGGTTTTCTTAGAATTGTCATTAAGATCCTGATTCCATCATAGATTTCCATAGCCGAGTAAGATTGCAAGTGTTGAATAGGATTCTAGGTCTAGGTAGTGCCCTTCTCTCATCTGGTAGGTGTCTCTAGTTTTCTGGTTTCGGTTGTTGGTTGATTAGTCAATTAGTTAGTTAATTTACTTTAATTAATTTATTTTAAAACCAAATTCTCAAAATTCCTATTTTTCAGTCCTAAGTTAGTTTTGTCTATAGAGTGTCTCTAGGGTTCGATATTCCCGGTCTTGCCTTAGCTTAGCTACAATACGACAGGTTCACTGCCTTAGGGTTCGGTTCGGTTTAGGTTATTTCGGTAAAATTAGGTGTGTCTTAGGTCTAGGTTTAGGTCTATTTTATTAGTGTTTTTAGTGTCGTTCCGAGCGCATCAAATTTTTGGCGCCGTTGCCGGGGACACTTGGCAATAGCAAGAAGAACTAGGTTGGTTAGGAAGTTTGAGTCTTTTCGGTTTTTGCGTCTAGATTTCATTAGGTTTATTTTTCTTGAGTCTAGATTTTTATATATATTTTTTTATTATTTTATTTATTTTTCTAGATTTTTAGTTTTTAAATTTCCTTAGTTAATTTCTTTTGTTTATACCATCTGCATTCTCTACCATTATGTATTTCATTAATTCCTTTAAATCTTGTGTGGATCATTGTATTGATTTTGTATGTGGTGCTGATTTAGTGGTTCATGCAAGGGTAGAGGAGAAAGATGTAGTGGTTGAGCCTAAGTGTGGGGAGGATCCCGGGGGTTTAGATGCTTTAGTTGAACAAACTGATTTTAATGACCCGCTAGGAGAGTCCAGTGGCTTAGTGAGTGCAGAGAGAATGGTAGTTGAACAAACTGATTTTTCCAAGCCTCCCCTGGTGGTAAAAGTTGATTGCGTTCTGGGGTGTATTAAATCATTTCCTAAAGGGACTTCGTGTGGGAGAGATGATTGAGGGCGCAGTACATCCTCGATGCCCTTTGCGGGGAGAGTTCTGCCAATGCCAGTAATCTTCTTGAGGCCATTACTTCGATTGTTAATTTGTGGTTGGGGGGAGATGTCCGGGTTGTTTGGCGGAGTTTGTTGCCTCGGCTCCTCTCACGCCACTGCTAAAGCCTGATAATGGGATTCTCCCGATTGCGGCCGTCACTATCTGTAGACGCTTGGTTTCCAAGGTTGCAATGAAAGGGGTTGGTAAGGTTGCGACGCAGTACCTCTATGATTATTAATTTGGGGTTGGTGTGTCGGGTGGGGCGGAGGCCATTCTGCACAACGTTAATCGTATTTTGGGGGATCCCCATGGTGATGGGTCTTTGACCATGCTTACCGTTGATTTTTCGAATGCCTTTAACCTGGTTAACATATCTTCCTTGCTTTACGAGGTCAGACTGAGGTGTCATTCTATTTCGTCTTGAGTTGAATTCTTATATGTCCAGCCTGCCAGACTGTATCTTGGGGATGGCCATATTTGGTCCACCACGGGGGTTCAACAAGGTGATCCGCTGGGCTCCCTCCTCTTCGTGCTCGTTTTCCACCCTCTGTCCATCTGATCAAAGACAGTTACAAACTTCTCCTTCATGTCTGATATCTCGATAACGGGACCGTTATTGGGGATTTCGAGGAGGTTGCTAAAGCTCTGAACATCATTAGGGACAGGGGTCCTTCCTTGGGCCTTGAACTTAACATTAGAAACACTGAGCTCTTTTGGCCTTCTTGCGACGGTGGGAAGTCCCGTGCGGGGCTTTTTCCAAAGGCCAATGGTAAACCTGTCTTAGGGGGGGGGGGGGGGGGGTGTGCTGTTAGCAGAAATGTTGACTTTATCCAATGTTTGGCTACGAAAAGAGCTTCCAACGTTGTTGATCTAATATGCCTTCTCCCCAAGTTGGGGGACCCGTAGAGTGAACTTCTCCTACTGCACTCATGTATGGGCATAGCCAAACTCTTCTTTTTTTAAAGGACGTGTCCCCCCTTTATACATGATGGAGGTCGCCTCCTTTTTTGATATGATCTGTGCACGACAATTGAGAATATGGTGGTTTGTGGGGGCCGCTTCTGTGGGATCTCTGGTGGGGGCTGGCTTCGTTGCCTATCAGGTGTGGGGGGCTCGGGATGTATTCATCAGTCGAGGATTCCTCGTATGCCTTTGTGGCATCAAGGGCGCATTATTGGGTCCTTCAAGATCATATTTTGAGGGGAAGTGTGATGTGTGGCATGGACTCTTATTATGGGTGCGCGTTAGATCATATTCGGGATGTTATTTCAGGCTTTGACTTCAGCGGTTTCACTAACAAGGAAACTGCCCCCTAAAGCCCAAAAAGTTTTGGTGAGTGCCTTTTTTGTTAAAATTATGCAGGAGATGGAAGCGTAGTTTGACATGACTGCGAGAGAGAAAGCTGTTTTTGAGTGTCTACGAGCACCGCATGCCCAAGATTTCCTCCGGGCTATCCCTATTGATGGGTTGGGCCAGCACATGTCGCCGGTGGAATACCGTGCTATCCTCAAATACCGCCTCATGATTCCCTTTTTCCTGACGGATGAGAAATACCCCCTTTACCGCAAGACGTGCATGGATTCATTTGGGGAGCATGTCGTCCATTGTAGAAACTCCCTGGTTTCAAATATCGTCACGACTTGGTTAGGGATGCCCTCTTCAGCATATTCAAGCGCGTAAGGATTTCGGCTAAGAAGGAAGCTCCAGTCAACTTCCTGACGGACCCGTCTGATGGGCGATCAACTCTTAGACCGGCTGACATCTTGGTCTTTGGATGGATGGGGGGGGGGGGGGGGGAACACGCATGCTTGGATCTAACTGGGGTCTCCCCACCCCCCCCTTGTGGGCTTGGGTGTCGGTGAGTTCAAGGTGGGCTAGGCGACTTGAAAAGCGGATGCGGGAAAAGTGTACAAGCAAAAGAAAGCATGCCTTGAAAATCAACATGTGTTTGTTCCTTTTGCTTTTGACACCTTTGGGTTTCTCGCCCCTGAGGCCGTTGAAAGTTTGAATAGAGTCCAACAGTTCATGCATGGTAATGTTGTGACCCCCGGTTTTTTTAATGTTGTTTTCACGCATATAGTTTTGCTATTCAGAAGGGTTTGGCGGCGCAACTTATAGCCCGCGTCCCTTACATGCATGTCAGGGTGATTTGTTTTTCTGTTGTTTTACCCAAGATTAGTTTAATGAGATATTTCTATTTTTAAAAAAAAAATACTTCTTAACGATATGAAAAATACAAGGCGGGTACTCTAATATAAAACATAAAACCTAAATGTTATCTTAGATCATGTATCTATTCATTATACCATTAGATTTCAATACTGTTATGTTTAAGTAAAAAAATTAAAAATTAAACCATTGGCTAGCTGCCATGACATTTGCATGTGGGTATGTCACCTTATCATTATCACTTACATTATTCATGAACACTTGCTTTGTTTATAGTATAATTATGATTATACAAATTAAACACACTGATTTTTTACAACAATAGCGGTAGCATAAACAAAATTAAGCCAAAGCTGAAGAAATCAGTAAAGCTCACATCATTTATTAATTATACAAAGTAAAGCCAAGGAGAAAACAAACATATTTGAACATTGTTTTGATGGTGTAAATCGATCCTTCCTTTTGGTTTGGCGATTTTCCTATTTATAAAACCAGTAGATCCCCTTCTTCTTTCCGTTAACATCCTCATCAGGTTCAATAAAAATGCAGTCCTTCGTCTCTCTCCAAACGGCCTCTAGAATGGGCGTGTCATCGTACTTGTAGTATTCACCCAAAATCGGCTTCACGGCTTCCCTCGCCTCGAATGTGTGGTAATGCGGAATCGTGGGGAACAGATGGTGAACCGTGTGGGTTCGAGTCACATCGTGGAAAGCATGGTTCAAGAACCCGAAGTTTCTGTCGACCGTGGCGAGTGCACCTCGGAGCCAGTCCCACTCGGTTGAATCGTAGTGAGGGATGGATGGGTGAGTGTGGTGTAGATATGTTAGCAAGATGAAGAAACCGCTCATGAAAAGGATGGGCATTCCGTAGATGTTAATCACCCATTTTGTGCCCATGACTAGAGCAGCGCGGTAAACAGCATAACAAGTGGCGAAAACGCCAAGATCGGTGAGGAAGATCTGAAAGCGCTCGCTGTCGTTGAAGATAGGACTGTATGGGTAAAAGTGGCTCGTGATTCCCTTCTCGTATTTCCTTCCGTACAGATTAAACACAAAGTACAAGGGAAAACCGAGAACGATCTTGAACGTGAACACGATAAACGCGCCCGTTGGGTTGTTGAGAATTTCGGAGTACAATTTATCGGCCTTGCGTTTAGGGATCCAAACCTCGTCGTACTCAATAGAGTTGGTGTTGGCATGGTGGGTACGGTGGCTGTATTTGAATCCAAAATATGGAGTTAGGATCAACGAGTGGACGATGAACCCAATAGTGTCATTAAGCCACGGGTACTCGCTAAAACCATGATGGCCGCATTCATGGCCGATGACCCACAAGCCCATAAGATAAGCACCTTGAAAGAACCAGTAAACCGGCCACGCTACATAAGCTAGGGGTTTAGGAAGCATGGGAATGAAAGTGTCTGCCAGATAGTATAAGGCTCCGATGATGATAAAATCACGGAAAACCGCGGCAAAAGATCGTACGAGAGACCGTTCGAAACAGTGTGGTGGTATGGCTTTCTTGAGATCGCTGAGCTCGAATGGAGGCTTGGAAACCGGAACTCGTTTGTGAGCGAGAGGCTTGTCATCTTCGACTACGGTGGTAGCTTTAACGTTCATTCGTCCGCCTGCCCCCATGGTTTTATAACCTGCATGTATACAGATGAAGATATATTTATAGCTAGTAGTATATATAGTATTATAGTTTAGATCAAAGTAAATTAACAAATAATATATATGAATGCATAATTGATTGATTATATTACCTTTAAGGTAGATCGACCAAGTGTTTAGCTTGTGTCGATGATATTTGCTACTGGACTGGACTGTTTTGGAATTTGGATAGTCTATGTTGCTATTTATAGTTGCAGTTTCAACTTTGGCTGCTGCAGTTAAATTTAATAGATAAAATAAAAAGATGATGATCAACTACTCGCCTAAACCGGAACACAAATATTGACTTGTGTAAATGAGAACATGTTTCAGGTCCTATATAATATGAATATATTGATGGAATATAGTTGTTTGAAAAATTGCCACAAGGATACAAAAACCTAGTAGTTATAGCACAAGCTACAAACTACAAAGATATGCATGCGACAAAGTCATTTAAGTTGAAATTTAATAATCGATATATAGATTTTATACCCCTGAATGAGGTTTTCAGGGGTAGATTAGTAATGTGAATTTTGGATAAATTTAGGGAAGGGAGATTGTGATGGTTTGGGTATATTCGACGAAGGCAATTGTCTCCGCCTGTTAGGAGAGTAAAAACCATCACAGTGAAAGGAAAGAGGAGTAGAGATAGACTGAAATAGACGTGGGAGGGGATGATCAAACATGATTTTGTAAAACTTGCACATATCCGAAGATATGATTGATAATATGAGTCCGTGGAGACATAATATATGTTAGATATTTCAAGTAGTTCTTTAGGGTCTTTTGTGTGTTGGGCTATTTTCGGGACTTCGTATACGTCCTTTTCTTGTTTCTTTTTTCTTTTACTTTCCTTTTTTCTCACTATCACAATATCACCCTCGATTTTAGATTTAGCATTTTCTAGAAAATGAGGTTGTTATTCTAAGCCATGGTGTAACATCCCAAATTCTAATAGTTAAATTTCCCCGTCAACGTCTAGTCAACTAAAATTATTTTATAGTTAAGAGTTCCCCAAATATTTATAGTAATTGCTTTTATGTGTTAATAGGGGGTTTTATGAGAAAAATTTAGCATTTTAATTAAATTATAACTCATTATCAAAGTTGAGGGGCCAGAATTATAATATGGGTAAAGTAGTGTAAACAAAAGAAGAGAAAAGAGGGGGAGGTCACATTCTGCGACCTGTATCACGACCCCTCACCCCTCTCTTCTTCTTCTTGCTCAAACCCTGCAATCAAGAGGCCCCAACCTGCGATTTTTGGCTAGGAACTTGGAAATTGAAGTCTAACTCCTTGCCTTAACTCATACTTGAAGCAAGTAAGTGAAACCCCCATATGTTGCATGTTAGGTCTCGAAAATTTGAGGCTAGAAATATGCAATTGGTTGTTGTTATGTGAAATCTATGGTGTTAGTAACCACATATAGGGTCTAAATTCCTTGTTGGGTTAGCAATTTGTGGTGTAGCCACCAATTACTCATTCTTGAACCTTCATGATAAGTAACCACTAGGGATGCTTGTGAAATTGCTTTCATTGTTTGATTTCATGTATGAATTTAGTGTTATATGGTATATTGATGTTGGGTTGGTGATGGATTTCACCAACAATATATAAAATGGCTACTTGAGGGTTCAATGGGTTGAGTTATATGTGTGTATGAATGTGTGCACACAAGGTGTTTGATAAAATGCCTAAAAGAGTCAAAAAGTGGGAAATGCACCAAATTTTCTAGTGTTGGTGTCGATTGATCATAGGAAACAATATGTTCACAAATTGAACCAATTTGATGTAAATATGATAGTTGGTTAACATGATAGAGGTATGCCTAAATTGATATTGTGGTGCTTATGAAATCATGAAGTTTGATGCATAATTTGATAGAATGCTTGATTGTCAATTATGTGTAGGAATGTATTGGTAGCATAGAAATCATGTTATTGAAATGTGGTAAAACGCTACTAAGATTTAAGGTCCTAACATTGTTGGTGACCCATTAGGCAATCAAGGAGATCAAGGGAATAACTCCGGAATTGGTGGAAGTGGAGGATCAAGCTCTAAAGGTAACATTAATTATGTTACATGATGTAGATAAGTAAATGTGTTTTTGCCATTTGGAATAATAAACTATGAAGTGTATAATGGGCGACGAATGGTTCTAGGAACCGTGAAGCTCAAAGCCAATAGGTTCTCCAATGATAAACTTGACCATGGAAAAGATTCGGATGAATCGAATAACGTATGAAAGTTATAATGGCTAAAATGGGCTTGTAGAGCTTATGCCAAGTAACAAAAGAATGAAAATCTTAAATGGTTAGAGAACCATAGATTCCAAGGCTTAAATATGGTCAAGTGAGGCATTTGGGGTAAACCAAAGGCAATGACCCGTCTTAATGGGTCAAATAATGGTACAAGGCTTATTTGGTCAATTACTATAATGATTTAGTGAACTAATGATAAGTACAGTGGAATTTATGTGAACTATGCACAAACTTGTAGTAACGGTAATGCATAAGGCTAAACTCATAACGGTTGTGTAGGACTAATTGATAGTTTTGCATATAATTAGCACATTGCCATATTGCCTACATTATGATCTTAGATGTGAATTACATGTGTTGGGTGAATTCTGGATGACAACCCTTGATAGTTGTCACAAGAGACCCCTTAGTGGGTCAAATGGGTCGGATGAATCCCGTTCATGCAAATTGGGTTGGTAATCGACCAAGGTATGTTTAAATGACTAAAACTTGCATTTAGAGTCAATTTATAGGTGCTGGAACAATTAAAAGATGGCAAGAAACCAGCTGGGTGAATTCTGGTGCAAACAGGGGAAAGGGACCAAAATTTTGGCTAAGTATGAAATTGGCCAAATCCCTGGAAATGTGGTTCCAGGTGTATCGCCTGGAACTTCTAAAGTAGCAGGTGACACACCTACAACTCTAGGCGTATCGCCTGGGAATGAGCAAGTTCTAGGCGATACGCCTAGAACCCATTCCGCGATTTTGATTGTTATTTTTCTGGTAACTGCAGTTTTGTTTGTGTTTAAGCAATGTAAACTCACTATTGAAAGTGAGTGAATTGCAGGTAAGGCGAAAGCTTAATGGACGCTCATCAAGGCTTCAAGAACCGATTCACATGAAGAACCATTAGACGTATCATCACTTTTGGGTTATATAACATGTAAACGATGTTTAACCATATGGATGTCAACTTGAACGTTATTTTGTAAAGTCTAGTCACAATGGTGACATTTCATGATTGTGAAAGTGTATGTTTTTAAAAGAAAATTTCTGGGACCATATTTTATAAAGTATTTGGGTAACGTTCACATCAAATTGAACATGGGTGTTACACATGGGTCTTCTTGCGAGCGACATTTCTATCTCTTCGGATAAGGGTAATATATGTCTCCATCTCACCCTCCCTAGACTTTAATCTTTGAGTGAGATTACATTGGGCATGTTGTTGTATAAAATAAAAATAAATTTGAAAATTTAATTAAATAGAAAATTGATTGTTTACATAATTAGATCTTTATTATTGAGTTAGTTTGTTTGTATTTAAAAATAATTAAAATTATAAAATATAATTTTATCTTTTTAAACTTTAAAAAATTAATATAAAAAAGAATAACCCATTCTTCTTAAATGTATCATAATATAGTGTTGGGGAAAGTTATTGTACAAATGGGACTTTCCGTGCGAAGTGTGCGAATGAGGGTAATATTGTCCGCGTACGCTTGATAATCACGCAAGATCTTGTCACCGTATTTTTGGTAGCAAAATGGTGTCAAAAGGGCAATTGTCACCATTTTGCCACCAAAATATGAATGGTGTCAAAGAGACAATTGTCACCATTTTGCCACCAAATATGTTGTAAAAACATGTCAAGCAATTGTCGCCATTTTGCCATCAAAATATGTTTTGGTGGCAAAATGGTGGCAAAAAGGCAATTGTCACCATTTTGCCACCAAATATCATAATCACGCAAGTATATTATAATCACACAAGTTTTATGAAGACGAACTTAAAAAAAAAGTTTTGCCACCCAATATGTTTCGGTAGCAAAAATGGTGTCAAAAAGACAATTGTCACCATTTTGTCACCAAATATGTTGTAAAAACATAAGGTCACGCAAGTTATACATAATCACGCAAACTTTATTTCATAAGCAATTGCCACCATTTTGCCACCAAATATGTTGTGAAAAATGTAAAGGTCATAATCACGCAAGTTACACATTATCACGCAAGGGCTTTATTTCATAAGCAATTGTCAACAATTTGCCACCAAAATATGTTTTGGTAGCAAAATGGTGTCAAAAAAGCAATTGTCACCATTTTGCCACCAAAAACAATAATCATGCATGCTTTATTTCATAATCACGCAAAAGTCACCTAGACGTATAGTCGAGTTCTAAAAAAAGGTTTATTAACTTCAAAAAAAGTATAGCAATACTATACTTGAATTAAAGAGAATTAAATGCTCGTTTTTATGGTGTAATTTTTTTAAAAAAACCGATGCCATATGAAAAAGTTATAGACGTTTAAAAAAGATGGGGGAAGCATTTTTATAGGTTATACCCATTTTACCCTCTAGGTTATTTGCACGCTTCATTTTTTTGTTTTGCATCTGGATAAGATCTACTCAGATCTGGACCACTCATCTATAAAATCAAAGGCTAACATCACTTCGCACGAAAATATCCCTTTTTATTTTAACTTTCACCTATAGTGTTAATGTAATTATTTAGATAGAAATTTATAAAAGTCATAAGTCAATTATCAAATGAATTAATCTACATATATTTTGGGGTAAATTTAATACTCTTATATGGTTAATAATAAATAATAATAATAATAATAATAATAATTATTATTATTATAATAATAATAATATTAATATTAATAATATTAGGGCATTAGGTAGAGTTGAGATTATGAGTTTTATCATACAGACAATGACTAGTCTCAAATGGGAACTCAAAAGAGAGGGTATACCCTTATGAGTTGGGTTCAACAATTATTGCACATGGTACTCGTTCTCCATTCCATGCCATGATGAGATGTTAATTGACTATGTTATAAATTTTTTAATTGTGTTTTTTTAACTGTTTAACTGTATGGAATATAAGTACTTTCAGATTCTGTTGAATTACATGTGTTTGAAGCGTACCGAATGCAATATGGATGGTATTTATTAATAACTAATAAGGATACAAGTGGATGTAAAATGGAGTTGAAAACATAATAAATCAAAGAAAAATGACCATCAGAGACTGAAAATCAGTTCTTGATGGTCAACTAAACTGATTTCAGTTTTCTATGCTGAAAACCAAAGAAACGGGGCAAGATTACCCTAGGGCGTAATTTACGGCTCTAGGACCGTAATTTACAACATATATTGACTTTTTGGGATTCTGAGCGAAAACAAAACCATAAATCAGGCCAAATGGAAGTTTACCAACTGAGACCATGAATTACAGTCCTGTCGTAATTTACGGCCTATGTCGCCAAAGTCATGAATTTCTAGAATTTTAAACCCCTATTAACCCTAACTTAGCGTTATGGAAATTAAACTCTTTCATGTAGTTTTTATAGTCAATTTTGGAGCACAGAAACGTCCCGAAATCAAGAATCTTCATGCTTCAAATTTTCAATTCAACCATTGGTGATATTTTCACGTACGATTAACATAAGTAGCTAAGCCACCTGTAATCTTCTATGGGTGTAGTGTTTTCATTGTTTTTTTTTTTGTTAACTTAATGTTTTGGGATTGGATTATTAACCTCTTATGTTTTTATTAAGGGAAAAACACGAAAATGATCATTGTTGACCTTGACTTTCGTTAAATGATCCTTTGAAATTTTTTTGTCAAAATGACCTTAACATTACTTTAATGATCATTAGAAAATTGATTATATCTAGTTGCAAACTTTAGTCGGGTAAGAGAGAGAAATGACACATCATCAACTTCTTCAATTTCAATATGTATTTTTCACTTTCTTTCTCTTCACCTAAACCAAAAACCAATAAAGGAATCGGGCGACCCTTTAACTCAACATTTCGGCCAATATACTCAACGATAAATCACGTGCGACCCGTCTACGAACTCCTCTCGATCATACGAACACAATGGGACTAGCCTTAACCACCGACGTGCATCATTCAACCGGGACTAGTTTGAGTCTACGAACCGTAAATCGTAGACAATACGTACGTACACATCGCTATCTCTCTCTTCTCGATGAAACCTTGTTACGGCTCAACATTTCAACCGGAAAAACGCCATGGATGTTCTGGTTCATCTCTACAAACCACAGGAAGTGGGTTTGTCAAAAATCAACGAACTCGATTCGGTTTCGGATGAATTTAAGGACTCGAACAAGAGAAAGTTGAAGTATGTTACTTGCAAAAAGAGTTTTCATCCTCATCAACCCCTTTGTGGACATAAAGCAAGTCACCAGAAGCTAAAAACTGATTTTGATTAAAAAATCCAAAGCGAAAACAAAATCGAACACAAGCCCGTGTTAGATCATGATCAAACAATGGGTATGATTTGAGAATATCTAATGATCATCAAGAATCATCAATTTCCAATCTGATTTATTATCCTTTTTACAGGTGAGGAGTTCTACCGGAAATCTTGAACCGGATTATAGTTTTTCCGGCCGGGTATCGGTTTTTCCGGATATCGTTTCAACCGGAGTATATATTTTTGTCTCTTCTGAAGTGTGCTTATATATGATTTCTTTGTCTAGGCCGGCTTCTCTCTCTATATATTTGAACCGGATGTCGTTCAACCGGATTATATATTTTTATGTCTTCTAAAGCGTGCAAGTATCATCATATCATATATCATATATCATATCATATCATATCATATATCATATCATATATCATATATTTTAATAAACAAATTTCTTTGTGCTTACGTGGCATCACCACAGCTCCCCCCCCCCCCCCTCCTAAAATTCCCGCCTAGAAAAAAACCAAGAAATTCGGTCGGATCTTATGACCCGTTTCAAACTCCTTATCGACGATTCCCTTTTCTAAACCCTAATTTCTTTCTTCCTTCTCTTTCACGCGACAAAGACTTCGCTCCGGTCACTGATCGTTCATCCCTCTCATTATCCAGCCTTCCACGCGACGATTCGTCCATCCCGTCTACTGCTATCCTCTGATTACTCGGTCTGCTCTGCTCGCTTGCTTCGACTACGGATCTTTGAAGCTTTAATGGGTGATTCAAACAGGTATGTTAATCTGTACCGTAATCTATTCGTTGCGATCTTTTAATCGATATTTAGGGTCAAGTTCCTTTATCTAATGTTCTTAATCGCAAACTTTATGTCAATTTTTTCGTTCGAATCTGATAAATCGATCATCGATATGTACATAGTTTATCAAAATTTTACGGTTAAAATAGTCGCTCGATTTTGCGTTCGCTTTGTTTAGGGTTTTTTTTTTATCATAAACATCTAATAGATGATTCAACGTTTTTGTTTTGGTTAATTCATATATTTACTTGCTAATTATCATAGTGCTATAAAACCCTAGATCGATATAATATTCTGTTGTATGGCCGAATCATGTTTTTTTTGTTTTTTTTTTTTAATTTTCCAGATGTCTTTGTACATTGGACTTGAAATCAGATGCTACGGCTTAATTGTGTGCATATATAAACCAATTATATGTGGGCTATCGACTTCCTTTAATTTGTTTGTCTACGTATTGTTGTTTTAAATATAGAACTGCAACTCTATTGTTGATGAATAAGTGACCTTTTTGGTTTATATTTGTGCTTTATTGGATATTTGATCAATGCTACTTCTGTTGTTTTAGCAATCTGATGAACTCATTGATTGTTGAGTTCATGGATCTGTTATTGGATATTTGTGCTTTTTTGGTTTATATTTAGGCTTTATTCATCTTTAATATATGTTTTCATCATTGTAAATGTTCATATATCTTAATTGTTGACTTCATGGATCTGTTTTCATTTTAACATGTATGAAGTTCTTTAATCTGTGTTACCAATTGTTTATGTTCTTATCATTATTCACTTTCACTCCATTATGATATTTGCATCATCTCTAATTGATTGTTTCTTATTTAAGGATGAGCTTCTTCAAGATGATCAAGTATCCTGATGTCATTAACCATTCCCATTTTTCATCATGTACGTACTTACAAACACTGTGGCTCATGTGTCACTCACATAGAAAATAATTCACCAAAAAATACTATTGTTATCTATGATTGTTGTTCAGTAAGTGTTAGCAGCACCTTATACATGGTTCACAAATTAAAGGAAAGTAGACAAGGGCTCAAACTTCTTATATTGGACGAGGATGGTAAAGTCACAGATGAAACTGTAAATGTAGTGTACAAATCTATTTTTTCTAATTTGTAACTTTTTTACATTCCGTAAACTTTAATCATGATTTTGTTTCACTTTAAATATAATTTCCCTACTTTATTTTAGTTCTACGTTAAAAATTAATAACGTCTAATGTATTTTATTATATTAGTTATTCTTAAAATACAACCGTGCGACACACGGGTCCAAAAGACTAGTTGGATAATATATGCATCTAATAATCTAGTGGCTTCTAAGAAATTGTTATAGATTAGTTACTTAAGAACCAAGTCAACCGTTCATTTAAAAAGTTTCGAGAGAACCTATCCTTCCAGCACATCTGGTTCATCCGGTTCAAATTGAGTTCCATTTCATTAAAGCTTAAAGGCACATCCGGTTTTATTTTCAACCAGAACCTACCAGAAAAGGCCATCAACCGGAAGTAGCTCTTTTCAACCGGAAAACGCCTCTAATTTTTAGGTCGCCGGTGATGCTTCTGGCCACCGGAAATCGCTGATGTTCGATTCTGATCAGTCTCAGTCGCCGGAGTTTGAAGGAGCTGCACGAAGAATAGTTCTTGCTTAATTTCAAATCAGCACCAAACCACGTCAATATGGATCTTATTTAATTCAGTTTTTTATTTCAAGCACAATCTTGCAACCAATTTTTGTGATTCGTTTGGTCATTGAGGATTTGTGATCATTCAAAAAATTAATAGAGTGTATATATATTTTATGATTTATTTTCTCTCTCCTATCCGACTAAAGTTTGTAACTTGATAAGTAATTTTGGCTAATCAATTTTCTAATGATCATTAAAATAAAGTCAATGTCATTTTGACAAAAAAAAATTAAAGGATCATTTAACGAAAGTCAAGTAATGGTCATTTTCATATTTTTCCCTTTTATTAATCCAAATTGGTTTTTCATGTTAATAGATTCAATTGTATTGTCTTTAACTTCGCATGAATTGGTAGTTTGAACATTCTGGCGTCATCGTTAAGTTTTAACTGGTGAAAATGCATGGCCGTACTGATCAAACTAAGAGTAGTCCGTTAGACCACTTCAACTTGAGAACGAGACTAGAAATATGAGATTGATAGCGATCAATTTCTCATGTTCAGGTTAAGATTCGGTTCAAGTCGGTGTTAGATTTTTGTTCATGATTAAGAATCCGTACATGAAAATCCCCAACACCGACTTGAACTTTCATGATTAATCTATAAGAGCACCACCAATAGGTTATAGGTGGGTTGAATCGCTTTAAGCCATTACTACACCAGGTGAAACATACTAGCTATTTATATTATGTGAAGAGAAAAGCAATGCCAATATTTCATTAATTTAAGAAAACAAATACATATGTTTGATTTGTTTGCAGTAAACAGCTTTCAGCCATTAATATTTCAGCAGCTAAACACACGTTTATCTACTTATAAAACCAGTATATGCCCTTCTTCTTTCCGTTAACATCCTCATCGGGTTCAATAAAAATGCAGTCCTTCGTCTCTCTCCAAACGGCCTCAAGAATGGGTGTATCATCGTACTTGTAGTATTCACCCAAAATCGGCTTTACAGCTTCCCTCGCCTCGAATGTGTGGTAATGCGGAATCGTGGGGAAAAGATGGTGAAGTGTGTGGGTTCGAGTCACGTCATGGAAAGCGTGGTTCAAGAACCCGAAGTTTCTGTCGACCGTGGCAAGAGCACCTCGGAGCCAGTCCCACTCGGTTGAATCGTAGTGAGGGATGGACGGGTGAGTGTGGTGTAGATACGTCAGTAAGATGAAGAAACCGCTCATGAAAAGGATGGGCATTCCGTAGATGTTAATCACCCATTGTGTGCCCATCACTAGAGCAGCCCGGTAAGCCGCGTAACAAGTGGCGAAAACGCCAAGATCGGTGAGGAAGATCTGAAAGCGCTCGCTGTCGTTGAAGATAGGACTGTATGGGTAAAAGTGGCTCGTGATTCCCTTCTCGTATTTCCTGCCATATAGATTAAACACAAAGTACAAGGGAAAGCCGAGAACGATCTTGAACGTGAACACGATAAACGCGCCTGTTGGGTTGTTGAGAATTTCGGAGTACAACTTATCGGCCTTGCGTTTAGGGATCCAAACCTCGTCGTACTCAATGGAGTTGGTGTTGGCATGGTGAGTGCGGTGGCTGTATTTAAATCCAAAGTACGGAGTGAGGATCAACGAGTGGACGATGAACCCGATAGTGTCGTTGACCCATGGATACTCGCTAAACCCGTGATGGCCGCATTCGTGGCCGATAACCCACAAGCCCATAAGATAAGCACCTTGGAAGAACCAGTAAACTGGCCAAGCCACGTAAGCTAGGGGTTTAGGAAGCATGGGTATGAAAGTGTCTGCGAGATAGTATAAGGCTCCGATGATGATAAAATCACGGAAAAGTGCGGCGAATGATCGTACGAGAGAACGTTTGAAACAGTGTGGTGGAATGGCTTTTTTGAGATCGCTGAGCTCGAATGGGGGCTTGGAAACCGGAACTCGTTTGTGGGCGAGAGGTTTGTCGTCATCGACTACGGTGGTAGCTTTAACGTTCATTCGTCCGCCTGCCCCCATTGCTTCCACCTTCTATAGAAGAAGATAGTTTAGATTATATGGTTATGGTTTGTGTGGTGAGATGCTTAAGGTATATATGTTTGGGTATTTATATTCGGATGTTTCAACTTTGGCTGCTGCTTGTTTTTTGACCAAGAGACATACACTACCCACTGACCCAGTAGCAGGTGCAGTGAAGCCAAAAACACAAGTGTCTGAATAGTGTATGAAACTTGGCAAGTCGCGCGTTCTCTGGATGATAACGTATCATATAAAATAGTTGTATTATTTTAAACGAGTCGAGTACGAGTTAAGGTTGGTTAGTTTGTTAGCTTATTCGGTGGCTCGATTATATTACCTCTATTGTGAATTTTATTATGCAATGATTAAAATATATAAGTTCAATTCAAATTAGTCCTTGTATTCAGGGGCGGAACTAGAAACTTTTTGTAGGGGTAGCACAAATTTTTTGGTAGAAATTCAGGGGAAGCTAGCGCTCCCGAGAGAGGGGGTATGAGGGTGGCAATTTGGCAGTTGTAAGTGCGTTTTCGGATCGATAATCAACTCAAACAACCAATCAGACGGAAGTTAAAGATTCTGAACTCAATCAGATATGTTTCATTAATTCGTGTCGAATTATTACAACTGAAGGAACATACATCAACTTTAAGCACGGGGAACAAATGAACAACTAATGAGCAAGAAATGAGCCTCATTTGTTGGCTCATTAGTTACCAACGAATAAGCTCCATTCGTCATCAACGAATGAGCTACTCTTCATTCGTTGGCTCTTGTTTTCTCATTTCTAACTGAGAATCATACAATAAAGTCTGAAATTTAGAAAATGCTAAACAATGATTAAAAAAAGTGAAAGGGGCATTTGTTCAATCAAACCCAGAAATCGTTGTAGTTAATTATTCAAAACAATTTAAACAAGAAAACAAAAAAAACAGAAGAAATAAAAAAAACGGGAGTGTAGTTATTTATTTAAAATAATTTAAACAAGAAAACAAAAGAAAACAGAAGAAATTAAAAAAACAGGAGTGTAGTTATTTATTCAAAACAAATTTAAACAAAAAAGAAAAGAAAAGAAAACAAAAGAAACTAAAAGATATCGGCCGCTCTAGTTATTTACTTAGAACAAATTAAACAAAAAGCAAAAAAAACTTAAAAAATCGGAGAGGGACGGGATTGAACCAGTTACCTTGCGTTTGTTATTTGGACTCCTAACCAGCTACACTAAGACATTGTTTCTAATTGATTTCACTCTTCATATTATATATAACTTCAAAATAGGGGTAGCACAAATAAAAAAACAAAAAAAATTTAAAAAATTTCTACTTCACGTACGAGTTTAAGGGGTAGCACGGGCAACCCCTGGACCTAACATAGGTCCGCCCCTGCTTGTATTTGTAGCTCAAATAAATTTATTGTGATCCATTTGTTTGATATATAGTTATTCTAATTTTCTTTTCTTTTTCACGTAATCTCCACCGCCGTTGACTTCTAAGCGCTCACATGTATCACTTCAACTTATCATCGACTTCATCGCATTTTCTTTCTATTAATTCTGTTTTTCTATGTTTTATTGTAGAATGTTTTCTTTCAAAAAATCATTTGGTGGAATTGGGACTGATGATCATGTTCAACAAAATGATAGAGAGAGCGTCGAGCTAGTTAACGAACTGAGAGATACATACGTTTTACACTTAATCCGGAATTGTGTCGTGTATGCATTGGACATGATTTGCATACATTTTATGAACTATTTAATGATTGTTGAATCAATATACCTGAAATTTATGTTTAAAATTTTCATTTAAAACTAAGCCAAAACCGAACCGAACTCAAAATTTTAGCTCGGTTTAGAATTCGAGCCGAACCAAGCCGACTTGGTTGGCTCGTCTCGACTTGGCTCATAAATAGCCGTAAAGCTCACCATTGTCTTCCCACACGGTTATTTTTAATTGTGTAATAATTTTATAAATATATTTTTTTATTTAGGATATTACATGTAAAAAAAATAGGTTAGATTTTATATATAAAATAAAACAATATTATTATATTTGAATTGTCTATATTAAAATATATCCGATCGGCAAACAATTACAATACTTTTATCTTTGTTTATTATTTATCTTTTTAAGTTTTAATGCCTCAAAAGTTCTAAATGAATATAACTAGATGTGTAATGCGTGTGTTGGCATTCGTTGTAGAAAAAACATGACACACAAAACAGTTAAAGTGAACTAAAGAAAACGAAAAGAAGTCAAATATAACACCTAAAGGTTAATATCATAAGTGAAACGCAAATTATTATTTCCTAAGACCTAAATATGTGTTACGTGACGTTTGGATATGAAAAAAAACAAAAAACAAAAAAATTATTAAATTGTGTTATGTGACTTCAGTATAGAGTATCACGTGACTATCACTATGTTACTATTCATAAACGTTGTATTTTGTTAATCACATAATACTATTTCGGTTTTAAGACTAATTTAATTAGCAATCAGATAAAATAATATTTCAATAACCGGTGTACATGTTTTTTAAAAGGTATTATAATAGGCAAGTAGGTAACCCTTTTCTTTTCGAAAGTGCATGGACCCAAGAACTCTAACAACCTGCTTTTTTCTTATTTCAACCAACTTATTTTTGTCACCTTGTGGCCTGTGGGGGCATATAGCTGAGGTGCAGGTATGTTTTATTCACTGATTATCGGTCAACTTTAGCTAGTGTTTGAGTTTGACCGGGTTGATAGTGCAATCTTGTTCATATTCTAAGTTTCTAACGGTGAAAGCAGACACAGATTAACTAATAATTGAGAACACTATTAAGCAGTAAAATTAATTTCTGTTTCTAAATAATATGTACTACTTTTTCTATATATAATCAAGATTATGATTATGATGTAGCAAGTAATAAACTATCTCAAAAAGTTACAACCGACATATCGAATATAAATAAAATAAATAGTATGCACTTAAATGAATGAAATTAACGATATGATAATTTAAACTTTCCCAGATGTAATAAAATCACAAAAATTATATGTCATTTTAAGACTATCAGGTTATAAATCTATCACTTTTTACTCAGTGTCCTATTAGTCATATTGGTTTTCTTTCTCTTGTATTTCACTTTACTCCATCAAAGTTATGAATCACTCTATCAATTTAGGGTTCAAATGAAAATTCAAGGTCCAAAAAGAAGATACTAAACAAAATTGTTAAAAACCACCATTAATTATGGGGCTTAATTGAAATATGAAAAATGAGGTGTTTTGGCATGAAAACATGATGAGTGACATACTCCATAACGCATAGCCTAAAAGAAACTACAAAAAGTAAAGAAAATCAAGAAACTTAAATTCCAAGTTACATATGAAGGAATATGGGTAATTTAACTTTAGACGGATATAAAATTATGCTCTTTTTAAATACTGAATAACTGTCTACAATGATGAAAATTTTGCTACCTATAGCGATAGCATATCCTTCTCAAGGGGTATAACAACATGTCGTCATGATCACATGTAATTTTAGTAACAAATGTGTCTTTGTGCATGCTTATAGCCAGGGGCGAAACAATTTTTTTAAGGGGTAACACAAAATAATTTGATAGGGGTTCAGGGGTAGCGCCCCCGAGAGAGTGGGGTCCAAGGGGCGGCAAGCCGACAACCCCTAGTGGGGTTCAAGGGCCAGAACCCCTGGCTCGAGTCGAGCTATGATTGCTTAACGAAAAACACAACATAAATTAATTTTGTCGACGACGATATCATGGGTACATAAAATAATAATTTAAAAAAATCCGACATTTATTCGTCTCAAACCAATTAAATATCTTCATACTTAACATACCATTAATTAAAAAGAACCAATCGTCATAAATATAATATAAATAAATATAATACAAGTAATGAAATATAAACATTACATTAACTGCAACCTAAGTTATCAAAGATTATCCAAAAATATAATTAATTATTTTGTTTTGACACTATAGCCACATGAGGGAGGGGGGAGTGGTAGGATAGTAAGGTTTTCAAAGATGTGGTTGTAACCAATAGGAGAGTGTCACGCATGAGAGAGAACGGAGTGAAATTTTTAAAGAATTTTAAAGAACTTTATGAGGGGGTGGTAGGATTTAAGTGGTAAAAATTAAATGTGGTGATGTGGCCCACAAATACACACACATAAAAGTTTTGCCAAGTGAAACTGTGAACATACATGGCAAAAGAAGAGGATACTTATGGCAAGTTATGTTCACTAAAAAAGATAGAAAAGAAAACAAGGATAGCAACACAAATGTGAAATTTGTGGGTCTGTTTGGTATGAGGTAATAGAATGAACAAGAGAATGAAATGGGTTAGGGAATGAAATGTTCGAGAGAATAAATGGATCAAGACCATTCAATCGTCCTGTTTTGTTACCGTGTGGAAATGTAATAAATCATTGCTTCGTATTGTTTGTTGGTTAGTAATGAAGTAATCGAATATAATGTATTACTAATATATCCATTTAAATTAATATATTTGTTTTATATTTATATTTTTCAATGTTTTAATTTTTAATTTAATAACTTAATCTATATTTTGTATTTTATTTTCTAACTTAATTTTATCTTTATTATTTTTGTTTTTCAGTTTTTTTATTTTTTTATTTTTACATTTTTTTCATTTTTTTACTTTGTATTCTTAATCTATTTTCCATTAAATTTTAGGAAGAAATCTAATTCGGAAAAAAAAACTTTCATTTCGTTCTTTAAAGAAAAAAAAACATCCACCCGTATTGAATGAAAATTTTTAAAAATGAAAAAAGTCACGTTCCTTATGTAATGGTCCACTTCATTCTAATATTTTACCAAACATATCATTGTATATTACGATGTAATGATTTATTTCATTTCACCCTCCATTTTACATACCAAACGTTATATGTGGCTGTAGGAGTTCAAACAAAGAAGATCTAGAACATGGACAATATAGAGGTTGGAATTCAGGAAGAAGTCAAGGTGATGCATGCAAACGAAAATTCATCTATCACTCTTGCTATCATCTTCTAAATATATATAGGATAATAGGGTAAATTTCATGTAAACACCATTATCTATTATAAAAACTTAAAAACTAACTTAAATGAGGGATAGTTAAGTAATTTTGTTATTTCTTTTTAATTCCTCCACTATATTTATTGTAAATATCATATCAAATCGTTTGTTTTCTATTGTACAAACTTGTAAGAACCAAAGGAAAATTATTTCAAATGAATTTTTTTTTGGTAATTTGATATTTTTTAATTTAATTTCACGTATATCCACCTGATGACTTAAAAAAAGTTTTTTTTTTACTTCTCCGTTTATGTTTCATATGTGCAACATGGTATGTTTCATATGTTTTATATGCAAATACCATGTTGCATATATGCAACATTATATGTTTCATATGTTGAATGTATGCAACATTATATGTTTCATATGTTGAATGTATGCAATATTATATGTTTCATATGTTGCATGTATGCAACATAGTCGGACATAAAAAACGATTTTTGTTTATTTTTTGTTTTTTTAGGTCGTTAAGTTGTCATAATGTGTATAGACATGAAGAAAAAAAGAAGAAGAAACACAAAAATTAATATAAATAACTTTCATTCAATTGAAATTTATTGGATTTTACATTAGTACTTAAATTCTTACAATAATATTGATTTGTACTAGAAGTTTACCCTTAAGAACTTTACTCTTGATAACATTAGTTTTTAAGGATTAGTATCTTTCATTTAATTTAATAAGCAGTATTCTTTTTGCAAACACAATTGCCATTTTCCACAAAAGGCCAAAAACGTAGTCGTTACAGACAACTTTTGAAATATACGTATTTAAAATATGATATACATCAAAATATAACTTAAATTATTAAAGGAAAATAAAACGTTGCTGCAATTTCATATTTAAAGTATTTCCTAAACCCCTAGCTTACGCATTTAAAATATGATATTTCATGATTCATCACGTTCTGTTTAATTTATGTAGTCTCAGTAGTCAAACAAAAGCAGCTGCCATGTTAAAACTCCAAGCTATAAATACCATCATCTCTTCACTCCATTTCCACCACCCAAAACCATCTATCTATCTATATATATTCACTAAATTTGCTTCTTCCATCGAAGCCGGAAGCAATGGGGGCAGGCGGACGAATGAACGTTAAAGCTACCACCGTCGTCGAAGATGACAAACCTCTCGCCCACAAACGAGTTCCCGTTTCCAAGCCTCCATTCGAGCTCAGCGATCTCAAAAAAGCCATTCCACCACACTGTTTCGAACGGTCTCTCGTACGATCTTTTGCCGCGGTTTTCCGTGATTTTATCATCATCGGAGCCTTATACTATCTGGCAGACACTTTCATACCCATGCTTCCTAAACCCTTGGCTTACGTAGCGTGGCCGGTTTACTGGTTCTTCCAAGGTGCTTATCTTATGGGCTTGTGGGTCATCGGCCACGAATGCGGCCATCATGGTTTTAGCGAGTACCCGTGGCTCAATGACACCATCGGGTTCATCGTCCACTCGTTGATCCTCACTCCGTACTTTGGATTCAAATACAGCCACCGTACCCACCATGCCAACACCAACTCTATTGAGTATGACGAGGTTTGGATCCCTAAACGCAAGGCCGATAAGTTGTACTCCGAAATTCTCAACAACCCAACAGGCGCGTTTATCGTATTCACGTTCAAGATCGTTCTCGGCTTTCCCTTGTACTTCGTATTCAACCTTTACGGAAGAAAATACGAGAAGGGAATCACGAGCCACTTTTACCCGTACAGTCCTATCTTCAACGACAGCGAGCGCTTTCAGATCTTCCTCACCGATCTTGGCGTTTTCGCCACTTGTTATGCGGCTTACCGGGCTGCTCTAGTGATGGGCACACAATGGGTGATTAACATCTACGGGATGCCCATCCTTTTCATGAGCGGTTTCTTCATCTTACTCACGTATCTACACCACACTCACCCATCCATCCCTCACTACGATTCAACCGAGTGGGACTGGCTCCGAGGTGCTCTTGCCACGGTCGACAGAAACTTCGGGTTCTTGAACCACGCTTTCCATGACGTGACTCGAACCCACACGGTTCACCATCTGTTCCCCACGATTCCGCATTACCACACATTCGAGGCCAGGGAAGCCGTGAAGCCGATTTTGGGTGAATACTACAAGTACGATGACACGCCCATTCTAGAGGCCGTTTGGAGAGAGACGAAGGACTGCATTTTTATTGAACCTGATGAGGATGTTAACGGAAAGAAGAAGGGTATCTACTGGTTTTATAAATAGGGATCGAAGCTAGACACCCAAAATTTGTTTTCTACGGCTTTGGTATAACATTGTATAATAAATTATGTGTTTAATTTGAAGTAAACTCTAATTCTAAATGGTCATCTTGAAACACCCAATTCTCCTAGTAAATTGTCGTACACATGGATCGATTCTGCTTCATGATTCATCAGTAGATCGAGAAATTATTTTATGTATTTACTCTTTCAAGAAATCAATGAATTACCAAAATATATACAATGGTTAGTTACAGAATTTCTAGAAATCAAACATTTTCCCCGATCCGAGTCGAACATATATGCCTTCAATTCTATCCCTGAACCTTCACTAAACAATATACACTTCCGAGGAGATTGTTTTAAGTATCTTAATAATCTCATTGCCATTTTCATATGACAAACTTTAGGGTGATGCATAAACTCAGATAATGAACATAAGTATTATTAGGACGATGAGTATGAGTCAAATAAATCAATATTCCAACTAAACTTTTATAACTTAAACTTGTTTAATTCTTGGTTTCCTCTTTCACAAACAAAAGGTAACACATAGTTTTGCTCAATAGGATGACGAACATGTTTGCAATCACTAAGACCATACTCACCAAGTAATTCTATACAATATTTTCTTTGTCAAAGACATATGCCAACATCGGCTTTTAACACTTCAATACCTAAGAAGTATTTCAACTCTCTAAGGTGGTGTTTGGTTCATAAAATTCAATGGAATTTGAATTGTAAAGTTTTCCTTTATAAGTTGTGCTTAGTTGGGTTACGGACAAATTTAAATCGGAATAAAGTTCCTTTAAATCAATGGAATTTGAGGTCAAGTAACTTTCCTTTATCAAAGTGAAGGATTTCCAAGGAATGCTAAAATATTACTAAATTTCATTGATTAAAGGAATTCATTGTATTTCAAATTCATTCGTTACCCAATCAAAAACAATTTTAAAAGAAAAAATATCAATTCTAATTCCATTGAATTCCGCGAACCAAATGCCACATAAGTATTTTATTAAAACTTTGACTTAAGAAACTCCTTTACAATATATATTTCACTTGAATTATTCTCGGTAACTATTTTATCATCAACATAAACAAGAAGCATGACAAATACAGATCCTTGCAGCTTGATAAACATGGAATAATCACATAAGCTTTGTAGAAAACCAAGTTCAATCAATACTCCAACAAGTTTTTCATTCCACATATGGGGAGCTTGTTTAAGCTTATAAAGAGAATTTTTAAGCTTTCAAACTCTAGTTTCAGTTTTAAGGTAATAACCCTCAGATAAAGTCATATATACTTCTTCGTTTAAATCACCATATGAAAATACATTATTAATGTCAAGTTGGTACAAAGGCCAATGATGTTATACAATGAATATAAATGACACATTTAACGGTTATCATTTTTACAACAGGTCAACATCTTTCATCAAAATCAACCTCCTTCATCTTGACAATAACCCTTAGCAATTAGTCTAGCCTTATATCTCTATATTTCACCTTATGACTTATATTTGATCTTAAAAATCTGTTTACACCCAACAAATACAAATTTACAACCACAAGTTAACTGGACCAACTCCCGAGTGTTAGTTCTATGTAAAGTCTCAATTTCTTCATTCATGGCTATGGACCAAGTAGGATCATTTGAAGTCTCAAAAAAAGTTCAAGTAAAACAATAATTTTCAGATGACATATGTGTATAATTTATCACTCTTTTCAACCCATATTTAACTTTTCCTTCAATAACAAAATCATTATTTTTTTAGAACTGGTGTATTCCTAGTAGATCTTATAGGAATAGTTTGTTGTAAAATAGATGGCTGATCAGTTTCCTTAGAGGTATTCTTCTCAGATCTACTGCCAGCATCCTCAACCCAACCAGTGAGAGGTGTGCTACCATACTGTTGTGGCCTGTGTACCAGCCTCACCTGAAGTAGTAACACCTCTTTGATCTAGTTGCTGAGACCCATAAGCTGAGGATTCAGTATAATCAGTGACCCTCTCCTTATTATTGGGACCGTCATTACCATTGACATGCTTGGTTTCACTTTTCAAGTCCATCAAACTGTTTACCGCTCACCAAGACTTTCCTGCTTAATGAGTCCTGAATATAACATGAATTCTCATCAAACAGAACACATTAGAATTTTCATCTTCAATGGTATCGTTTGATATTAGGCTATTAGCTTGTATTCATCGGAGATCGTGTCTTGTCTCTTCCACCCGCGTTCTCTGTGGCAAATCAAATTAGAATAAAAAGAAACGATAACAATAGATATGTAGACATGAATCTATTTGTAAATCAATCAATTTTGTTACATTCGGTGAAATTGGTGTCAGAATTGGATACAAACTTACTTTGACACTGCATTCTTGAGTTTAATTTATAAAGGAAAAGAAAGTAAGTGAAGGTAAAATCATCAAAAGTGGTCCTTGAGTTTTTTTATTAAAAGAAAAAGAAAAGATTGGAAAAGAAGTGGACAGGACTTCTAATCTATTTTTCAAAATCTTCCGCCCAATTTTGGCCAGATTGCAAAGGAAATCAGGTAGTACATATTATGCAATTACTAATATGCCCTCTATTCCTTATATAATAATCTTTTTCTTCCCTCCATAAAGAGTATAATTGTCAAGTTATCAATTTTCCTTTATTTTCTATCCAACTCAAGAACATAAAAATGTTATATTTTCATTCCTATAAAACTCAAGAAGACAAGGCATATAATATCTTTCTAATCTTTTTCTTTCTTTTTCTTTTCATTTCACTTCTCTTATTTTCTATTCCCTTCAAAATAAACTCGAGAATAGAGCATAAGTAATGAGATGAAAGGAAAAAAAAAGTGAGATGAAAGGAAAATAAAAGAAAGGAAGTGAAGGGGAGTGATTCATTTCCTTCCAAATCATTCCAAATCGAAAGGAAAAATAACAATGGAAAATGATCCAACTTTCCCTTCATTTCTCTTTCTTTCTCTCCTTACGTGAAACTCAGGAACATAAATTTTTTTTGTTACTTTCCATTTCCCTCCTTAAGTGAAACTCAGGAACACAAATTTTTTTACACTTCCTTCACTTTCCTTTCTTTTCTCTCCTTAATAAGTGAACTCGGGAGCACAACGTAAGTGAAACTCGAGAACACAATTTTTTTTGTTTCCTTATCTTTCCCTCCTTAATTAAACTCATACGCCACATATTAAGGGTGTAAATTGTATACAGGGGGTGTTGTTGTAAATTGTTAAATTCCTAGGGTGTTTCAACGCACAATTCATAAACCTGTGTCTTGTCTGGCACTCTCCTCTCGCATCGCCCTGAAAGAGATTCATAAACTTTGGCTCTGGCGACGGATATCAAACGAGAATCAGGAGAATTAGGGTGGCCGGCGGTGGAGATACGGTGGCGATGGAACTTTCTTCGAGAAACAAATCGAAAACAATTCCAGAAACAAGCAATGATCGCAACAAGTATGAAAAACGAGGAAGGAAGGGACGCAGAGAGATGTTGCTAGGGTTAGGGTTTTGGATGCAAGGATTCCGATGTTTTCCATGGATGGCGGTCATTTTCTTCCTGAAAGACGGACTCCGTCTAGATCCATCAACGTTGCAAATTCTCCTCAGTTCTGCCAATCTTCCCATGGTTGCCAAACCGTTTTACGGCCTTCTCTCCGATTCGTTCTATTTCTTCGGCCAACACCGGATTCCCTACATTGCCGGAGGAGGTATCATTCTTCTGCTTTTCGTTACTTCATTGTTTTTCATTCCAATTCTCCATTTTCAAATGTAAACTGATGATTGATTGATTGATTGATTGATTGATTGATTGATTGATTGATAATTGATTCATCACGTAATCTTCATATGCTCTGTTTCTGGTGATTGATTATGCTTTGCAGAAATTGATTATGTTTTGCATAAATTGATTGTGATTTGCAGAAATTGATTGTGAGTGATTATGTTTCGCAGAAATTGATTGTGATTTTATGTTTTGCAGCCTTATTACAAGCTATATCTTGGTTTGCAATTGCATCTTCACCCTCTTCAACCATTTCATTTTTCACAATCACAGTTTGTCTCCTCCTTGGGAACCTTGGTGCTTCCATAGTAGAAGTTGCAAATGATGCGGTAGTTGCAGAATGTGCTAAACAATCCACAAACACTTCTGATCTTCAGTCTTTCGCTTGGGTGGCCTCTTCGATCGGTGGGATCTCTGGAAACCTAGCCGGCGGTCTGTCGGTTGATCGCTTTTCCCCGCGAGCCATGTTTTTATTGTTTGGAATCCTATTGATTGTTCAATTCTGCATCACGGTTTCGGTAAGCGAGAAGTCACTCGACTTACCAAACAACCGATCTAAGCATGGTATCGGAAGCCAGTTCGTAGAGCTCTTACAGGTGTTAAAAAAACCCGAGATTCATCAGCCCATTATATGGTTTTCAGCGTCATTTGCTGTAATCCCGGCTTTAACCGGCTCCATGTTTTACTACCAGACGCAACATCTCAACATCGATTCATCGGTTCTTGGAGTTTCAAAGGTGTTTGGTCAAATAACAATGTTGCTATGGGGCGTTGTATACAACCGGCACTTGAAATCCCTCCCACCGCGAAAACTGATATCATCGATTCAGGGAGCCATGGCGGTCTTGATGGTGTCTGATGCGTTATTTGTGAACGGGTTGTATCGATCATTGGGAGTACCGGATTCGGTATACGTTGTGGTTGTTTCTGGGTTCCTGGAGGTGTTATATTACTTCAAGATTCTACCCTTTAGTGTTTTGATGGCAAAACTATGTCCACCAGGTTGTGAAGGATCTTTGATGGCGTTTGTGATGTCTACCATCGCGTTGGCGTTTATTGTAGCCGGGTACCTTGGTGTTACACTCGCTTCGTGGGTCCAGGTCACAGAAACCGATGTTTCGGGTCTCCGGAACGGGCTTGTTGTACAGGCTGTGTGCACTGTTGTGCCTCTTTTATGGGTTTCTTATATCCCTGAGAGCCCCAGACCCCGGAAGAAAGAGGAGTAAAAGAGACAGATTTGGTGCAGTTATATATTTTGAAATGTATTCAAGTGTTCTACACAAATTCAGTTGCTAAATTTATAAATTTAAAGTTTGTGTTGTTTTGAACCGTTGAGAACAGAGAATTGAATATTAAACTGAACAAAACAGACAAGTGAACCAAATATTGGTTTAAAATTGATCATTGGTTTTTGGTTTCCTATAAAACTATATGATATTCTCTTACACGCTTATTACTAGGGCTGTCCAAAAAGTTCGAAACTCGAAACTCGTTCGAACTCGGTCGAAAAATATTCGGAAAATGCTCGTTCGATTGTCGCTCGCTTTAAAAACGAACCGAACGGCTCGGTTCGATTTGTAAAACGAACCAAGTATGAGCATAGGTGCGCTCGCTCGATGCTCGCTCGAATTTATATATATATATTTAGTTATTTATTTTATATATTTTTATTATTTATTTTATCAATTTTAATTTTGTTATGTAAGGAATTAGGATTGGAGTTAAGATTTTCCATTATTCCAAAAATTCTTTGCACTTAATATTTGACTTTGGATATAAGTTTAATATGTTAGTTTATCATCTTTGTAGCTTCCGTTCTCTCTAGCCTACTCCATTGTCATTGTTTTTATTAATCTTTGTATAATTCTTTCTTATATAGAATGTCTTTTCACAAAGAATCCAATGGTATCGAGACTTCTCATGTTGAATTAAGTGATGGAGAGAGTTTTGAGTTAGTTGATGAAGTAAAAAATGAGGAAAACGTAAGTAAAGATGTTGATGCAACTAGAAAGGAAAACCGAAAGAATAGTTCTGAAGCACATCCAAATTTTGTAGACATCGAGGACATGTACAAAGGGAAAATGGTAAAAAAATAAAGAGTGCATTTATTATAATTATATCAGTTCATATTAGTGTTAGTTGGTCTAATAAAATACAAACAAGACTAGTATTGGACAAAATGTGTTAAAATTGGAAACATGGATGAAGGTGTTATGTCAGATCACCACCCACGTCACTTTCCTTTTTGTTCTGCGACGCTCGAAATTTGCTCGGCGATCGCTTGAAAAATACTCGGATCGAAAGTCGCTCGTTCGATTTTGGATCGGTTGAAAAAATGCTCGGTTCGGTTCGGTTTGTAAACGAACCAAATATGAGCAAAGGTCCGTTCGGTTCGGTTCGGATCGTGAACAGCCCTACTTATTACTTCCTCTCCCGTTCTTTTATTTTTCATTTTAAAATATTTTTCTTTTTTATATCGATCAACTAACCGTTACGAGTAAATTTCTTAGGAAAAATCATCTTCGAAAATGACCAAATGAAAAACCAGTCTAATTCGAATATCGAACTCGTAACTTATCAGTCTCGAGTTTTACCTTCATAGTCTGAGTCTCATACCATCAAATGACTCCTATGTCCCTAAATCCCCCATTAGTTTTTTCTTTTCTTTTTTTCTTTCTATTAATGTTCACGAAAAAGAAGCATCAAACAGTATGTATATTATCATTTAGTTTAAACGAGGAATCAACCGCGCGTTGCAGCGGTTGTGTATTCGAAGTTTTCAGATGTATAGAGAATTTAACCCCCGTTGTATTACATAAAAAAATGGGTGGTTGTATATGTACATATAATATCAACAACATCCGATAGCAGTGTTTACAAAACATTAAACTGTCGGTTCTGGAGATTAGGCAGTGTTGTTTAAACCGGTGGTGGGGCATCATATGAAGAAGGTCCTGAAACAAACAATACTTTGTTGGTGACGTTATGAATTGGGGAAGAGGTTATGTAACATTCGAACAGATATCTGTAGGAAGAGACCTCTTGACACCGGTTGTTGTTGTCTGCCGGTGTGGTTGTCTTGTTGGCACTCGGGTTCGTGTGGGTAGAGAGACGGACAGACTACTGGGCTCTTCTCCAACACTAATATACACTTTATTTTTGTATGTGTTTCTCTGTCGTTTTTCCGTCAACCGATACAAACGTTCAAATCCTTCTATCCGTTTCTCTGTCGTTTTTCATCTAGAGGAAATTAAAATAACAAATATTTGAGGCTCTCCTCAATGATGTGCAGTTAGCCGCCAAGCATGTGACGTTGATCCCTTTATTTGAGGTACGTTTTCATATGTTTTTTTATTTTTCTCCCACGTTAAAATTTAATTATGTTTAATTGATTCAATAGAAGATCATCTGTTTTGGTATGGATTTATAGTTAATGAAATTATAGAAACCGGTTAGTATGTGTTTGTAGAGCCTAGAGATCATTAATTAGATACCTTTTCAACCTTTTTATTCCCCAAACTATGATTTTCAAAGCAAAGACTTCATCTCCATTAAGACAGTAGCCAAGCAGTGAAATGGGGCCCTAAGGTGTAAATAATGAAAGTTATTGGATCACATTTGTAACCTTTGATATAAGGCCATTGAAAAGTGTAATACTACAGTAAGTGTTTTAAAACATAGAACATCCTAGATCAGTTTTTAAAGTTTAGAACTTCATATTATTACTAAATTAGTATAAATTTGTAAAGAAATTAGACAAACTTTTTATAGCAATTCAGAACAACATGTGACTCAAACCAAAATTGCTCTTGAAAATGTGTTATATGACAGATGGATAGATATTTATATAAGCATTACCTCTAAATTTAAAACATCAATTACAAACTTTTGAGAAAATACGGATTAGTTAACAATTAATATATTAGCTACAAGAAATACTTAATAAGCGCTGAAGATAGAACTCAGTAACTACCTTTTACAACTAAGCAACCAAGCAGCTATGTTGGCGAAGTTCGTTTATAGAACAATGATGAAACCGAATCTCCGAAAAGTGTTTATAGTTTTTTGGCTAATTAGAGGTGGTGCATCAATATATTTTGGTACCTCTATATTAGTTGTTGTAGCATAAGCTTTAACCTGACAGTGGCTCCTTTGATTTTCTTTTATACCTATTCCTTAATCAATATTGATTGAGTTGCCTAGAACCACTTTGGATTTAAATTGGAATGCCTAAGAGTCATAATCTGTACAAATATGCTTACATGAGTGTACATAGCATATGTAAATTGTTAATTTTTTGGTCATTTTTTTGGTAGATTAGTTAATGAATAACCCTACAGTGGTTACAGAAAATTTTGCTGTGCAGTTTTAACCTCACAAAAACTTAGGTAAGCACAAAAACTCAGAACAACAGCAGGTCACAGGTTTAGGTTATTTTCATGGAATTATTTATGGGTTGACCACAGATGAATTGTTTTATCTACATAATGACATTCAAAGACTATTACCACTTTACAGATATTTCTTCACCTATAGTGTGTCAGTGATAAATGCAATTTATACAATAAACAAAAGGGACCTATCTAAATTAAGCATTCAACCAAAAACGTAAGGCGCAATAGTCAAAGATGAGCGTGGTAACCTTAAAATCTGAACAGTTTACATCATAATGGAGAGCAATAAGGTACCTAAAGCCGGACATCCTACTCTGTAGAATTTAATATGAACACTAATGAGATCCATGAGGCTTATAATTTCAGCTATAAAAAACATAAGTCACGCCTGTTTCCCCTAAAGCATACCTATGAAATAACAATCACTACCTAAAATTGGGATTCATTTCGTCTCATCAATCCAAAATATCAAACATTTCAAATTCTTACAGAATCATAGTAGACATACAGTTTGTTCAAAACTTCAAATATATTTCTGCGTTTGTCTAATGATAAGCAATATATTATCATAGCAAAAATATATATCTATATATATATATGTATGTATCTTTGTACCTCGGAACTCAGTGTGTTACCATGAGCCCATTAAAGTATTTTTATTTTTTTAAGTACTATATAATTTAAGTATTCGACTCCTACTACTATTATTTATATATATAACATTTAGAATTGTTTGGGGTGTGAGGAGATATACTGTGCTTTTTTCTGTCCAATCAGAATTTAACAACATATTTTCGGACCAATTACATGATGCCAGTTCATATCTCTCTCCTCTCTCACTTACCCACACCTGTTTAATACATGTGTCGTTGAAGAAAAAGAAAGGGATTTATTTTTTCAATAGCTCATCTATCTCTCTTCTCTGACTTACACACACTCTCTCTCTAAAAGTATCCCATGGTTGGTTCTTTGCTGTCATCTTGCACGACCGTTCAACGGTGTCGTTGGGGGTTCTTTGCCCTCATATTTCACGGCTGTTGTTGGCAACCGATTTGGGGTTATTTGTCGGTTGAGTTCCTTACGGCGTCGCCGGCTTTCAGCTGTGGTATCCGCCTTACTGTAGTTGGCTGATGATGGTGGCCGCCCGCTTGCGTAAGTGCCGCTCAATTGTTGGTTCCATGTATGTTTTTGCGGCGGCGCTGGCTACTGCATGTTTGATTGGCTTTCTGCTTACAAGATCTTTGATGAGGTATACAAGTTTTCCTATTAGCGCGTTGCCGCTAGAAGCACGTGTTGTCGTGCGGTGATATCCAACACGTGATAATCTCAATGTTAGATAAGGTCGGCCACAAACATTTTCAATAAGAAATACCGAAAGACATACACTAACATAGTAATAGTAATGACCATAAAAAAATGGCTACAATTCCATAAACACTAACAAATATGTACATTCCAACTATTCCTTATCAAGGGATATACTCCTTAAAATACATAGACAACATCTATATAAGCTCCATATAGATCATACAACACCGAACCAAATCATTAAAGTACTTACCTCCCATCCATAACGTCTAACAGTAAATACGAAGGATTACACATTTTAGAAAGAATGTTGTTTTACATATAACATGAAAGGGTTGTAAAACGCAACTATAACAACGACTGCAAATGCTTCCACGGTATTTTAAACCAAATTATGTTATTTTATACAAAAATTTAGCAAAATAAAGCACGACTACAACAAATGCAGACAACCCCTCAAACAAAATTTGGAAACAACTTCTAAAAGAAAGATATATATATACCTAAACAGAAGATGAAAACCATGGTTGCAAAGCTTCCATCTGTAATACAAAAATCAAACATCACAATAACAACTTCTAAAAGAAAGAGATGTGTATGAATAACTAACTCTATTGTAGGCATGCAACAGAAATAAACCAAAGTCAATTACATAAATAACAGAAAACCATAAAACGATGCATGCGATGATCAACAACAACACAGCTCATTCAAACAATCGACCCAAAATTGACACAAATGATAATCTTACACTTGATCAAAAGACCCAAACCCACTTTTGAGAATAAATTCATAAAAAAAAAGAACACAACCAAAGATAAATGGAAAAATTCTAATACAATTGGATTTAAGAGAACCTAAAGAACACCACATCAACATTAAAGTTAAGACATCAGTAAAATAACCTTAAATAATATTTAAAACGAATAACAGTATTACCTAAGCAACAGATCTCTTCCCGAGCCCTCAAAGGACCTACAAGAAAATAAAACGATTCACATCAGAAGGCAAGAAATTACAATGGTAGGCACAAAACCTTACACAATGTAGAATAAAACGACAAATAAAAGGGAAATCTTACAAAATGAAGCATAGAACATCATATAAAAGAGTGATGACTAAACTAATGCGAAAAAGAAAAAAAAACAAATAATGGATCCATGCCTAACAGATCAAGAAGGATTACATAACTTTAATAACAGAAAGTTCACCATAAACAATAAAAAAATTTACTGTAAAAATACTTCAAAGGGACTTGATTGGACTGACCGCACTGATTGAATTCAAACCATACTTAAAATTCATTTCAAGCTCAGAGTAATGAAAATGTAATTATGAAATGACGTAAAAGAAGGGAAAACCAATCTATCAGTAGCCCGACCAATGAAGCTACTTTCCTTTTTAGAAAACGAAAGGCCAAAAGAGATCCCCAATAGTGCACTGAAATGGAGTTTGCTTATAAATAATGTATCAACATTCATGACCATTTCAATCATTTATAAGATATTGGTTTTCTTGTGTGCTGATGCAAGCAAATGATGCATGTTACACATCAGTCAATGCACACAAAAATTTGAATATATCTTATATTCTAATTCAATTGAATGTAAGGAAACAAATTTACATCACATATTTATATAAGATAACAAAATAACCAAGAAAACTTTAAATAACAATTAACAGGGTCAAGAAAATAACCTACAGAGCAAATGTGTTCCAAACTCCTCTAACAACCTCATGTGTAACCTCATGTGTAACCTGCAAGCTTAAAAAAATACATTGCTGAGCAAAATAATTCACAGAATTCGACAAAGAAGAACAAATAAAACAGGCATATCTAAATTAATATAAAGGAACTTTAAGAAATTTCATGCTCCAAACCAAATCATAAAAAAAAAAATGAATGCCAAACAGATCAATAATCAACTGCAGAACCTAGACACAAACTTAATACAAAGATTGTGTAGATATCATATTCAAACCAAAAAAAAAAAAAGCACACATATCAAAGTAAGAACAATGCATACAGGAATGAAGCTAACATTACAACAAACAATTGTTAAAATCTAAAAAAAAAGAACTAACAGATTCTATAGAAACTTCGATTTGGGTAACCATTCAACAACTAAACTAAAATAAAATCAAATTAAGGACAACTAACACCGGAATAATTAACAAATGAAACAATGCATGCACCATCAGTAGAATAAAGAAAGAATTAAATGGAAACCTAAAAGATACTGAAAAAACAGCAGCGAGAATACATAATCGGAGAAGAAGAAGAAAAATCAAAACCAAAAAATAACATAATCAACATAAAATCGTTGGTCGGAACATCAATCGAAAAATACCCTACCTCCTCAAGACGAAAAGACAGTGTTAAACCTCCTAAATTTTTAAAAAATGGCGGAAGCGGCAATATATAATTAAAATTTTGGGATATATAAATCCCTAAAACTTCTACAATGGATACCTGCCGGATTCAAACTCAGATATAGCAACAAACAATTACGAAAACATAAACGTTAACCTCAAAACTAATCCACGGAAAAAAAAACCCCCAAATTCTGGAGGCACAACTACCGTCGCCAAAATTGTCGCTGTTTGCCGCCGTGTCGAGCCACAACCACCTTTGCCACTCCTCACAAACGTCCTTCGCCGCCGTCCTTCACCACCGTCTTTAATCGATGGCACGCAGGAACGAAAAAGAAGAGGTAATGAGCGGTAGATAAGGAGCACCACCTCACCTCTACCAGCTGAACTGAGAACACGAAAATATCTATATATATTAATATATATATATAAAATACTTTGGATGGCATTTTGGTAAATAATCTGATAAGTTGTATAATGTGTTATATATGAATATCCATAGTTTTGACAATCCATGGCCCATGCAAGTAAAAGTCAAGGTTTTAAAAATCGATTTTGAAGTTAAAACCAGAAAAGTTTTTAGGACCGGTTAGACCGGTCGGTTCAAACGTTTCGGGGATTTTAATATATATTTTAATAAAAATGCAAATAAACTTGTACACTTCAACAAAAATAGTTAAAATACAATTTTAATACACTAATAAATAATACCAAATAGGCATTCCACAAGAAAACATAAGTTTTAAAGTTCACAAATAATAAAAATTAACAATAAAGTATACACATACAAGAAAAACAATTCAAAAAAATAAAAATAAGAAAACAAACGGTCAAAACCAGAAAAACCGGCCGGTTTGAATCTCGTAAAAAATCGTTAAAAAACCGGACATAATAAACCGGAGACCCCAAAAAATCCGGTTGAACCGACCGATTCGTACCTGTTTTTATAACACTGGTAAAAAGAATAAAACAGGCCCTTCTCGCAAGCGACAAGAGAGGCAAAAAAAAAAACTTAAAACAGAAAAAGAGATTACATTTTAAAAGAAGCCCAAACCTCCTAAGTGAGATCACATCTTCTATATACCCAACAAACGAATATAATGATGACGTAGAGAACCATCTTCATCTTTCTATCCATCGGAGCTTCATCAACCACATGAAGCAGGTCACTAAAACAGGAAAAATTTAAGGACCCCTCAATAACAAAATTTATTTAGAAATCTATTTATTTACATATTAATTTTCTGCTTAACTAAATTGTCAAAATTGTTTTATTTTATATTATTACATATATACTTTTATTATATAAACTTATACTAAACTTTCTTATCGTTTTATAGTTTATGATTTCATATATACTTTATTTTATAAACTTATATTATACCTTTATATTTGAAATGTTTGGCCCACCGGCTCACACCTAGTCTTATAGCGTATGATATTATCAAGATTGCTTTAAATTATTGTATCTTGCGTGTTTACAATACTAGTTGAGTACCCACGCGATGCGATTAATTAGTGAAGTTTCATATATATATATTTAAAGGTTTAATAAACGTTTATATTTATGTAAAAAAAATGTTTTTGAAAATTTAGTTAAACGTTGTTACATAATTTTACCCCCTTAAATTATTAATTTTTGAATAAAGGACAAATTTGTATCCTCAAATGTATTATCATATAGTATATATAATACCTCTTATTTTAAGGAAAACTCTTTAAAAAATGACTCCGAGTGTGGAATCAGATTACCTATAAGGGTATGTGTAGTTATAACCTCCCGTGAGAGGTGTTATACAACACGTGACAATTCATTTACAACCTTCTCTTGTTATTACCTAAGTATTGTATTTTAAAAAGAAAATCATAAGCATAGTGCGTCCATCTCGATGCCATATCAATTCTGATAGATGTGCCATCAGAATTGAGATGGCATGGAGATGGACGAAGTATGCTCATGACAGAGTGAAGAATTTGAAGGCTAATAACATCTCGAGGACGGTATGCCAGACGCTATAGGTCTATGGGACACCTCGAGGACCATATGCAAGACGCTAGGGGTTTATGAGACGTTATTTCCTTCTTTTTTGTTTTTATTTTTTTAGAACAGCCAACGAATTCCTCGGAAAACTCGGGGACTATTTACACCAGTTGAGCTCATTCCAGAGAAAATCCACATCCGCGAACGGCCGGATGGTAAAACCTGGGAGTTCAGGGATCGAACTTGTGACATTTCCGCCCCAAGTCTTCCCTAATCGCCAATGCCCCTTCTAAAGTGTTGCCCGTAAGAATCAAACCTGTGTCTAAAGTAGAGAACACATGCTTCCTATCACTACACCATAATGGAAGTTACGAGACGTTATTTCCTCGTCTCTCTCTTCCGATATGATAGCCTAATGGGTGGGTCCAGCCGTCCAGGTCCATGAAGTGAAGCCACGCACGCTTCACGTGCAATCAATCCTCCGAGAAGAACCCAGAACAATTCGGAGTGGGTGTTTCTAGAACTTTATTCCTCTTCTCCAAGTTTCCAAACTTCCAAATCCCTTCTCACAAATCCGAATTCGTTTTCATGTTCATCAAACATCAACAATCCAATTGAGACCTCATCTCTCTCTCTCTCTCTCTCTCTCTCTCATGGCTGCACTCATCATTCGAAGGACCGCCTCCTCCGCCACCGCCAGGCTCACTCGATCCGCTCTTCTTACCGCCATTGATGCCTCTCCTCGCACTCGCACCTCTCCATCTCTATCTCGATTCCGTTTCTCCACAATAGCTCGCGCAACCGAAATCCTATCTTCCTCCACCAATGCTACTAGGCCGCGGATTCCCGCCAACGATATACACTTCCCATACAGCCGGATTTCATTCTCAAGTCCTCGCCGTTATTCCACTTCTTCCGATTCCTCTCTGGTAAAACTAACTTGATGCTATGTTAGTTGTAGAATTATTGAAATTAATTCCCTCACGCCTCTCAATTTCGTCAATTTAAAGCTGAAAATGTGTAAATTGTTTGATCTAATGCCAGTTGTACAGCCTGATCAGCATGAACTTTTAGAACATTATATGTTTGTTTGACTGATTAAAAAGGTGATCATTCAAGTAGAAAAGTTACTCGATTGATTTAAAACCAGAACATTGTTGTAGCTAGAATAGAAGAATGTGGATATTTGACCTTTTTAAAATCTTTTACCATTTGTTTGCACATCTTATTGTTATACCATTTGATGTTTTATTGTTAAAAATGAAATGTTAGTTCAATCCTAAGAATTACACCGAGATGGCATGGGAGGGAATTGTTGGTGCTACAGAGGCAGCAAACAGTAACAAACAACAAATTATAGAATCTGAGCATTTGATGAAAGCCCTTTTGGAGCAAAAAGACGGGTTAGCAAGGCGGATACTAACAAGGGCCGGGCTAGACAACACATCGGTTTTACAAGCTACTGATAGTTTTATAGATCAACAACCAAAGGTATTATTATGGTCACTATGCTGTTAATGTGAGGGTTTGAGTACTACTGCCCATGATAATTTATATCTATTTCTGCAGGTCAGTGACCCCAGTAATCCTCGATTAGGGTCGAGTCTAAATGCTTTATTGGAAAATGCAAGAAAGTTCAAAAAAGAACTGGGAGATGACTTTGTTTCCGTAGAACATCTTGTTTTAGCATTCCCTTCAGATACAAGATTTGGAAAGCAGCTATTCACAAACTTGAACCTGAGCGAGAAAGCGTTGAAGGATGCTGTTAAAGATGTTCGTGGAAGTCAGAAAGTAACTGATCAAAGTATAAACATTACATTTCTACTTCAAAGATTAATACTTTTATCCTTTATCAAACTTGTGATTATAATTTATAACATCTCTATTATTGTACAGACCCGGAAGGGAAATATGAGGCACTTGAGAAATATGGTAGTGATTTGACTGAACTTGCTAGAAGGGGTAAACTTGATCCTGTGATAGGCCGAGATGATGAAATCAGACGGTGCATCCAGATATTATCCAGAAGAACAAAAAATAACCCTGTTATTATTGGGGAGCCTGGTGTTGGGAAAACTGCAATTGCTGAAGGGTATGTTATTGTTCTTGAATCTTGCATGTATATGTATTTGTGTCTAGTAATTTATAAATTTTGGAAATTTATTTGTCATGCAGATTAGCTCAAAGAATTGTACGTGGAGATGTCCCGGAACCTCTCAAGAATCGTAAGGTTATAGTTTATTACAACTTATATTTTTGTTACTAAATTAGTATTTATAACCAAAATCACAAATTTATGTTGATACTTTGAGCAGTTGATCTCTCTCGATATGGGTTCATTGCTTGCTGGTGCTAAATTCAGAGGAGAATTTGAGGAACGACTTAAAGCTGTTCTGAAAGAGGTCACTGCTTCCAATGGGCAAATTGTTCTATTCATTGATGAAATTCACACTGTAGTTGGTGCAGGTGAGCAGCTTTACTTTCTCTTTTGTTTTATTTTCATCCCTTTTTATCTTTAAGATTTTAGATAGATGATGTGATGTCTTTTTGTGTTACAGGAGCTACTGGTGGAGCAATGGACGCCGGAAATTTATTAAAGCCAATGTTGGGTCGGGGTGAGCTTCGATGTATTGGAGCAACAACATTGAACGAATACCGTAAATACATTGAAAAAGACCCAGCTCTAGAACGTAGATTTCAACAAGTATTTTGTGATCAACCGTCTGTTGAAGACACAATTTCCATTCTTCGTGGGTTGCGTGAACGGTATGAACTGCATCACGGGGTCAAAATTTCTGATGGTGCTCTAGTTTCTGCTGCTGTTCTTGCAGATCGATACATAACAGAACGGTTTTTACCCGACAAAGGTTAGTAACTTAGTACTTAGAAGAGTATTAATGTTCTAGTTTTTTACTTCAGAATCTTGTTCTTTTTTTCATTGATGTTAGTTTATGTTCATGATTGCAGCAATTGATCTAGTAGATGAATCTGCTGCAAAACTAAAAATGGAGATTACTTCTAAGCCCACTGAGTTAGATGAGATAGACCGAGCTGTCTTAAAGATCGAGATGGAGAGATTATCGCTCAAAAACGATACTGATAAAGCATCAAAAGAAAGGTTGAGTAAACTTGAAAGTGATTTGGAAGCATTGAAAGAGAAACAAAAAGAGTTTAATAAACAGTGGGAGCAGGAAAAAACACTAATAACCCGCATACGGTCGATTAAGGAGGAGGTAACTTGCAATTAACATCCATTCTTAGTTCTAATATCATTGTGTTTGATCTTTTAATTCATAGTAGTTTTCTTTCGAAAGATTGACAGGGTAAACCAAGAAATGGAAGCCGCTGAACGTGATTATGATCTTAACCGTGCTGCTGAGCTCAAATATGGAACATTAATGACTCTTCAACGCCAGCTGCAAGATGCCGAGAGAAACCTCTCTGATTACCAACATTCCGGAAAATCATTGCTTCGTGAAGAAGTTACCGATATTGACATTGCTGAAATTGTAAGTAAATGGACGGGAATACCTTTATCGAATCTTCAACAATCAGAGAGAGATAAACTCGTTTCACTAGAACACGTTCTCCATAAACGAGTTATTGGTCAAGATATGGCGGTCAAGTCTGTTGCTGATGCAATAAGGCGGTCAAGAGCCGGCCTCTCTGATCCAAACAAACCGATAGCAAGCTTCATGTTTATGGGCCCTACTGGTGTTGGTAAAACAGAACTTGCAAAAGCTTTAGCCAGTTACCTTTTCAACACAGAAAACGCTCTTGTGAGGATCGATATGAGTGAATATATGGAAAAACATGCAGTCTCACGATTAATTGGTGCCCCGCCTGGCTATGTCGGATATGAAGAAGGTGGTCAGCTTACTGAAGCAGTACGTCGAAGGCCATACTCGGTTGTTCTGTTTGATGAAATCGAGAAAGCACACCATGATGTTTTCAACATCCTGCTACAACTGTTAGATGACGGACGAATAACAGATTCCCAAGGAAGAACCGTCAGTTTTACAAATTCGGTTGTGATAATGACATCCAACATCGGGTCCCATTATATTCTCGACACTCTTCAAAGCACACATGGCAGCAAGGATGCTGTTTATGATTTAATGAAAAAACAGGTTGTTGACTTGGCAAGGCAAACTTTTAGACCCGAGTTCATGAACCGGATCGACGAGTATATTGTTTTCCAACCACTTGATTCCACACAAATCAGAAACATTGTTGAAATCCAGGTACAATTCCTCCATTTATGCTGTAATAGTTTGATCTCCTTATGATTACCTAACATGGTTATTATTGTGGTATTGCAGTTGAATCGTGTGCAAGATAGACTTAAACAGAAGAAAATCCATCTTCGTTACACCAAAGAAGCTACCGATCTCCTTGGGAAACTAGGGTTTGACCCGAACTTTGGAGCAAGACCAGTTAAAAGAGTCATACAGCAGTTGGTTGAGAACAAGATTTCAATGGGGATACTGCGAGGTGATTTTAACGAAGACGATACTATCATCGTTGACATGTCAACAGCTGATAAGGATGGCATTGAAATCAAGAAACTGGAGAGGCAATTGGGTATGGAGGACATGGTTGCAAATAATTGATCAAGGCGTATGAGTCGTTGATGGTTATGGTGGTATATAGTAGATTTTTGAGGTGCAGCTTTGGTGTTTTCACTTGAACCCGCTTTGGCACGATCATGTTTTCGCCGGTCATCCAATCTGACCCGACACGTACTAGGGTTAGTGGAAATACAACCTGTTGAGCATATATTTTTTTTTTCTTTAAAGTTTCTGGACTTAAATTATTTGGTCTTCCTTGAAAACATTTCCTTATTTTATCATTCCTTTGATAAAAGTTGCATAAATAATGAAATTATGCCAAGATCTGATGATCATATTAGTCTATAGATATCAAATTAGTATAATATTGGTACCAACTTGGTACTGCAGCAGTAAAGTTTGATATCTGTAGTAAGTTACAGCAGCATCAACTTATGTAACTTCTAACAACAACATTATTAGAAACTTTGTTACTGCAAATAAGTAAGAATTAAAGTAACTTTATTTTATCTGATTAAAGATTTTAATTTTAAAGTTCCTTATATGTGTTATGTTCTATAGGCCATTGTCTATTTTCATCGTATTTTGTTATGTTCATAAGCAAAATAATTATCACATTTGCCCAATGGTATGGGATGATGGTTAGAGCTTGAGGACCTTCCCTGACTCTAGGGGGGTTTTCCCAAGTGGGTTTTCTTTTTGATAATGTTTCTGAGTGAGTGAATCCTGACGTGTCAAATCCAGTATGGACGGTTGCAATCTCGTCTAAGAAATGTTCATTTAGATATTGAAGATTTCAAGGTAGTCTCAAACGCTATTAAAAAAAATACCTTGATTTTAGCCTAAAAAGGTTTTAGGTACATGTGAGTATAGAAAATAGATATTAAACTAGGACTCTTGCGGTGGTGGTTTTCAGAATTTTTTGGTATGTGAAATTTTTAACTTTCGTTAAATATTAAACCTTTTCGTACCCACTCGTCCGGTTACATTAACAAATTCAAATCCAAGTCATAACTAATAAACAAGTTATTACATTAACAAATTCAAATCCAAGTCATAACTAATAAACAAGTTATTATTATTATTTTTAAACGACCAACGATTTTAACACAAACACCCAATAATTCTTACTCATAATTTACACAGTTGCCCTCATATGGTTTTTAAACCCTTAAACCCTCAACCTCATGAACAGGAGTAGGCACCGACTTTAATACCAACAAGCTAATATAACAATTAAAAAATTCAACCAACAATTTAACACTCAAGTGAATAAGCAGTTAATCAAATCTTAAATCATATAATCAAATAAGAAAGTAAATATTAAAGATAAAATTTAAAAGGAATACATAAATTAAGGAACTGGGGTGGTTTATAATCTAATTTGAAAAAGAGACGGCTTCAATAGAAAATAGAAAGAAAGATTTTGTTGGTTGATATGACCCGACCCAGTTGGTTATGGGGTGAATGGGTTAACCATGATATGGTCAACAACAATATTGAATAACCAACATCAGTTTGCATTTTGAGTTCCCACGTTCTTCATGTTTGCATTAAGTTAGTCACCTCTTTATTCACGTACCCATGTTTTTTTACTTTGTTTCTTATTTAAACCATTGTAGTTTGTTTAGATGATTAATGAGAAAAGTTAATCGAAAGATTTAGTGTTGAATGATTATTCAACATATGATATCAATTATACAAGTCCCAAACAAATCACAGAATACTTACTTGATGAAGATTCGTTCTTCTGTGTGGATGAGGATGAAGCCATAGTGGTTAATCCGATTAAGAGTCTCGTTTGCCCAATTTGATGGATTTGATTTCTCCAGTGGTGTTAATTCTTTGATTGAAGAAGAAGGAGAAAAGTACGCAGAGAAGATTATGCGTACGTATATGTTGAAGATTTAGGGCAAAACTGACTTAAAATCATTTAACCACCATAATTTACATATCAACCCCTTAAGATATAAACTTCCATCAAATTAAGTATCTTAAGTATAGGGGCCATAATTGTCAAATGGTCAAAGGCCATTTAATAGATTTCTAACATTCTCCCACTTGGCCGCTAGACAATTTGACTATGCATTCATATACGTATATAATATATATCATTAATTTGCCAAGTGATCAAACTTGATCATATTCATTAAACCTTCTTATGATAACATCAAAGCAAATCGATACAGTCAGTAGCATCACTATTAACGCAAGACCCCTATCAATTATGACAATGACATCATCTCAAAATTATAGGTTAGGTGGTAAAGAATACGTCTGTCTAGAGTAAACATTATAGTGCACATATATTAAAAAGTATAGACAAACTTTACATTTGAGTGAAGTAGATAAATAATGTCTTAAAAGTATTTACATGACATCATAAAAGGTCTCGCCTAAAACCCATATTAAGTACATGGTCAGTGAACACTTTGGGCGGTAGACCCTTAGTAAGTGGATCCGCTAACATGTCATGTGTGCTGATATACTCAACATTAACACTTTGGTCCTCCACTCGCTCGCGCACAAACAAGTACTTTGTGTCGAGATATAATCCAGCACCACTTGAGCTATTATTATTTGAGAAGCTCACCGCTGCACTGTTATCACAGTAAATTTTCATCGGCCTTTGTATGGAATTAACAACTTTGAGTCCCTTAATCAGATTTCTTAGGAGCATCGCGTGGCACGTGGCATTATAACACGCAACATATTCAGGCATCATAGTCGATGTAGTGGTCAACTGCTGCTTATGACTCTTCCATGAAATGGGCCCACCTGATAGCATGAAGATGTATCCCGAAGTAGACTTTTTATCGTCTTTACACTTCGCAAAATCAAAATCGGTATAGCCAATGACTTCAAGATCATCTGATCTCCTATAAGTCAATTTAAACTCCTTTGTCCCTTGTAAATATCGCAGTACCTTTTTAGCAGCTTTCCAGTGATCTAGGCTAGGATTTGATTGATACCTGCCTAGCATGCCAGTTATATACGCGATATCGGGACGAGTGCAAACTTGAGCATACATTAGACTTCCAACAACAGAAGCATAAGGTGTGAGTCTCATTTGTTCAATTTCTGCCTCTGATTTGGGGCATTAATAAGACCCAAAACTATCACCCTTAACGACAGGGGCGACAGATGGAGAGCACTGTTGCATGTTATATCTTTTAAGCATTCGTTCAGTATATGCCTTTTGGGATAATCCTAATGTCCCAGCACTTCGATTTCGGTGTATTTCTATGCCAATTACATAAGAGGCTTCACCGAGATCTTTCATATCAAAATTAGAGGATAGTAATCTTTTGGATTCATGCAACATGTCTAGATTATTACTTGCTAATAAGATGTCATCGACATATAACACAAGTATGACAAATTTGCTCCCACTCATCTTGAGATAAATGCATTTATCTACCTGGTTCTTAATGAAATGATGCATTTTCATCACATCGTCAAATTTGATGTACCACTGTCGAGATGCTTGCTTCAACCCATATATTGACTTGTTCAATTTGCATACCATGTGTTCTTTACCTTTAGGCTCAAAACCTTCTGGTTGTTTCATGAACACATCTTCATGCAAATCCCCATTTAAGAATGCAGTTTTAACGTCCATTTGGTGTAATTCCAAGTCAAAATGTGCTACTAAGGCCATGACTATTCTTAGGGAATCCTTTCTAGAAACGGGAGAGAATGTCTCCTGATAGTCAATTCCTTCCCTTTGGGTATACCCTTTTGCGACCAAGCGTGCTTTGTAACGTTCAATATTTCCATTTGGGTCTAATTTAGTTTTATAGACCCACTTACAACCTACAGGCTTAGCACCCTTTGGTAGTTCAGTAAGTGTCCAAACATTATTTGTTTTCATTGATTTCAACTCATCTTCCATGGCATTAAACCACTGAGTTGATTGGTCGCAATTCATGGCCTCTTTGAATGTAGTTGGATCATCAATTTTACCCAAATCAAAGTCGGTCTCATGAAGATAAGTCACAAAATCATCATAACTTATGGGTCGCCTAGGTCGAGAAGACCTTCTTAATGGCGGTTGAGTCTCTTGAGACGTTGGTTCATTAATTTCGGGAGATGTGTGAGGATTTGAAGTAGATGGTTCCTCAGTGTTAGTCATGTTATCATTATGAGGATTCGGCGAATCAATAGATGGTTCAATTGGTTGATCTTCAAGTGGTTGAGTATTGGGCACCGGTATATCAATAATCGGTGCCTCTCTAGTATCCTCTTGAAGATCTATTCGCCTACCATCAACACTCCCACTCAAATTCGACATCTCAAGAAATTCAGCATGTCTTGTCTCGACAATTCTAGTAGAGTGAGAAGGGCAATAGAATCGATGTCCTTTAGAACGTTCGGGATAGCCAATGAAAAAAAAACTAACGGTTTTCATATCTAGTTTCTTGGACTGTGGATTGTAGAGTTTAGCTTCAGCTGGACATCCCCATACTTTGAAATAATTCAAATTAGGCTTCCTTCCTGTCCATATTTCAAAAGGAGTCTTTGGGACAGACTTAGAAGGAACTCGATTAAGTATGTGGACGGCTGTTTTTAAAGCTTCAGCCCAAAGAAACTTAGGGAGATCACAATTAGCCAACATACTACGTACCATATCCATAAGGGTACGGTTACGCCTTTCAGCTACACCATTTTGTTGGGGGGTTCCGGGCATTGGCGGATTCAGGGGAGGGTCCGGAGGGTCCGTTGACCCTCCGGCCGCCGGAACTCTCTGTTAGCGGAGTACTTAGTCCAGAATCGTTGGTTTAGCTTGCCCTCTTGATTATATCTCAAAGAGCTTTAAAGTTAAAAGAAAAAGAGATAATACATGCATTATGAAAAATTTCCGGCGAGGGAAATGGAGTAAAGAAGAAAGAAGATGAATCTCTGGTTTTAGGAAAGTGGTAAAAGTGATACTCAAATCAAATATATCACAATTTAATATTACTTTTGCTTATTGGGTGATGAAGTAATAGGCTGATAGCCTTCACTGTCCAAAGTACAGACTAATAATAAAGTTAATATTTTTATAATATATATATTTCTTTAGCACTTCTATTTATTTCTATTCTATTTTTTTTTTCAAAGTCACTCTATGTTTGTTTTGGAGAGCAGTTTATTTCCATTCTATGTTAACTATATCAGTCTGTTTCTTTCTTTTTTAAAGAAAAGAAAACTCTATCCATAATCGATGTAATTTTTTTTGTTTGGATTATTTTATATTTTCTAATACCCTTTTAGTTACTAATATTATTTAATTTAAAGTTTAATATTTTAAATAGTATTTCTCACAGTTTTATTTCTTGTTTATGTGAATAAGATAATACTAACCAAGTTAAATATTAAAAAAATTATAGAGAAAAGTTAAGTATTAAATGATTGAAAGTTTTTATGACGAGTTAAACTTATATATTTAACGGGTAAGAATAACTATATTTGACAAAAGCCCCATTTAATAACCATGTAATTTTAATATGGACCCTCCTCTTAAATCTTCTAGTTTCGCCACTGGCTCTATTCGTGTTCGTTTATTAAGCTAAACGAACAGAATTTTTTGTTCGTGTTTGATCATTCAGTAAACAAACGAACATAAACGAACTCCCGCCCGAACAGTTCATGAACATTTCGCTGAAATTTTGGTTCGTTTACAGGTCTATATACCTTAACACAATTTTTAGTATTTATTAAAATAATAATAATAAAATAAACCAACATATCGTTCTTATGTTTGTAATATGACGATTAGAAATAACCGTTATACCCTTTTAATCTAAGAAAATTGGAATTAAATAATCCAAGTTATTGGGTATTGGCGGATAATAATCCGAGTTCCAATATTGGCCTACAATAATCCCAATTATTTGGGTCTTGGAATTCATTGGGTCGCTGTTAATTTTTCACTAACTCCGTTAGTTGTGTGTTGACGTGGCACATGCCACGTCAGCAAGTATGATGCCACATCACCTGCCACGTCAGCAAAAATGATGCCACATCACCTGCCATGTCAGCAAGTACTAACGGAGTTAGTGAAAAATTAGCGGCGATCCAATGAATTCCAAGACCCAAATAATTGGGATTATTGTAGGCCAATATTGGAACTCGGATTATTATCCGCCAATACCCAATAACTTAGATTATTTAATTCCAATTTTCCTTTAATCTATTATAATTTGACCCTCCAGTTATGAATTTCTGGTTCCGCCACTGGTTCCGGGCATGGTGTATTGATTTATTATACCATGACTTTTACAAAACTCATGAAAAGACCCCGGACTTTGTCCAGCATCAGTGTGGCGGCCGTAGTATTCTCCACCCCTATCCGATCTCACAACCTTTATTTTTCGATCTAGTTGATTTTCAACTTCAGCCTTAAAGGTTTTAAAAGTTTCTAAAGATTCGGATTTCTCATTAATTAGATACAAGTACATATAACGCGAGTAGTCGTCGATGAAAGTAATGAACGACTTTTGCCCTCCAATGCCCTCGGGGAAAGGACCACATATATCTGTATGGATCAAATCAAGTAATCCAGTGCTTCTTGTGGAACCTTTCTTATTCGTTTTGGTCATTTTTCCCTTAATACATTGAACACATTTTTCAAAATCAGAAAAGTCAAGTTCTGGGAGTACTCCATCTTTCACAAGTCGGTTCATTCTTTCTCGTGAAATATGACCTAATCTTTGGTGCCATAATTTAGATGAAGTCTCCTCATTTCTTTTCCTCTTATTTACTACTAAGTTGTCTTCTACATTATAAGACAATAAAGATTCCGAAAATTTATGATCTAAACATAATCTATAGAGGTCTCCCTCTAATAGAGCACGATCAATAGTACAGGAATCGAAACTAATAATACATTTTCCATTGCCAAAGTTAAAAACACATAACCGTCAATATCTAGTTTTGGAACAGAAATTAAGTTTCTAGTAATACTTGGTACATATACAGTTTCAGCCAAATTTAAAATGAAGCCTCCTTCCAGAATTAATGAAAGAGTTCCTACTGCTTCAACTTCAGCAACCAAACCGTTTCCCACTTTAACCGTTCGCTGGTTTCTTGCTAGCCTCCTTATCGTACGGAATCCCTATAATGAGTTAGAAATGTGTACAGTGGAACCAGAGTCAAACCACCATGTATTACAAGGTACATTAATATGAAATGATTCATAAATTGTGAAGTTTAGGGCATTACCTTTCTTTGCAAGCCATTCTTTAAACTTTGGGCAATCCCTTTGAGTATGCCCCTTTTATGGCAGAAACGACATTTGGGAGTGCCTTTGAATGTGCTAGTACTTGCTCCATGAGTGGAGATTTTATTGGGTTTTGGCTTATTCCCCATTTCACCCTTGCCTTTGAATGATCCCTTTATATTGTTGGGATTAGAAGTGGTTAAGTGAGCAACATCGGGCTTTTCAAGTTTTAAGCGTTCTTTTTCTTGAACGCACATGGCAATCAGTTCGCTCATCTTCCATTTCTCCTTTTGAGTGTTATAGTTGATCTTAAAAAGATCAAACTGAGTAGGGAGAGATGTCATTATGAAGTGAACTAAAAATCCTTCACTGATTTCCATGTCTAAAGTTTTTAATTGATTAGCCATGTCATTCATCATCATGATGTGCCCACGCACACCACTAACCCCATTGTACTTGGTAGTTAACATTCTAAGGATTAAGATACCAGCATTGGTTTTTGAAGTACCTTTGAATTGCTCCTCAACCAAGTCTAAGTAACCCTTTGCATTTTCAGAATCTTTTATGGCTCCTCTAATGGTAGGGGAGATTGAATTCTTGATTACCATGAGTGACATTCTGTTAGAACGCTCCCACTGATCATAAATTTTCTTTTGTTCTACCGTAGAGTTATCGGTAAGAGAAGGGGGAACATCATGTCTAAAACAGTAATCAAGATCCATAAACCCTAAGGTCAACTTAACTTGTTCTATCCAAGTACCGAAGTTATTTCCGTTCAAAGGTTCGATTCCGTGCAAATAACCGGAACCTGCTCTAAAGGTAGATGCTGATGCATGTAAAGAATAAATGTCATGCTCAGTTATAGCTATACGGAAATATAGAAGGATACAAATATAAGACATATCAGATATCAAATAAAGACCTATTACTAACACCAAATAATAGGTAAAATACACATCATGCTCAATTATTAACATCTCGTTGGTTCAGTTAAAAAATTGAACTTAAAATGTTATTTATTATGTAATTTATTAAACATACTTATTGCAAAACACCGTTGGGTAAGATGCAATAAATATGTTTATTTCCATTGTCTAAATCACTAAATCACTACCGTTGGGTTCATGAAATATAATTTAAACAATGTAAATAAAGTGACATAGTTTTGATGCTTACAATGACTCGAATTAACAAAAACAAAGTAACCATGCAAGTCATTAAGCATACGCCATTAAAACATAAACAAAGTAACCATGCCAATTAACAAAGAAACGGAAGTCATGTAGCAATTTCTAAGTTACAAATGATGTAAATTGTTAGTTATAACGTGGATTACACTAGATAATCATGCAGATATCTCTTTACTGCTTTATCAAACTTTGATTTTAAATCAGTATCCAAAACACTTTGAAAATATTATTGAGACTATTGGAATATATTATTATTAGTATTAGCCCACGGGCCTGATTAGGTTTCTAGGGTTCCTCGTGAACTCTATATATTGTAACCTAATTATCAATAATAGGCATTCAGTTATTCAGTCATTCTATATTCTTACATGGTATCAGAGCCTAAAACGATCCAAACCCTAGCCGTCGTCTCTACTGTGTTCAAACTCTAGACAGGGCGGCGTGCAACCACCGCCGCCGCTCTGTCCCAACTTTGTTTTTTTTTCTTCTGTTTAGTATCTTCTATTTTCTGGATTCACATTCTCGATGCCGTCGGTTCCACTTTTGTATCTTTGTTCCGTTTTTTTTCTAGCTTCGCATTAACTATATCCATTCCATTCATGGTATGGATTTTATCTCAAACATTTTATTCTTGGCGTCATCACACAGAGAAAACATAATGCAATTATGTATTTATATTCAAGACCTAGTGGATCGCCAACGTTATGCATTCCCTGTGATTTTTTTCCGGCCACTAGTGATTTATTTCTTTATTTATATTTCCTGACCTATCATCTGGCATTTCTTGCTCTAGTTTCCTACGGCTAGATATGGTATCCATCTTTAGTGTCATCTGTGCTTCGGCTCCTCACGTCGGATCATAGATCGTTGCCCGCGATCCAACCACGGTTGATCGAATCTCTTTCTTTTATTTTTTTTCTTTTTCGAAAATTGCCGCTCGACCACGGTCTTCGGCCTTCCTCGTCTCTCTTTATTAGATCTGCGGATCTCATATCTCGATCTACGGATCTAAGATATCGTTGCCTCTCAGCCTCGACACACCGTCGCATGACCACGGTCACCGGTTAACGAGTTGTTTTTTTTTTTTCAACAGCCTCTCTTCTCTCTTCTACCTCATCATTGCCGACTAAGATGGAACAATTGATTGGGATCTAGCCATCATGTTTATTATTCTAAAATCCAGACCTAAAAACGGATGAAGTCGTTAAAGGAATTAAAGCCGAGTAAACTGACAATACTTTCAGGGATGCAAATTGTTCTGAGCCGCTTGGAAAAAGATTGGAATTCAGAGTCGTGGATCGAGATTGAAGCTAGTTTATCTTACTACTATTGTTTCTATGTTTTTTTTTTGTTTTGTTTAGATTTTCAGTCTGAGCTTCCATTATCTTTCCGCTCCGACTGCGGGGGTGTATTGGAATATATTATTATTAGTATTAGCCCACGGGCCTGATTAGGTTTCTAGGGTTCCTCGTGAACTCTATATATTGTAACCTAATTATCAATAATAGGCATTCAGTTATTCAGTCATTCTATATTCTTACAGAGACAATAAAATTTCGATCATAAAATTTATTGGTTTGATGAATTCATCTAATTTCAGTTTAATCCACGAATTATGATCCAACGTTTACTGACCGCATAAGGAAAATGAAATAAACAATTCAGTCCATCATATTTAATCCATTGATTATCATCCAATCGAACGAATAATCTAAGAAGATGCATAACAGTGGCAATTTATTACTATCAAATCGGTCAATAGGAGAACTTCATTCTAAAATAATTTCCACCGATTCAACACTAGTATGTAAAACAATGATTGGATTTTATATCTATCAATTTTACCAATTTCCACGCATACTTCGGTGGATTAAATGATGAATAAAAAACAAAATTTGACCAACGATTTTAATACCCAAACAATTGTGAGTGACAGAAACAATTTTTATCACTTGATTTTACGAAACGGGTTTTCTGCCCTAATTGTTAAAACGAATTCAGAAGTGGAATTTTGCAAATGAAACACAGTGGATTTTAAGGAGAATTGAAACCTTGCTCTGATGCCACATGTTGAATGATTATTCAATATATGATATCAATTATACAAGTCCCAAACAAATCACAGAATACTTACTTGATGAAGATTCGTTCTTCTGCGTGGATGAGGATGAAGCCATAGTGGTTAATCCGATTAAGAGTCTCGTTTGCCCAATTTGATGGATTTGATTTCTCCAGTGGTGTTAATTCTTTGATTGAAGAAGAAGGAGAAAAGTACGCAGAGAAGATTATGCGTACGTATATGTTGAAGATTTAGGGCAAAACTGACTTAAAATCATTTAACCACCATAATTTACATATCAACCCCTTAAGATATAAACTTCCATCAAATTAAGTATCTTAAGTATAGGGGCCATAATTGTCAAATGGTCAAAGGCCATTTAATAGATTTCTAACATTTAGTCCTTCTTTAATCTAGTTCTTTGGAGTCTAACCCACTCTATGGGTAACTTGGGAGACTAGTCATCTCGAACCGGCTTATAACATTGATGGTATGTTCGATTGGCTCCGATAGCATAACGATCTTGAGACGGAAGTACGGAACATAATAACGTGAAAATTGAAAGAAAATTAACTGGGGCTAAAATCTAAATATAGGTTAAAAACTGTTGTTGGATATTTGGGCTTGATTTATCACTTATAATAAATAAAAAAGCAACGGGCTTGTTTGAATAGTTATTCGGTCATATTTGTAAAATTTTATGATCGTAAACTGATTTTCTGTGTGTCGGTTGAAAAATTTTAATGGGTAAAAAGTTTATGGCGATCAACGTCAAATTTCTTTAGGGTGGGTTGAGATTAGATCGTATATATACTAACAAAAAAAAATCAAGGGGTGCGGATGACCCTCTAATTCATGACTAGGTACGTGTTATTGGTGTAAAGAGTTTTTTGTTTTTTTGTTTTTATTATTATTATTATTATTATTATTATTATTATTATTATTATTGTTGTTTTTATTTTTATATTTTAATTGTTATTTCTTGCCTTAGGTTGTGGTAGCATCTGGTGGTTATTATTTAAGTGGTTAGTAAACCTCTGCAGAATCAATTCAACAAAGGAAGAGTTGTTAGCCATCAAAGTGCAGAGCAGAGGGTTACCAAATACATGGATATCATTGTGTTTGTTTTCTTCTTCTAGTTTTGTTTATTGTTTAGTGGGCAGATGTAATGGAAGGAGGTAAACTTTTTCTGTGTCAATATTATATAAAGTTTTATACGGTGTGTATTTGTATATACATATATTATATCTAACTATAGTTCTAACTACTTTGTCAACCAGTGGCGAAGCTTGAAAATATCAAGTGGGAGGTCGGGATCTAATTTTTTTTTCCTAACGTCAATTTTTGGGTAAATGGGGGGTCGAAACCGGAGTATATCAAAATTTTTTACACGAAAATTATATACCCTTTACATCGCAAAAAAAAATTTGGGAGGTCGGGCGCCCCCTCCCGCCCCTTAAAAGCTACGCCCCTGTTGTCAACTAATCCGGTACAAACGCATTAAAGCTATAAATTATGTTTAGACTAAACAATCTTAGTCACTCATAAACTACTGAAGATTGACTCGTTATAAACTCAAAACGAATAAAGCTTACTCGAGTTTCACATATTGGAACTATTATTTATATACTTTATATCTAATAAATTAAACATATTATACAATAATAACAATTATACGCAACTTAGCCTAACAATTATATATAACTTATAATAAAAAATAGGGTTATTGGATTTAGATAATCCCAAGTTTCATTAATTGGCCGAGAATAATCCAACTCAAAAAATGTTTATTAACAAGCCTAACTTTTAACATATTTTCCTATAACGATCCCTTACTAACATAAAGTTAACACCGTTAGTTTGATGATGACGTGGCATCATACGTGTCAATTTCTTTTCTTTTTTTAATTCTACTTTTCCACGTAGGATTAAAACTCAAAACATGAATTTTGCCAATTTTGCCTCTGAACTTTATAACATCATCCACCTCCTCCAAAATTAAAAACAGTGATGAAGCTTTAAGAACTTCAATTAATAACTCATTTAGAAGTTGATAATAATCAACTCACCGGAGAGATTCCACTTTTGATCGGAAATTAACGAAACATGACTCTGTTTTTTCGTGTGGCAAAACAATATCTCCGGCGACATTCCGGCATAATTATCTCAATGTGGGAATCTTCAAGCTTTTTATCTTTCATACAACGAATTATCCGGTGCAATTCCGGCGCAGATATTTTCACTTCAAAATCTTATGAAATAATTGTTGCTTTCAAACGATTTATCGTTATTGTAGTAAGCTACAGTTGTTGGATCCTTGGAAACAATCCCTCTCCCTCGAATCCCAAATCATCGAATTCGCCACCAACAAACCCCTAATCCTCCTCAAATGAGCCGGCAAAAACCCAACCTCCCTTCAATTCTCCACAACTCCCACACCGACGTCCTCCCCGTCGGACCGTACAAATGGTCCCACCCTCTGTTCGACGCATAATCGACTCCGCTAATGGAAACATCTACGCCAGAGGATCGCATGATATGAAGTGCGTCGGGTTGCTGTACCTTGAAGCTATTCGAAACCTGAAACGTTCCAATTTTGAGCCGTTGGGAACGATCTACATCTCGTTTGTTCCCAATAAAGAGATCGGAGGGTACGATGGGGCTAATTCAAAAGTATTTGATGAGATAAATGTTGGAATTGTGTTGGACGAAGGGTTGGCGTCTCCAGACGAGAGTTACAGGTTGTTTTATGCGGAGAGGTGTCCAATGTGGTTGGTGATAAAGGCCGCCGGAGCTCCGAGACGCGGGGCGAAGCTGTACGATAACACGGTGATGGAGAATGATGAATAGTATCGAGAGTGTGAGGAGGTTTAGGGTTCTCCAGCATAGTCGATTTTTTTTAAGAGTTTAAATCCTACATGGAAAAGGAGGATTAAAAAAAATAATAAATTGACACTTAGGATGCCACATCATCAACAAACTAACGGTGTTAACGTTTTGTTAGTGAATGATTATTGTAGAAAAATAGGTTACAAGTTGGGCTTGTTAATAAACATTTTTTGAGTTGGGATTATTCCCGGCCAATTAATGAAACTTGGGATTATTTAAATCCAATAAACCTAAAAAATAACTAAATAACATGTATTATATCATATATAAAAATTATAATTATAAAAATATACAAAGATTTATCTAGAAATTATATCGGTAAAACAAATAAAAAAAGTTTAGTCTAGTTGAAGCTATTTTAAACTTCAAATTCATAAAATTCACAGAGCCGAGTTGGAACTTAGAGAAATAAAACTTGGCTATTTAGAACTTTAATATTCACTATTCTATCAAACACGTGTGAGACTTATTATAGTTTAAGTAAATTGTTGATTATGTTCTTTAGGTATATGTTGATTTGCATGATGTATCTTTTATTTTATTATTATTATATTTATATATTTATATATGATACTTTTATTTTGAGATTTTTGCATCAAATTCGTTATTTTCACTACCCCATCCAAAACCACCATTAACTCCTACCATGTACTGTTCACATAAGAGCCATTATGTCTTTTTTTCATCCTAACATTTGCTACAAAATATCACAAAGACCTTTGGCAATACTTTTCATTTTAGGTTTTAAGAAACCCGAAATCAAGATTCTTCAAATGATCGAAGATGGTTTTCTGCCCTTGTGAAGAGGTAGCAATTGCAAGAAGCTCATGGACTTCAAGAAATCCTGATCAGAGGCTTTACGGGTGCCCATACAAGTAAAGGTCTTTTTTATTCATACACCCACAAAAAGACAAAAATAAAACTATTTCCACACCCTAATACGTAAAAGGTAATTGGTAACAGATTTTTGAATCCAAACTTGATATCTTATTAGAATTGTTTTTTTTATAAATTGAATACAAGGTGCCCTACTTATACTAAATATAAGACTTGCCCACCAAGCAAAATAACCGACTAAGATATCCTTATTGAATTCAAATAGGGTTAAAAACTAACTCAAAAACACCCCCTAACCTTATAACTATAGCAACATTAGTCCCTATAATTACAAGATTATGTCCTTCAATCACCCTCCTAAGCTTGTAATTCCAATGAGGTTCCTCATCTCGCCAAACTTTATTCGAGGCAACGCCTTGGTTAAAATATCGGCTCTTTGAAGATCCCCACTCACATGTTCCACCTTAATTTGGTCCCGCTCAATGCATTCCCGTATAAAGTGGAACCGAGTGTGTATATGTTTGCTTTTTCCATGAAAAACCGGGTTTTTCATTAGGGCAATTGCTGACGAGTTATCCACCTTCAAATTCACGGTTTGTTCCTCCTTTCCGGTTAACTCCGATAGTAAACTCCGAAGCCACAACGCTTGACAAGCGGCCGATGTAGCCGCCATGAATTCGGCCTCACACGACGATAATGCAACCGTGTCTTGTTTATGAGAATTCCAAGTCACCGGTGCACTATCATAGTAAAAAACCATTCCTGTTGTACTTCGCGCGTCATCGATATCCACCGAATGACTACTATCACTATAACCGTGTAAGATATCATCTCCTCCCCTTGGATATGTTATTCCCCAATCAATGCTTCCTTTTAAATACCGTAATATTTGTTTCACAGCTTGCGTATGATTCTTAGTTGGCCGTTGCATGTACCGACTCACGTACCCTACAGAAAAGCTAAGATCCGGTCTCGTATGTGTGAGATACCTTAGGCTACCAACAATCTTTCGGTATTCGGTCGGATCTGTCTCGGTACCTTGATCATTTTTTGACAATTTCAAGCCATGATCCATTGGAAATTGATTGGGGTTGCACTCCCAAAATCCAAACTGCTTCAGTATCTTTGTAGCATACGACTTCTGCTTGATGGAGATACCATGTTTATTTTGAACCACTTCAATACCTAAGTAGTAGTGTAGGAGACCAAGATCACTCATCTCGAACCGAGCCTCCATTTGACGCTTGAATGTGGTAATATCTTGAGCTTTATCCCCGGTAACTATCAAGTCGTCCACATATGTACCGACTAAGAGAAGTCGATTATGCATAACTTTGCGATAGATAGCCTGTTCTTGCTTGCATTTTGTGAATCCTAATTCTTTCATGGCCGAGTCTAATCTCGCATTCCACGCCCTCGGTGCTTGTCGAAGACCATACAATGCCTTGATTAGTTTATAGACTTTGTGTTCTTGGCCTTTCACGACGTAGCCTTCCGGTTGACTTACGTAGACATCCTCTTTTAACTCTCCTTGAAGAAACGCTGATTTCACGTCCAAATGATGGACTTCCCAGCCCCGATTCGCAGCTAAAGCAAGTAAAAGTCTAACCGTTTCAATTCTCGCCACCGGTGCGAACACTTCTTCGAAGTCGATACCGTGTTTTTGAACATACCCTTTGGCGACGAGTCGAGCCTTGTGTTTAGTTACCACCCCGTTTCCATCCCTTTTGAGTTTATACACCCACTTTACTCCGATCGGTTTGACATGAGGCGGTAAATCAACTAGTTTCCAGGTTCGATTTCTTTCGATGGATGCTATTTCGTTATCCATAGCAATTTTCCACTGATTTTCTTTTATGGCCTCCTGGTACTTAGTTGGTTCATTATCAATAGAAAGTAATAAATTTTCTTCCTCCATGCCAACTTGTTGATGCGATGTACTGGGTGTTTTCCCAACCTCATAATTTGCAAATTTTTTAGGTAGCACAGTTTGTCTAGTTGATCTTCTCAAATTGGCTTCTACATTTGCGATTTGTGTTGGTATCCCATGCTGATGGACTGGACTCTCTATTGAATCTGGACTGTTAAGGGGCTCATAAACGCAGTGGCGAAGCTAGAAATTTTGAAGTGGGGGGTCGGGATCTAAATATTTTTTTTCCTAACGCCAATTTTTAGGTAATTTTTGAAATGGGGGGTCGAAACCGGAGTATATCGAAAATTTTCTACACGAAAACTATATACCCCGTACATCGCAAAAAAAAATTCGGGGGGTCGGGCGCCCCCCCCGGCCCCTTAATAGCTGCGCCATTGCATAAACGCTGGTTGTATCAGCTCCATTAATTTCTTGAACTGCTGGGCCGATGGGGTCTTGTACAGGCTCGGTTTGAGCCGGGTTTCCTTCTGCAACTAGTTCCTCTTGTTGGACTAAGAATTATGTCCAGCCTTGGTCGTTAGTGTCAACCTCTTTCATGTACTTTGTCCAATCATAACCCCTTGCTTCATCAAATTTAACATCACGTGTTGCATGCACACGTTGTAGTACCGGATCAAACATACGATAAGATTTGGTTCCGGGTTGTGACCCGAGATGAACCATCAATATGCTCCGATTATCCAACTTCTTTTGTCCGGTTGATAGGACCTTCACGTAGCCTAAACATCCAAACACTTTGATATGCGAAAGATTTGGTTTTCTTCCTCTTATCTTCTCGTATGGAGTTGCACCTTGAAGAGCTTTAGTTGGTGATCGATTCAAGAGATATACCGAGTGGTGAATTGCTTCTCCCCAAAAATTTTGAGGTAAATTCATTGCATTTAATATGCTCCGAGTGGTACCTAATATGGTTCGATTCCGCCTCTCCATCACTCCGTTTTGTTGAGGGGTGTATGGAGCCGTGTATTGTCTAGTGATGCCTTTTTGCTTACAAAAATCTTCTAAAACATGCGAAGTAAACTCTCCACCATTGTCGGTTCTGAGACTTTTGACTCTTTTTCCAAGCTCCACTTCAACCCTTTTAATAAGATCGATTACAAGACCCGGCACTTGATCTTTGGTTTTAATCAAGAAAGCCCACATGTAGCGGCTGAAATCATCCACCACCAGAAGCATATATCTATTCCCGGCATGGGTACTTGGCGAAATAGGCCCGCACACATCGGCATAAAGAAGTTCAAGCAAATTATTGGTTTGGAAATTTGATGCTTTTGGGAACACAGTACGTGTTTGCTTCCCATACATACATGCATCACAAATTTGATTTAGGTGCTGTAGTTTTGGAAGACCATGTGCATGCTTTGATAGTTCTTTTAGAGCTTCAAAGTTTAGGTGGCCTAGTCGGGCATGCCACTTCCAAGCTTCATCCTCTAAATTTACCTGTAAGCATACTGGGGAGACAACCTTTAAAGTAATCATATAAACACGATTGTGAGAACGAGGTACCTTCATTAGTAATGTTCCGTCTTCTTCGAACATCCATAATATTCCATGTTGAATGGTGATCTTGTATCCGGCTTCATCCAATTGCCCGATACTTATTATGTTACTTTTAAGTGACGGTATGTAATAAACGTCATTTAAGACTCGTTGTTCCCCGGACTTACCTTCTAGTATCACTTTACCCTTGCCTTTAATATCCACACACGAGCCATCGCCAAAGCTAACCCTCCCCATTGTCTTCGTATCAAGGTTAGTAAACCACTCGGAGTTACCCGACATGTGGTTACTCGCCCCGTTGTCCAAAAACCAAGAGTTTCTTTCTTTTGGACTTGAAGCATACTTGTTTGGATTTACTCGTTCTTCGTTAAGAAAAACCATCTTATTGTCGGTTTCCACCTTTGTTGTCATGTAAAGAACCGGTCCGGGTCTTTCTTCTTGAACAAGATTGCTTTGCTCGGTTTTCTTGCGTGGACAATTAGATGCAAAGTGGCCAAGTCAATCGCATCTATAACACTTTAGTTTCGAGCGATCCTTCTTGCCATTCTCCTTTTCCTTACCTTTGGTTGATTTCTTTGCTTTTCCCTTACTATTACTCTCACCGGTGATCTTGCTCTTGAGGGCCTTTTCTTGGTTCTTCCTTGCATTCCACTCCTCGAAAGTAAATAGTAATTGATCTTGTTTGGTGTTATGGGACTTGTCTTCGAGGCCTACGCGTTCCTCATAGGCTTTGAGACGACCAACCATGTCTTCAAAAGTAGCCGTTTTTAAATCCACAACTTGCTCGAGAGACGCCACGATATGGATAAACTTCTTTGATGCCCCACTCAAGAATTTCTTTACGATTGTTTCTTGATCTATTGTTTTGCCAAGTGATGCCGCCTTCGAGACAACGTTTGCGACCTTATTTGCAAACTCATCTACGTTGCTTCCTTCCTTCATCTTTAGGTTCTCGAACTCTGTCATCAAGGTTTGTAACCTAGCCTCGACGACTCTATCGGCTCCTCGATGTCGGGATTTCACCGCATCCCACATAGCCTTAGCCGTGTCCAGATTTCCAACTTGAAGCACTTGTTCTTCAGGCAACGATTGGAACATAAGAGCAATCGCGATGCTATTCTTCTTGGCATTGGTTGAAGTACCCGGATCTATCATGTCCCAAACCCCGTTTACACCAAATAAGGCCTTCATCTTTATCGCCCATACCGCGTAATTAGTAGCGGTAAGCATAGGGCAAAGGAGAGTAGTAGTATTCTGCCTTACTTGATTCGAATTCTGGTTTTGATTCTCGTCCGACATCGTTCAAAGAAATCAGATTTTCGTCGCTGTTGATCAGTTGTGTCACTAATCTGGTCACTGATCTGACCAGATTTTCGTCGCTGAAGCTACCCTGGCCGCAAATCAGAATTTCGTCGCTAAAAAATCTGGTCGCAAATATGTCGCTAAACTTGATCAGATTTCGTCGCTAAACTTGATCAGATTTCGTCGCTGAAACAATCTGGTCGCAAATCTGGAACTCTCGTCGCAGCAGCAGATTCTCCTTCGATTCTTCGCTTCCACGAAACCCGTCGCAACTCTTTCTTGATCACAAACACTTTAGCGACCAAGAACTTGTTGCCGGACTTGTGTTCTTGAGATCGAAGCTTTACCCGGATCGAGTTTTGAAGCTCTGATACCAATTAAAAGGTAATTGGTAACATATTTTTGAATCCAAACTTGATATCTTATTAGAATTGTTTTTTTTATAAATTGAATACAAGGTGCCCTACTTATACTAAATATAAGACTTGCCCACTAAGCAAAATAACCGACTAAGATATCCTTATTGAATTCAAATAGGGTTAAAAACTAACTCAAAAACACCCCCTAACCTTATAACTATAGCAACATTAGTCCCTATAATTACAAGATTACGTCCTTCAATACGCTGCATATTAGTTAATACGCAACATATGTACCAGACTGGCATTCTATTTTTTGTTTTGATACGAGGCTGTCAAAATACGCACCATATCAATACATACGCACCATATTTAATTAATTTAAAATTTCAAATCGGTTAGTTTCTATGACCGATAGGTAAATATTAATGCTTTATACGACCACTATGTCCAAATACACACCATATCAATACATACGCACCATGTCGTTTTGACATTTTTTTATGACAGAAAGTGGGAGAGAAAGAGAGAGAGAGAGAGAGTTGGGACTTGGGAGAGATATAGAGAGTTGGGAGAGATAGAGAGAGAATTAAGAGAGAGAGAGAGAGGGAGAGACTTGGGAGAGATAGAGAGAGGATTGAGATATTTGGGAGAGATAGAGAGAGAGAGAGGGAGAGACTTGGGAGAGATAGAGAGAGAATTAAGAGATTTGGGAGATAGAGAGAAGTGAGAGAGATAGAAGTGAGATGGAGTGCAAGTTATTAAGACATACAGAGCATATATGTTTGATCCCATGGTTATTCTCATGATTACGGGCAATGATTAGGTGCAATGATTAGGTGCAATGATTAGGTGATGATTGCCCTAATATGCAGCATATCAATACATACGCACCATATTTAATTTTCTGGGATGTACAAATAGTAGGTCCCCAAGTAAATAGCATTTTTTTCAACATTCTTCTTCTACAACTAAAATTCTTCAATGATAATTCATGTATCACAATGTCTAAAATTCATTTTTTAAAACGGCGTTTGAAACTACCTTCAATGCCCGAATTCCATATTAGTGTAGCAAAAGCCGAGAAATTGAACAGGGGACCTAGATATGTTTTTCTATAGTTGTAGAGGTTTTTATGATTTACTTAGTAAATTAGTGTTGGCTACGTATGTGTTTTGAATTTTCAAATGTAACGGACGTTTAGGAAATGTAATGGTCTCTACTTTTGTAATTTTATTTACAAATGACCCCTTATGAAGATTTACCAAAGAAACATCGGCCCGTTTTTGTTTCCTTTTCGAAGAATTTGGGGGGGTTTTCACGACATTGAATACAAAGGCTTTTGTGATATTTTGTAGCAAAGGGGAGAAGGTACGTATTTTGTGAATTTGGGGGGGGGTTTTCACGACATTGAATACAAAGGCTTTTGAATATAAATGTCATTTTACCTATGTTATAGTCATTCAACATCACCCTTCTTTTTCAAAGTAATATTTATATTGAAAAGTTAGAGAAAGAGTAAAGTTTAAAGAGACATAGAGAAAATGTTAGAAGAGTGGAGTGCGATGCTAGAAAACTGCACAAGGTTGAAAAACCGCTGCAGTGAAGAACGTGCCGTGACATAACCATGGACACCGCAATCCAATCAGTGGCGCAGCATTTAAGGGGCCGGGGGTGGGGGGTATATAATTTCCGTGTAGAAAATTTCGATATACTCCGGTTTCGACCCCCTTTTATCTGAAAATGGCGTTAGGAAATTTTTTTTTTAATCCCGACCCCCCACTTGATATTTTCAAGCTTCGCCACTGAATCCAACTCACCATAGACACATACCTACGGACTATTATAGCCAACCTTATAAGCAAAATTCTAGACGTTCTTTTATGAGATGATCCGAATCTTTTAAATTATGAGATATATGAAATTGGGTGTGTCCCGATAGCATGATGATTGTCCCTAAAGTTCAAATCCTAAATCTTTAAGCCACTGGTTATAAATGAAAAATGAAATTATGTTGAGTGAAACCATTAATGTTCCTCCTTAGCTCTATAAGGATGGGGGTATGGTTACCTAAGGCAACCATTTGAATCATAGAGGCAACCAATCATGTTGTGCTAACAAAAGAGAGAATTTTTTTGCCTAAATAATGTTTTGGAGGTGGGTATGGTTGCCTAAATGTTTAGGCAAACTTTTTCGGCAAACATTAGCGTTGAGGAGGGCAACGGTAAAAAATAACGGCTAGTTGCTGGGTTGTTTCTTCGACAAACATTCGTCGAAAATGAGAGAGGTGGTTGCCGAAAATCAAGTTGCCGCATGGGGAGGTATGGTCGCCGAGAATATGCCGAAGGTCGCCGAGATTTGCCGAGGGAGGATACCGAGACATACCCCATCCTAAAAAGTAAAACCCGAATTATTATTTACTTTACTTTATAAAATGAAACATCTCAATCATCTAGCTTGAGGTTCCTCTTTCAGCACAGCCCCACCCTCTACCCTTGTCTTCTTCTCCAGCACACTTCTCTTTTTACACTTTACTTGTCTACTCATCACCCCTCTGCTGATTCCCACGTACCACCGCCATGTGAGTTTGTGACCTGACATCATAATATGTGAGAAATCATCAAATTATTCACCTCAATGATGTTCATGTAGCAGAGCAGCTCTGTTTTCTGCAAAAAAAAAAAAAAAATGGTAAACTCACTACAAAACGATAATGGATTACTTGTTCTCGACCACCGACACACCACCACGGCCGCCGCCGGAGACGGCAGCTTCAAGCTCTGGTCATCATGCCGCCGCAAAATCATTGCCGCCATGAGGTGCAACGGCGGAATGTCTCGTCACCGGAAGATTACCAAATCTCCGGTATCGGAAGATGTTGATACCGCCATGCCTGAATGCAGATCCGGTTCTATTAACGGCAACGGTAGCGATGATAACGGAGCCGTTAACCTTGCGACGTTGATGAAGATGTCAAAATCATTATCGGAGGAGGAGGAGGAGGAAAAGGTCGTTAGGTTGAAAGAGGCGGTGAAACGGTTGCAGGGCGGAGGAGACGACGATTCGTTACTGTTACGAGGAGCGAATGAAGTGAGGGAGTTAGCGAAGGGAGATTCAGAAGCGAGAACGAATTTCGGATCGCTCGGAGCGATTCCGCCGCTCGTTGCAATGCTTGATTCCGGCGATCGCCGTTCCCAAATCTCCGCTCTCTACGCTCTTCTCAATCTCGGAATCGGAAACGACCTGTAAACGCCTCTTCCTCACACTTCAATTAGGGTTTAGATCTTATTTGAATTCATGCTTTTAAACGCAATTTGGATTTCTTCTTGTTTTGTGATCTCGATTTTAGGAACAAATCCGCCATTGTTGAAGCAGGAGCAGTCCACAAGATGCTCGATCTAATTTCATCTCCAATCGACGGTTCAGATCTAACAGAAGCAGTTATCGCAAATTTTCTCGGATTAACCGCGCTTGATTCAAACAAATCCATCATCGGATCATCAGGAGCCATCTCATTCCTGATCCAAACCCTAATCAACTCCAACAGCAATTCACAAACGGTTCAAGATGCTCTAAGGGCGCTCTACAATCTATCCATCTTGCCATCGAACGTTTCCCCCATGATCGAGATCAACGGCTTCGTACCGTTTCTCTTGACCACAATCGGGGGAGACGTTGAAGTTAGCGACAGAATCCTTTCGATTCTGACTAATATCATGTCGACCCCTGAGGGTCGACACGCAATTAGTAAGATTACAAATGCTTTTGTAATCTTGGTGGATGTTTTGAGTTGGATGGATTCGCCTAATTGTCAAGAAAAGGTGACTTACATTCTAATGGTCATGGCTTACAAGTCAAATGGCGATCACCAGGCCATGGTCGAGGCGGGGATCATGTCCTCGCTTCTCGAGTTAACGCTTTTAGGAAGCGCATTAGCGCAAAAGAGATCCTCTAGGATTCTAGAAATCCTGAGGATCAACAAAGGGAAACAAGTTTCGAAAAACATTGGAGGAGGGGCGCGGGCGACTATATCGGCGCCCCTTTGCGGGTCGACTCGTAAAACCGAATCGATGGACTCGTCGAGTGGTTTTTCGAGTACGAATGCGGTTAAACAGTTGGTAGAGCAGAGCTTGCAAAGCAATATGAGGACGATAGTGAAAAGAGCAAATTTGCAGCAGGATTTTGTGTCATTAGAGCATTTGAAGTTGTCGGGTGCTTCATATTCATCCTCAAAAAGCTTACCATTTTGATAAGAATTTTGATGGTGAATCCGGTCGTCGGTCTTTGTGATAATTGTATGATTAGACCTTTGTTAGCTAGGGTATGATGATCGTGAATGTATGATTAAAATAGATTATGAAATAAACATGAATTTCTCTCTCCATCCATATATATCGAAAACTATAGAACCATTTTTATTCATTTTTACTTTCTTTTTTAAACGTTCAAACTAAAGATTATATATAATAGTTTAGCTTATTTATAGAGAAAATTATTTTCACAAACGGTGAGATGAAAAACCTGTTAGACTCGTTGATTGAACTTATAACTTTTCAGTATTCCTTTTACTTTCTGTTATGTAGATTAAGTATAATGCATGCAGATTTTAAAACATTTAAAATTTATTTTTAAAAAATATAATATTTATAGTTTGTTTGTTTGAGGACATAATGTGCATACATGCGCAATACCATTTTAAGGAAAAAGTGTAGAAAATAAGAGATAAAATCATAGAAATAATTAAGTAAGTTCTTATTCTTAATGTTTTTTCTTTTTTATTAAAGTACTATGCATGCAATTTATACGGTTATCACAGTACACAACATCTCAACATAGGTTTCGAAAATAACAGAGTCGTCTATATATGTATAAAGAATACAGAGATTAACTTCGGATACTGTCTTATTCAATTATCATCGGATACTACTGTCTTATTCATTTATCATGTTTCTCAACATATTAGTCATTTTGAAAATGACACGATGGTTTCTTTGTGTATCAACAAATAAACAATTCACAGGACACAGATTAACATTCGATGCATTACTTTAAGGGGGTGTGGATACGTAGTGAGTATGAGCAAAAAGGTAAGGCCTATAGTCATCATTTATCAAAGGGACTTTTAGTCTAATGGTATTTTGATGATTAATAAACTGACAATCATTAGTAACCAAATGATATAAAGTTTGATGTTTATATATAGCTCACTCACATCCTACTCACAAATAAGAAGTATGGTTTCTACTTTCTAGCATTCACAGACAATTCTCTATCCTTATCTCTATAATTTATATATTTATCATTACTTTTTCTATTTTTTCACTTACAATCACAATTAAATAATATTTTTTTATACTTTTATCATTACCTTTTCTCTCTCTTCAAACCTCAAATTTTAAAGATTGATTAAATTTTTAATCAAATATTTATGTCTCTCCGAGCATTTATGGTAGGTTCCTTAAAAAATATGTGAGTGTAAATATGTATAATTTAAGGTTTGGTTGTGAGTGGTTATGAGTACAGGAGAGAGAAAAACTTTACAAAATTTGTATATTTGACAAAAAATTTAGTGATTTGCTAAAATTTGGGGATTGGAAGAGAGAGAAAATGTAATGATAAATGTATAAAATGTATTATTTAATTATGGTTGTGAGTGGAATAAAGAGAAAAAATAATAATAAAAGTATAAATTATAAGGATGAGGATAGGGAAACTGCTGTGAATGTGAATGCTCTTATACTCACAACTATACCCACGAGAGACTCTTTTATGCTCATTTCGAAGAAGGGGATCGATCAGTGTTCATGCCACCCAGTCACATCATACCCTAAAAATATAAAATTAGGAGCCTTTAGATTTTGGCGAAGCAGAGAAAGTATGGATTAGGACAACAACTAAATTAAAGAAGTGTTTAAAATATTACAAAAAAACAGTTAAATTAATGAGTAATAATAATATGATTAATATCGATACGAATCTTTCTTATAATATGAGTGTTATTTGTTTATATTTTCGGGTGTTGGAATTTTCAACTAAGAATGTGGATCTTGAGTCTGCTTCAGAGACCCACGCTTACAAATACGTATTTAAGTAAAATTAAAATGTTCCATTCGAAGCATTTGACCTCGTATCACTTATAAAATAACCAAACATCAAAAGTTTAAAAAATATATATAATTATGATGCTAGCGTTGGTTGTTTTAAAAAGACCTTTTTTTAAAGGCCTAAGAAATATTTTTTAAAAACTCATGAACTCCGATTAAACCTCATTCTAGCGGTGTTGGAATCGTTTCATCAAGTCCTAAACCCTAAACCCCAAATCATAATTAAACTCTAAAGCAGAACTCTATAAAACAAGGGTGTTGCTTTAGACACCAGAGGAATTTCTTCTGGACGCCGGATTATATAGCTCGTATAGGTCAATACGAGTTGTATAACCTGGTCAACGTAATAAATGCTAAACTATACGATGCGTATATGACAATACAGGTTGTATTGGATCGGTGTTCAAAAAAAAATATCAAGAGGGATGTTTGACTTGTCAGATGGGAATGTTTTGGGGAAAAGTGTCAGTGGTACGAGGTAAACCAAACGACATGTATTGCTCCATATAGGTCGTATAAGTTCCAATTATTTGTAATCATTTGTATTCTGGTTTGCAGTGATAATTACAGCAAAACGTGTCGTATTGCTCTATACAGGTTGTTTAAGGTTTTTTTCTAAGCTGTAATTAATGCTGGGCGTGTGCAATACGACCTGTATCATACTATACACTATACAGGTCGTATATGGCGGTGTCCAGAAAATTTCTTCAGGTGTCTAGAGAAAAGGGCTAAAACAATAAGGAGCAAAAAATGCATAATGACGAGCAGAAAGACACAATGACGAGAAAAATACACAATGAGTTAGAAAACATAAAAGTCTAAAACTTTAAAGCTAAACTATAAACTCTAAATCATAAACCCTAATGTTAACCCTAAAAAACACTGACGAGCAGAGAAACACAATAAGATGGAAAAGGTAAATTCTATAACCTAAAAGCTGAACCTTAAATCATAAACCCTAAAAAAATGACAAGCAGAAAAACACAATGAGCTGGAAAAAAAGTTCTATAGCTTAAAAGAATAGATTATAGAGTTCAACAAGCCGGTTTCAATGACACTAGAATGACTTTAATCGGAATTTGTTTGTTTTAAATGTTACCTTGATGCATTTTCTCTAGATCTTTTAATAATTTATATAATACCGATATTTTACATATTAGAGTAACATTAGTAACGGTTAACTACTAAACATCAGGATTGATTGTAAACGAACCGAGTCCCTCTTAAACTATTTTAGATTAGCTTATTAAAAACACGTATCTAATTGAGTTTAAACAAGCTCGAACTTATACTTCATATATCAAGCTTAACTATGCTCCTGAGCCTAAATAAGACTATTATGTATATAAATATAATAGTTTTTATTTAACATATACTATATAGGGAGAGGATCATTTGAGAACCAATTTGATTTGAGAACTAAAAAGAACTAATTTGAGCCACAAGTTTATTTACATGTATCCCCCTTCCCATGAATTGTATTGGTCCCCCCTGAAATTTGTGGTTGAAAATTAGTTCTCAAAAATTCTCAAAACAAAAAGTTCTCATTTGAACCTAACCCATACTATATATGTCTGGGTTGGGGTATTTTGGAACCCATTTTGAGTTGGAGAATCGTTGGAACCCGGTCAAAAACGAGGTTAAAAAAATGTTTTTTTTTGCTTAATTTTTTTATTATGGTTCCTTATGTTATAAACTGCTCTTAAATGAAAAAAAATCAAAAAACCGCCTACTAGATTTTTAAAAAAATATATAAAAAATGTCTAGGTTACACATGTAACTTTTGCGTAACTGCAAATATATGCATAAAAGTTACAGATGTAACTTTTTTCGTAGCTGAAAATCTACTAGGCGTTTTTTTGATTTTTTTTCATTTAAGGGTAGTTTATAACATAAAGAACCACCATAAAAAAATTCAGAAAAAAAAAACATTTTTTTACCGCGTTTTTGACCGGGTTCCAATGATTCTCCAACTCAAGGTGGGTTCCAATTTATCTTTTCCCATATATGTCTATATATATATAACTATGTAATAACTATGTAATATATATTATCATATGTAAGTATGATAAAGTAACTATATAATTACACAAGCATATAAATTAATAAAATAATTAAATAATTAATTTATAATAAAGAAGCCCTCAAGTTTGAAAAACTGATAACAAACTTGAGCTCTAGCCTCTAGCTTGGACAACTTGCCCATAAGTCATCTCCTTTTCTTTGAGGAAGATGATTAAAATAAAACATAAAGGTGTATATTGATAAAGCTATTGAAGTGAGAGGGGGTTAGCTGTAATGTCTAAAATAAGTTTGTTTGTTACAAGTCGTTAAAGAGTTGGCGCCAAAAGTACCCTATTCCGAATCTAAATTATGGAGACAAAACAAAACATTGATTTCCATTTCCCGGCTTCCCGCCAAAAGTAACTGATAATAATAGATTTTCTTATAGCTATTTCTTTACACCAAGATAGATATACAAGTGCTTATGTGATTTTAGGGAAAAAAGAACAAAGTGAAACCGGCAATAGAAACAATAATACACATATTTTATAAAATAATCAAAGGTGTGTATAAATGGAATCTATACAGGTATATCAAAGCCCGATATGAATATTATGCGAGTCTCTTATGTTCTATCTTCTCGAGCCTGAAACAAGAATGCAAGTCTCTTCTATCTTCGATCTCGAGCCCAAAACAAGAAACAAACAAGACAACAATAACGTTTAATGGAAAACTTGAGGTGATGCATAGTACTCGCTTTCTTTGAAAACGGGCCTTAGATCTTCTTTGCACATAAAATCTGAAGGGAAAGAAACAAGATGCCCTCTCACGCCCTCTAGTCTAGCCATTGGATCAGGGGTACTCTTGATATTTCCATTTTGATATGACTCCAACTTCTTTGGAGCGATTCCTAGGTCAATTGTTGTATGTCCTAATTTTCCTTTTAATTCACTCATGCATTGCCTCAAAGATGCTCTGTGTGTATATGAATAGAATTTTGAAAAGCAGGATAAAAATGATAAAAAGAAAGATGAAAGGGGGTGAAATGAAATATTGTACCTGGAATGTATAAGATCATTTGGGATGCAAGAGAAGACATCTTGGTAGATCATGGTATTTGTCTGTCAATAGCAAAGTGTGAATTTGCATGACTAACTCCATAATACTTTTTGTCAAACATTTTAAACTCTTATGATGACACAAATTATAATATTTCAAAAATTACCAACATTGTGAATAAAATGATTTATGAGGTTATAAGCATTAGAAATACACCTTGGGCGCCTTTCAACCCATTAGACCTATTTGACAAGTTTTTTAAGCTTTTTTTTTTTTACTTCACCTGTCTGACCAAACTTATCATTTCTACTATAAGTCTTGAAGTCTAATAAATATTCCATGTTTACCTGTGCAGTTTCCATCCATATGTCTTTGTAGGTAGAATCAATCACAGGGTCAGCTATTTTATTAATCTAGAAAGACGAAACTTGATCATGAGATCGTTTTACCAGAATATGAAGCAATATCATGCAAAAATAAGATCAACCTCATTACTATGAAGACCAAGGTGTTCAGACCATAGTGAAAGCCGAAGACTCGATGCAAATTTTCCAGCCTTATATGGGTTTCCTCCCATATACGATTCAACAACTTCTTTATCTTCAATAAGTACTCCAATCTGCACAAATAATATTACAACCAAACTAAAATGAATTAAAATTAAACAATATGATAATGTCAATAAGAATGCAATAATTACCTCAGAATCCCGTAATCCAAGTAAACTCCTGTCATTAATATTAGCTGATCCAACAAGGGCTGTGTTATCATCTACAATCATAATCTTGCTATGCACATACACCTGCAACAGCATACCGCCTATAAATATATATGAAAAGCTATTAAATACTAAAAGAAGTAGGGGGTTTAAATAGATACCGGGCTGGAGGCCACAAGCCCATCATCAGAAATTCTACCATACGCCCGAAGACCATAAAAAGATATGTAGTCATGAACTTTTGGCCCAATACGATCAAAAAGATTATGCAATATAGAATTGGGTCCTCTTGATATAGTTCTATACTGCCAATGCATAATAGCTCTTACAGATGCTGCACCACCATCATCTATTCCACCCTGGAATCCAGGTAATAATGGTATAACAATGATGACCCTAAAACACTGATTTTCATTATGCGCCAGAATGATGCGTTGGTACAAAGATTCCAATACACGATTCCGTATGATATCATCTCCAGAAAGACCCGAGATGAAAAATTGGTTCTGGGTACAAAAGAGAAAAGTCATAATGTGGCTACAAAAGTCGAAGATGTAACAAATTCCATCATTTGAGTACATGGTGTACCTCGATGTAAACCAAGTGTTTTGCTTTCTCAATAAGGGAACAATAAGTATTGTGAATGCTTTCTTCAACTTGACTTGTTCCAGCTGACCATAGACTCACACTCCTTACAATCTGTGAAGAAATATAAGTGAATTTTGAAGTTTATGGAAACCTCAACAGTATTCAAATATTAATATACAAAAGTTGGGGATCTAATTAAAGTTGACCTGGCAGCGACATGCAACACGAGGACCAACCTCTCCTGTTTCATCTGATGAAACAACTAGGTTACCTCGTTCCTGAGACTCCCACCATTCTTTATCACATGATTTCATGGGAGGGTGCAAATTTGTTACACTGGACCCCCCTTGCTCATCAACAAACCCTCTCATTGGCATGTCTGAAACTAAAGGTTCAAATTTTGATTTTTTAAAAGAGAATGGAGCCCGAGGCGGCCTGCTGGGCTGACCATGAGCATTGGGGACTTTACCCGGCCCATTATGTTTTGGATGTCTAGTAGAAGTGTCCTGTCCATCAGATTCTTGAGGGATTAACAATGGGATGTCTTGAAAAGCAGAAAAAGAAGGTAAAGAATCTTGTCTCTTCATTGCTTCTGGTATATCAATGTTTTCGGTTTTTCCATCTTGTTCTTTACCATTACCCATGTAATGTGGGATAACCATGTGTTGATGAGGCATGAGTAGTGGAATCGTTTGCTCATTTGGAGCTTTATTTCTCTAAAACGGTTATAGTTATAACAAATCAGATCACGAGAATAAAAATAATAATAGATACTGACCTTTAAGGTTACTTTAATGAAAGAAAAACAAGAAGAAACCTTGGCATAGTTCCAACGCTGAACGAAATGTCGAGCAATATCACGACATGGTGGGCCCCATAAAGCACAATGGACATCATGCCATGGCATACGAGGATATTTTTCACGATTCAACTCGTCTTTTAGAGTATCTTCCCACGAATTAGGTTCAGACTCCCTGTAATCTTAAGATATTATACCATAATTTCTTAGCTGGCTCATAATCCAAATAACAAATACAAGGTTACCTAGGGTTATAATAATCTTTCCCAGGCCATATCATAGGTGGATGATCACCCACTTTGTGCTCATATGAGTCATAACGACCAAAGCAAAGATCTAATCCACCAATAAAGCAAACCTTGTAATCAACAATGACCAATTTCTCATGATGGGACCTATGTTTTTACCATAAATAGAATAATTAGTTTTAGAGATCAGCAGGAACAAGAAAATGAAATATAGAATGCTTACCATAAATAGACACCACTAGAGAAATGGTCTGGATAACGCAGAACTCTGATGTTCTCATGAAGGGCAGCTAGCTTTTTCTTACTATAAAAGCTATTAATTTTGAGTGCAAGAGCAAGCTCTTTGTACATCAGAATACAAATCTGCATTAAACAAAGGGTGAATGCCATAGGAAAAAATTAATCAATATCTGGTGTGGCACATAAATCAATTAAAAATGCTGTATGGCATCCTACCTGAACCCCTTGCTTGGCTTTTTCCTCCAGTAAATTATCAAGGCGAGAAGATGCATTGGCATGAAAAGGACGTCGCAGATAAAGATCCGGGCACAGCCACCAACCACACATAAATATCTACATGAAACCAACAATCAATTATAAGATGTATTTTGAACCGATTAACGGTAACAAAAACAACATAATTAACTTTGATATAGAAAAAAAAACCTCTGATTTGGCTTCTTCGATTGCTGATGCAATTGCATCAAAAGCTGCACGACCGTCAACAAACCACTGAGCCTCGCTATCATCATCAATCAGACCCCGTGGTGGGGCAAACGATCCAAACCGGTGTGGGTGGCACCAGCCTTCCAGTGGCCGAAGACCGGCATCATTAATTGCAGAAACCCATGTTCTTGCTTTAGCTTTAGTTCTACTTCTTATAGTTATTTTTCGGTTTCCACTTGACACCTAATGTCATTTTTGTTAATAAGGATAAGTATCACCATACTAATTTATATTAGAAATTCGTATTATACTTGCCTCAAAAGAATGGCGTAAGGGGTTACGATCATTTATTTCATTTGCTAATGATACTGGGCCTTCTCCAGTCCCATGTGGTGAACGTAGAACATCAAATACAATAATATCTAATGGCTCCTTGTCAAATGGATCTTTTAGCAGGGCCAGAAATCCAGGTTTCAGAACAGCCCAAACCTGCAGGCAAGAAAAACCATGTCAACTGCCACATCATCCAACCAGAGCCATGTCAGAATCTAAGAGCAGTAATACCTGTTGCCAGTTGTCATTACAACAATTAAACCACGGACAAACAGAACATACTCTACTGTCATCATTTGTTGGGATTTTTGGTAAATGTTTAACAAATACATATTCTTCTTTATGTTTAGACCCGTATTCTGGACAAAATGATAACTTAGAAGCCTCCATAAACCTACAAACCTGCAATAAACATTTTTCATGTGCATTAGTAATGAGATTCTAAAGTCTAAACTGATGCACTCACATTTCAGCTAGAAATTTACCTCTCTAGAATTTGCAATGTCCAGATTGCCAAGAAAATGGTTTAAATACCCCTGCATTGCTGTCTTGGCACGATCTGACATGGAATGTTGCCTGCCAAGTGGCGGCCTAATCATCGGCAATGCTGCTCTTGAGGGAACATCTCTGAACAAAAAACCACCTGTAAGAACTATAATCATTATAGCAAGAAAGGATGAATTATCAACTATCACTCCCACCAATCTTGAAAAATCAAGATATTCAGCAATCACCTGTTTCTGACGCTTCCATCATTGTGTCCCGGTGAAACATCATCATCAGGTTCATCATCATCATCATGCACAACTGCAGCATGATCCATAAATCCTATGTTATGAAGCCATTCTTTCACCTTCAAGAGGAACACCACTAATAAGGTATAAAGCTAATTGTTTGATACACCTTTAATGTATTGATATCTAAATTGAAATAAACTTTAATTTAAACTCACATGCTCTTGTTTTTCATGAATTTCTTCAATAAACGCTCGTTTTTTCAGAACAAAATGTAGATAAAATACATGTGAAGCCTTCTTCTCTAGCTGCCACTTGAACTGCCAAATCAGTAAATACAGAATTGGACAATTAATTCCATTCTAGGTCAACAAACTACTCTGAAACAACGGCATTCATGTTTAGTAAGCTACGAATCGGAATTTTCACGTACGAATTTCACACTATTTTAGCGATTCAATTAGGTGAATCAAAATCTAACTAATACGAATGCATTATTGGAGGAAATTTAAGGAAACTGAAAACGACCTGTTTGTATTGGAAGTCGATAGTGTAGGAGAGAAGCACGGGGCTGATAATATCGCCCGCATCATGACGAGAAACTTCAACAATTGTAGCCTTTGGCAACTCATCGAATATACGACTAGGCTCCGGCGGGGTCTGAAGCGAGAAGAACGACGACGGCTCCGATTGCATTTTGACGTAACGGGGGCCACTTCCCCCGTCACGCATTAATTGCTCGGATGCCATTGAATCACACAATTCCGATCAAAACAATGCCGTAATTGTAATCATATATGCATCGATCTGTATGCCGGTTCCGTTGTTTCAGATCAAACTGAATTTGCATTTGATTTTGGGGAAGAAGAAGTAGTAGATGAAGGTGATTCCGATAGTGTTCCGGAGCACTTTGTTCGTTGGCATCATGGTATGGAGTGGAATTTGGATGAGTTCCGATCTTTGCGTCCGTCGGGTCGGGTCGGAAATTTTGCAATTACCCCATGTCTATTGTTTAATTCTCTTTTCAATTTTAAACATGTTGCTCGTGTTCGTAAAATAAAGATATTATTCTTTTGGTACACGATATACACAATATATATAAAGTTTTACATCAAACCTACAACAAACTCGTTAGAAATGAGTTTCTGTTCGGATTTACATCTTAAGTAGCGAGCTCGAGCTCGGGAGGTATAATGAAACCGATTTTATGTTCACAATGTAAGCTGAAGGGTTTGAAGAATTTGATATTTTGGGTTGGTGTGAAGAAATGGAATCTCAAATTTCAATTCTAGCCGTTATGGTATGTGATCTTCCATGCATCCAAATTTTTACGGTAGTGTTAGAATCATCGTTTTCTAGGGTATTATGTACCCGAAGAACGGGGCTCACTTCAACATAGTTGGAAGTTTGTATTTGTTTGGAAGACCAATGGACATGATATCATGAATTTTATTTACTTCACTTGTTTATGTTCGTTTTTCTAGTTGAAGTTTCATTTAGGTTAGAGATTTCAAGTCATAAAAACAGGTTTAGAACCGCACCAGTTTATATGAAAAATTGATTTTAACTTATATACAAAACACTAAATCGGCCTTAAAAAAGCACTGATTTCACATGCAGAGTTTTAACTACTAGCCCAAGTTTAGTAACCATAAATCCTTTGCGACTTTTGTTTCGGTCCACAAGGAATATGACCTTTGAATGATTGGATCCAACTTCTTTTTTCTTTTCTGGCAATGAGGGAAAACTTAAGACCTTAAGGTTATGTGTTTGATCTTTGAGTCCCCTATAGAATTGGAATGATTGATTTATTATGAACAATATGTACAAGTATATATAATTGGTACATGCACCAATTAGGAGAATATTACAATAATAAAACCTATCTAAATATAAAAGATATGCACACATATAGTATACAATTAGAAGATATGCAAATAATCTTTAGGTGCTAATACGCCCCCGCAAGACGGAGGCTCCATTGGAGACACCGATCTTGGGACGAACCAGAAGAAACGGCGCCCTCGGAAGAGGCTTCGTTAACACATCCGCCAGCTGATCTTTCGAGCTGATATAAAACACTTTAAGCTGCCCTGCATTAACCTGTTCCCTGACAAAGTGATAGTCCAACGCTACATGCTTCATTCTAGAATGATAGACAGGGTTAGCACATAAATAGGTAGCACCGGTATTATCACAAAACAACTGTGGCGGTGTCACATGAGCAATGCCAAGCTCACGTAGTAAATTCCGAACCCATGATATTTCTGCTGCTGCATTGGCAAGGGCTTTGTACTCTGCTTCGGTCGAGGAGCGCGAGACTGTTTTCTGTCGCGCAGATCGCCAAGATATGACATTAGAACCCAAGTATAGTATATAAGCCGTGGTAGAGCGCCCTCCGTCATTGACTCCTCCCCAATCTGAGTCAGAAAAAGCCCGTATGGTAACCGGAGAATGCCGACGCAAAAACAACCCGTAGTGAACCGTTCCTTTTAGATAACGAAGAACCCGTTTGAGAGCTGTCCAGTGTGATTGGCGAGGATTGTGCATGAATTGGGAAAGTTTGTTAACAGCAAAGGAAACATCGGGACGAGTGAAAGCAAGGTATTGAAGACTACCCACCAACTTGCGATACAAGGTGGGGTCCACGGATGGGGACGGATCATCAGGAAGGAGAGGATCAGAAGTACTCAAAGGAGTGAGAACATCTTTCGCACCATCCATGTGAAATGTCGAGAGAACATCACGGATGTGACGTTGCTGCGAGAGAAAGAGACCATCAGGGGTAGGAATGACCTCAACACCCAAGAAATGATGCAAAGGACCTAGGTCCTTGAGAGAGAACCGATCACCAAGGGTCTGAACAACACGGTCAAGAAACGAGGTGTTGTTCCCGGTGAGAACAATGTCATCGACATAGACTAGGAAGTAACACGTGACACCACCCTTTAGGTAGACAAAGAGGGAGGCATCCGACGCCGAATTCCTGAACCCAAGTTTCAACAAAAACGTCGTGAGTTCAATGTACCAAGCACGGGGGGCTTGCTTGAGGCCGTAAAGGGATTTCCGAAGTTTACAGATGTGGCTCGGAAATTCAGAGTTAACAAAGCCAGGGGGTTGGACCATATAGACATCTTCAGGGAGAGTGCCTTGAAGGAAGGCATTGTTAACATCAAGTTGACGTAACGGCCAGTCTTTGGACAGGGCAATCGATAGCACAGTGCGGATAGTGACGGGTTTGGTTACAGGACTGAAAGTGTCAAAGTAGTCCTTGCCGTACTGTTGGTGGAAGCCTTTGGCGACCAATCGAGCTTTGTATTTGTCGATCGTGCCATCTGGTTTACGTTTGATGCGGAAAATCCACTTGCACCCAATAGGCTTATGATGCGAAGGAGGAACAAGATCCCATGTGCCATTGTGAAGTAGAGCATTATACTCAAGATCCATTGCACGGCGCCAGTCGGGATCCGTCATGGCCTGAGCGGGAGAAGTAGGCTCCACCGAGGGAGGGAGCGGATGTAAGGTGGTGGAATTAACCATGTTTGGGTTGAAGTATTTTGGGTTAGGAGTACGAGTGCGTTGAGTGCGAGTAGGACCGGGCTCGGGATCATTGGCTGAAGTCGAGGGTGCTGGAGTGGGAAACGTGACAGAGGGGATAGGATCGGGTGGGGTAGGAAGATTTTATGTGTGGGTAGACGTGGACGCATGTTGAGTGGGAGTTGGGGGGAATGTCGTGGCAGGAGGTGGAGTGGGTAAGGCATTTTGAGTGTGAGGGGGGTGTGATGTAGTGGCAGGAGGAGGGATGGGGTTCGAAGGTGGTGGGATCGGGTTGGTAGAAGTAGGAGGAGGAGTGGGTGGGGAAACAGGGGCTTCGGGTGAGGGTGGTGTTGCGTGGGCTGTTGAAGGGGGTGGGGTTTTAAGAAAGACATGAGCGGTGGCAATGGAGTGTCGTGTGGTGGTAAGCGTCCGGAACGGGAATTCGGTGGGAACAAATTGGACATGCCTAGAATGATAGAGGGTGTTACCGATCGGGTCAAGACATTTATAGGCCGCCTTAGAATTGGAGTAACCAAGGAAAATGCATTGTTTAGACTGAGGTTCAAGTTTAGAGGTGGAGTAAGGGCGAAGCCATGGGTAGCATAAGCATCCGAAGGGTTGGAGTTTGGTGTAAGACGGTGACTTTTTGAACAAGACATCAAATGGAGATTTATGTTGAAGAATCGGGGTGGGAAGGCGGTTGATAAGGTAGACGGCCGTCTGGAACGCATGGGACCAGAACGTAAGGGTAAGATGGGAATAGTGAAGCAATGCTAGTCCCGTCTCGACCACATGGCGATGGCGCATCTCTGCAACCCCGTTTTGTTCGGGTGTATGTGGAGGCGTCGTGTAGTGCGAGATACCGTGGGCATTAAGGTAGTTGGCAAGACCAATGTATTCTCCGCCATTATCCGAAAATAGGGAGATGATGGATGCATTAAAAAAAATTTCAACCAATTGTTTAAATTGAGGAAAAAGGGTTGCAACATCAGATTTTCGCTTCATCGGATAGAGCCATATATATTTCGAGTAAAAGTCAACGAAAATAACATAATACTTAAATCCATCAACAGAATTTTGAACGGGGCCCCAAACATCAGAATAAATAAGTTGCAACGGTTTATCAGAAACAAAAGAATTATGGCCAAATGGAAGTTTGTGGCTTTTATTTAATGAGCACGACGTGCAATGAAAAGAGTCACTTGACACCTTATTACATTTAAGTCCTAAACTAGAAAGTAAAGACTTCAAAACTTTGAACGATGGATGTCCAAAAGTGTGGTGCCAAGCAAGAAGCGATCCAGTGGTAGTGATGTTGACTTGAGGCAGAGAAGGAGATGGTCCATAGTAAACGTCATTGACGTTCACCCCCCGCATGATTTGCGCCCCCGTGGAGAGATCCTTCACCAAGAAGTGATATGGAAAAAATTCAACATATACATTGTTAGTCTTGCAAATTTTTGCCACAGAAACAAGATTATTTTTAAGAGACGGAGCAACAAGAACATCGTTTAACGAAAGAGGTCGTGAGGTGGTGTGAATGATGGTGTGACCAATATGAGAAATGGGAATAGACTTACCATCACCTAGGACAATCTCATCCGGGCCGCCGTAATCCGAGAGGACCGGGATCGCATGCGAGTTGGCAGCAGTGTGACTTGATGCTCCAGAGTCCCACATCCACATGTTGTTTGATGTTGTTGAAGGCGAGGCAGTAGAGTTCACCATTGGTGGAGTGGAGGCAGAACCATGAATGGAGACTTGATGAAGGTTGATAAAGCGTTAAAGCTTGCGACAATCTTTCGTCTCATGCCCCGGGATGTTACAATAATAGCAAAAGTTGGGTTGAGGGTTGGGTGACGGTTTGTTGGTGTTGTTGCGAGGCTGCCAGGAGCGGTTTTGGGTGGGTGTTTGGCGTTGGTTGCGGGGGTTAGCGGCGGGTGAACGGGTGTAGGTGCGGCCGGGTTGGGATTGGCGTTGAGTTTGATTGACAGTGGTAATAGGAGGGGTGGGATTAATAGTCTTCAACCTTCTTTCTGCATCAAGTAATTTATCTAACAATTCGGGATAGGAAACCGGTTTGTCTCGGATTTGGAGAGCAGAGGCAACATGGTTGTATTCATCTCCAAGTTGGGAGAGAATGTGAACCACCAAGTCTTCTTCATCGATTGGGCTCTGAGCAAGAGCAAGATCATCCGAGATGGCCTTCATGTCACGAAGGAACTCGGTGATAGAACGGGACCCTTGGGGGTTTTTGACAAGACGTGTCTTCAAGGAGACGATGCGTGAACGGGTGGCACTCGCGTAGCTCGATGTGAGGGCAACCCACGCATCACGCGCCGTCTTCGCAGAGTTGACTAATGGTTGAATTGTCGGCGAGCAACTTCCAATGAGAGCACTGATAAGGATTTGGTCTTGGCGATACCATTCCTTGTACTTGGGATTTTCTTTAGCAGCGTCACCGACACCAATAACCTTGGCCGGCGGGTCTGCTTTGCCGGTGATGTGGTGATCGAGGTCTAGGCCGATCAACATGGAGATGACTTGCTTGCGCCATGACGGAAAGTTTTCTGCAATGAGTTGAATGGGGATGTGAGTGGCGGCGGTAATATGCACTACGTTGCTAGTCATGATGAGAGATGGGAGGGATATTTGATCGATGGCAAGGATGAAGGGTGGGCTGCGATGGCAGAGATGGAAGAAGGGTGGGATCGAAAATCTCTTGGGAGAGTTTCTAGGCTCTGGATACCATATAGAATTGGAATGATTGATTTATTATGAACAATATGTACAAGTATATATAATTGGTACATGCACCAATTGGGAGAATATTACAATAATAAAACCTATCTAAATATAAAAGATATGCACACATATAGTATACAATTAGAAGATATGCAAATAATCTTTAGGTGCTAATATCCCCCAGGTTTTATCACCCAACCAATCGTAGATGTATGTTTTTTTCTGGAATGGGGTCCGTTGCTGGGCTTGGGTCTACACCAGGGCATGTTGAGCTTTAACTGGTTCGCGGAGAGGGGAGCTTTTTGTCATTGGATTCCCTAGGTAGTCAAGGCATTTGTTCGTTGGTCACAAGCCCCCTGAATTTTTCGTGCAAAGCATAGGATGTCATAAGAATGCGTAACGTGTTATTTGGCCAGGGGTATAAACATTCAGATGTAATTACGTAATGACCATATAAAATCACGCACCGCGAAAAATAGAGGTACATAATCACGCACCGTTAGAAAAGACGTACATAATTACACAATAAGTGTATATTCACATACTATTTTACATAATCACGTACAACGTTAAAGAAGGTATTTTTCTATAATAATACTAAACTCGAATTAAAGATAGTGAAATTCTCTATTTTAAGGTATAATTTTTTTATAAATAATGAAACATGTAAAAATTATTCGATTTTTAAATACACGATGAAACATATTTACCCATATAAAAAAACCAACAAAAGATAGCTATTACTTTTTTGCCTTTCAAGCCAAATCTACGGAAGTTTTATTTTACAAAGGGGGGCCACTTGATCTTAACCATTATAAAAGTTATTCGATTTAAAAAAACATGATGAAACTTATTTACCCATATAAAAAGTTAACAAAATGTTGCTATTACTTTTTTGCTCTTCAAGCCAAATCTAAAGAAATTTTAATTTAGTAAGGGACACCACATGATCTCAACCATTGAAAGATTTGATTATATACCCACATTCCTTCCTACGTTTCGCATAGGAAGTGTTATATATATATATATATATATATATATATATATATATATATATATATATATATATATATAGGGTGAGGTTCATTGTAGACACTTTCGCATGTGAAATAGCTCTTTTTCACATGTGAAAGTTTCTAATTAATGAGAAAAAAGGAAAAAAGAAAAAAGAAAATTAATCACAACCATTAGATCAAGATATCTAATGGTGAAAAAGGGTGTCTACCTGTCTACACTTATGGGGGTGTCTACAATGAACTTTTCACTATATATATATATATATATATATTTTTTGATCTGGCCCCTATATGTTATTAATATTTTCATTACTGTTTATTTTAGAGTGCTTATAAAGACACGCAACCTCTTTACTAAAAACATCTTAAGCCAACGACCGTTTCAAATGGAACGGTCTCTAAACGGTCGTTTTACATGATACGGCCCATTGGAATTGTACGTCAACTACCTAGATGTCAATACCTTTCGATTTTCTGATATGACTTTGATCATGGAAGAGTTGGGCTATGAAAATATCAACAACATGTGGTTTTACTTTCTAACCTCCGGCAGTGGTCTTGACTGGGGGTTGTTATCGTTAAGAATCAATGCAGATGTGGGTATGCTACTGTCTTACATCGACCGAAACGATGACAGTAGAATACGCGTGTACGAAACGTGCAGCGAGTTAACATACAACACAGGTAGAGAACTGTCAAGGATTAATCGAGACCCTACACGTGAAGAGTTATTGGCTACGCAAAGGAGGATGAGAGAGATTAATCAACGGTTTTAAGCAACAAACGTTTGTATTGTCTTAATAAAATGGTTATCTTTGTAATATCGTTAATTATGTTTTGGATTATTAATAAATATTCTATGTCATGTTCCTCCATTAATGCATTTTGCAATGTCGTTATTTACGTTTGTAATTGTAATTAAGTTTATAATATTGTTTAATTTAGATAGAATAAAATAAAATATAAAATAAAAAAACTAAGGTCGTTTGGAACAAAACGACCCACACAGGGCCCCTATATAAGGATTTTGTCGGTCGTTTGTAATCGAACGATCGTTTGACAAATTTCGTAGCTTCCAGAGAATACTCAAGCGTTCTTCGTGTGTTCATCGTCTGTTCTTCGTCAAAATCAGGTCGGTAACACTAATTTGCTTCTTTACATATGATTATGTTGTTAGAATAAGATTTTGCCTTAGATTACCATAGATTTGAACTTAGAACACCAGATTTAGTTATATAGTTTGCTCGAACGATCGTAGATTTAAGCGTTATAACGAAGAACATCAAGAATAGATTCAAATATTCAAAAAAAAAACATAGAAGAGCCAGTTTTGGACCAAACTGTCGTTTTGGGGAGGGAGGTGAGGCCGAGGAGGCTCGTTTCACCCAAAACGAGCTCTTAATTTTTTTTAAAAATGTGAAACGAGCCGTTTTGGGTGAAACGGCCTCGAATATTAATTTTTATTATTTTTTTTGTTAATTCGATATCGTTTAAACATATTGTTCCACGTAGATGTTAGTTTTATTCCGGTTCTCGTTTAAATGTTTTGTAAACTACCGTAGATGCATCCACGTAGAGTTTATGATCGTCCCGATACAGAGCCCGCGGACGGCCCCAGTTATTGGACCCACACGTTTTTCTCCAGTTCCCGAGAAATACGGAGAACCGGAAAAAACTGTGGAAGCTTTTACCGCGGGAGATCAACAAGACACGTGTCATCGACTGGGATTTTATCGACGCGGTCCGGGAGCGGGAGCGAGTGACTGCTTACATCAGCGAGGAGGGAGCGAGCGGGTTTCCGCGTATGTTTGAGCTGGGGTGCACCCCTCTTACCGGAAGCTGTGCTTGGAGCTTTTATCCACGTTTACATTTGCCCCTCTTGGTATGGAAATTTGGTAATTACATTATATAGTGTTATATTTTTTATTTACTAAAGTTTGTTTGACTTTGCAGATAGAGGTCTGTATGCATTAACGGGACCCTAGGACGTTGTGGCGGCTCGGATAACCTACCTTGAGCAGATACACTTGGAGGATGAGGCCGCTGCCGCACCGGAGGGCTAAGCTCCACCACCACCACCACCACCACCTCCCGTCGAGGGCCAGGCACGACCACCACGTGTCATCATCCCACCGGTTGCACCCACTCCCGAGTATATGCGGAACACTCTTCGCCACTCACGTGAGCAGACTCACCTACAATGAAACATGATCGTGTTCAACGCGTGGACGACCGAGAGTATAGGGGAGTTGGCAGTGAGGAGTCGTGTGGTACTACGGGCACCGCCTGTACTAGAGCCCTTTGTGGACCCGGATGGTGATGCCGACCAGGTGATGGATGATCAGGGCGCCGATGCAGGCGATGATACCAACGATGATGTGGAGGAGGATGAGGCTCCTTAGGTGTAGGTTTTGTTTGATTGTGTGGTTATGTGTTTGCTACAACATCTTATTAACTATTTTTGGTTTTATGTTTGGTGATGATGATGTGCTTTTATGTTATTTATGTTTTGCGTTTGTTGCTTACAAACTGTTTAAATTTACATGTGAAACCATCATAGGAAATTTATTGCGTGTGTTAAAATTATTAAAACCTTAATAAAAATAAATCTAATTTTCATGATTTTCTAAGGAAATAACTTATAACTGTATTTGCTATAAAAGTCATAAATAAAATAATTTGTAACAATTAAGTGAAATTACTATAATACGACTTCAAAACTTATTTATGACTTATCGTTGCAAGTTTTGAGAGGATCAGAAAAAGTAATAAAAAAAATTCATTTCAAAAGCCTAATAAATGCCATATAACACCATTAAAATTTTGAACAAAAACAAGAGTTTTTAATTTTTCTAACGAAATTACTTCAAAATTGTTGTAACGGCAAGTAAATTTCATAAAAAATATATAAATTTTAAAATCAAGTGAAATTATTACAATACGTCTTTAAAACTTATTTATGATTCATAAACAAATTTTGGGACGAATCATAAATAGTAAGAAAAAAATTTCATTCCAAAAGCCTTAAAAATGTCATATAAAACCATCAAAAATCTTGAAATACAACCATATTTCAAATTTTCTAAAAAAAAACCAACGTGTCTATTTTGAATGCCACAATTTCAAACAGTCCTAGATTTTCAACGGTTACATTCCAAATGAACAAGTCTTAAATGATGTTATATTAGCATAAAAGATCAACTACAATTATTCTGAAAATTATATCACCGACCAGAATACATATATAGGAAATTACATCATAAACCTAAACATACTTTTAATGATTCCGGGTTAACCGGAGGACGAGGTGGATTACCCTGAGGACGAGGTGGATTAACCTGAGGACGAGGTGGATTAACCTGCAGAGGAGGTGGATTAACTAGAGAATGATGTGGGTTCACCGGAGGACGACGTGGATTCATCGGAGGACGAGGTGGCGGGTAACCAGCAGCGGGGTTAACCCGTTGACGATAAACATTGTCTGGAATGAGATCAACGTCATTGTGATTCATTTCATGACCCGAAGGTGGTCCTTCAGCCATAATACGTAGAAATGCATCGTAAGAGATACTGTATGGATCATCGTCTTCAGTTTCTTGATGACGAAAAGAAGCCCTGTCTTGACGATTGGCCATTGAGGGATATGTAAACATTATGTGTACCAGTACTGATATATATATATATATATATATATCATTATATATATATATATATATATATCATATACTCCTTCCAATGGCTATATTTTTCCCAACGGCAAGATTTTTTTAAACATTTAAACAAAGAGTGCTTAACGATACAAAAAAATAAAAAAATTCCTTGGATGCCCACGATTGTTTTACCTAAAACGACCCGACCAACATTCTATACTAATCATTGTCAGTTTAACCTCGGATTCAATTTTCAAAGACATTTGATCGTTTCACACAAAATGATCGTTTCACATGAAACGACCTTAGATTTTAGGTGTTTTTAGTAAAGGACCAGGTGTTTTTAGCAAAAACCTTATTTTATTGGTTTACGTGTATGTGTGTGATATCAAGTAAAGGAAATGCAAGTCCCAATTCCCGCAACACACCTTTTGTATTTTGTATATTCACGCAAAACTCGTGAAGCCTTTACTTTAATTGTGTGCTAATAATTGTTGCAGATTGTAGTCAATTTTGATTAGATTTTGGTTGCAAGAATTTGGCATGAAGAATCTTCGTGTGATCACTTTGCTTGTTCTTCTTCTAGTTTGTATGGCTAAAGGTAAACTATTCAAAGCTTCATTTGTCAATATAAATACAAATATATCCAACTAGTTGGCGGGATGCGCGTGTTGCGCTTATTATGGTGAATCGCATGAATATTATTTTTAATTTTATCGTTTGACCTAGTAAAAATTAAAAACTTCTCATCATTTTTTATCTAGAAAGCGTTGATTCTTTTCATGTTGGCCAAGTAACGGCAATTAACGGTGGTTTACAAACCGTTTTGCCTTATATGCTGAAATAACTTGTAGCATTCCAATAAGGTTTTCAATGCTTAAATAACTTGTATATACAGCTTGGTAGGAATACTTTACAAATACAATTCACTTAATGAAACGATCAAAAGAGAACTATAAAAAGAGAGAAATTAAAAAAACGGTTACTATTCACTCTAAACACTATTCATTAACTTATCTATTGTATATAGGGTAATATGTACATAAATAAATGTGTGTGGTGTATAATATGGTCTTGCAAGAAAGCCAATATATCATACGAGATGCTTACCCCACCGCGCGTTGCTGCGGGGTTGAATTTGTATACTGAACGAAAGTAAAAAAAGTTAAGTGGTATAGAACGTAAAAGTTTAAAAGTCTCGTGGTGAAAGTATAAAACTATAGAAGTATACTAAAAGCGAAAGTAGAAAAGTTAAAAGTTTCGTGGCCAAAGTGGAAGACAAAAAAACTCAAAACAAAAAAATAACTTTAAAAGTTAGAGAGTTAAAAAATTAAGGAGTATAAAATGTAAAAGTCTAAAAGTCTTGTGGTGAAAGTATAAAACTATAAAAATATACTAAGTTAAGTGGTATAAAACATAAAAGTCTAAAAGTCTCGTGGTGAAAGTATAAAACTATAAAAGTATACTAAAAACAAAAGTAGAAAAATTAAAAGGTTCGCGACCAAAGTAGAAGACAACAAATCTAAAACAAAAAAAAAGTTTAAAAGTTAGAGTGTAAAAATGTTAAGGGGTATAAAACGTAAAAATCTAGAAGTATTATAGTGAAAGTATAAAACTATAAAAATATACTAAAAACGAAAGTTAAAAGTTAAAAGTTTCTTGGCGAAAATAGAAGACAACAAAACTGAAAATTAAAAAAAAAAACTTTAAAAGTTAAACGGTACAAAACGTAAGAATATGAAACATATGTGGCCAAACTATGAAAACCAAAATTTTATCATTTCGTTAAAAAGAAAAAAAAACAAATTGCAAAAGTTTAGGGGTAGATAGTGTCAAAGCACCAAAGTCACATGACCAAAGTTTTAAAAACAAAAAGTATACTATTAATCTATTAAATTTCATTATATTACGAGATGGTGACCCGCCCGCGCGTTGCAGCAGGTCACCCTTCACATTCACCTAATTTACGTAGTCTCTAAATTTTGAATCAAGACATTGCTATGGGGATGACGCGAAGACACAAAACAGTTACATTGCAATAACGCTACATAAAGAAATAGAAATACAAAAAATCACATAATGACGTTAAAAGTATTGAGGCTAGAACGTAAAAGTTGTGGTGCATGATTGTATCTCTTACACCACTAACTACCAACTTAAATTTGTTACCCTTAGATAAAAAGCAATAAATAAATAAATTTATGATGCCACATGATACCCACCATAGGACGCTACATGACCAAGTAAAAATGCTTCACTATTCCTATCATCTTCTATTCGTTAACAGTATAATATGACACCTCAGACAAAAGTTGATAATTACATATTACAAATCGATTACCTAAGCGTTACCAAATAAAATGACAAATCAAATTTTGAGTTAATACCCCCCCTCAAAAAAAAAAAAAAAAACTCACCTCTAGTTCTTGAAGAATTTTTATAATGAAAGATGAGAAATTAGTCAAACTCTATCAATAAAGTTCTATTGACCATATAAGAAGAAAAGACCTGGCACATATATACCAACTTTGCAAATGCAAATTCAATTTCGGATTCGGGGCACATTATAATGAGATGTTTGTGAGAATTAGGTGAATCAAATCAACCAGGTATGTGAAATATGTTGAAAACAATGAAAACATCAAGCATTTGCTGATTCTATATATTCATTTAAATTATGAAAAAAATGGCAGTGAATGAACATGGAAACTGGTACATCTTGGTTGGAGGACAGAATACACACCGCACATGTAGAACATTTTTATGAACTTACAGGAAAAGATATACATAACCCTTAATTAGGACGCAAAGTAAAAAAAAAAATTTAAACACATCCACGTGTACCAGTTAGACACATGGCAGGCCCTAAATGGACAAAATGACACATAGTAACTATCCTCACATTCCACAAATCATTTTTGTTAATATATATAATTAATAAATATATTAGTACATGTCTATAGATAATATGGTCTTGCAAGAAAGCCAATTTATATATTATTCATCTCATACTCTATATATATATAACTAGAGATAATCCGCGCGTTGCCGCGGATCTGTAAAAAAAGTGGAATAACTGGTTAAGTAGAAAAACCAGCCATATATTATACATAGAGTTATCAAACATGAGGCTAGGAGGTTAAGTCTGCAAAAGTAAAGGACTTCATAGTATAGCTATCTTACAAACAGTTATTTTACAAAGAAGACAAGATCTGGTCATTCATGATGTTGTTTCTTCGAGCTTTCTTCATGACGTTGTTTTTTCGAGCTTTGTGGTGAAGGTGATGCTGTGACACGTGAAAAAAATATTGGTGTTAGTTATGTAACAAAATATTCATATACGATGGTTGTATAAATATAAAGACATATATTCTTATAACAACGCGGCTCGAGTGGTGTGATGGTAGGGGTTGTCACTAATTTGGTTGTGAATGTCTTGAAAACATAACAATCTCATATGCCAGATGATTTTCATAATATAATATTTGACCTTTTTTTGCCTGATGTTTAAGTGAAGGATGTTGATCTTAAGCCACTGAAGATAATGAGTACGCTGCACCTAATCTTCTAATTTGAAATAGAGAGAAACATAACTCTCAATAACAGCCAAAAAATGAGAAGGCTCACAAATAAGTGAACTTACATTCAGGGATGTCCTTAATAATATTATTGAAAAAGCATCTTAATCCAAAAGAAAGGTAAGCATATTTACGTTTTTATTGTCACTATCAGGCATCTTAAAGTCCTACATTTTGTAAGCAACTCCGTTATATCTAAAAAAAATTTAATGGCGCACTTAAAAAAACTCGTATTCCTTTTAATAATAAGGCAAAAATATATAAACTCAGTGAAAATAAAATATGGTAAATAAGCATCTAAGGAAAGGGAAACCGTTCATGGAAGGATCAAAAAAATTAACGCAATACCTTGAAAAAGAGGTCTGGCAACACCAGTAACAGGACGGTTGGTTTCAGCCACAATCTGGGGACGGTGTGCCTCAGCTGCAACCTGTGGTGTCTGAGGGGTTACTGAGGTTGAGGCAGGGATGATGGGTTCGGCCCTTTCGATGATGAAAGTCGTGATACCTGCTTTTGTGTTCGGTTTCATCCTCAGGAAAAACGTGAAGTATATCTCCTTTGTTGCGAGTAGAGGCTCTGGTAATATCATCGGATCAGCGGATGAAGAGGCTGAAACTAAATCTAAACATGATTGGCCTACAATTGATTGTACCGCCTCATCATAAAGCATCGCGGTTGCACTTGTGGTCTTGTCATTTATGATTGTGGTAGGCATAAACCTGTACACAGGCGGGTATAAATAGACAGTCAAAACAGATATGCTGAAAGAAACTGAACCGCGTAATTTGAAAATCTTACAACAGCCAAAAGTTAAATAAAAAGGATATGATAAATCGGCAGCCTTTTGTAAGGCAAATTAACTCATTGTGTGTACAGAATCGGTATCGGTACTCAAAATGAGCAACATAATAATAATCTCTATTATCATTCTTTTGCTTCATATGCAGCAAGGGTGTTCACATTGAAAAGTGAAATCAAAAGAGAGGACTCAAATCCTGTATAAACTGTTAGTCAGTATATGAAGCATGGTTTAAAAGTTCAAAACAAAAAGATTAACAAAGGATTAATTAGGTTGGTCATTTGAGTTGTACATAGATATACTGGCCTCATAAAAGAATATCTATTTAACGAACAGATAACAAACATAAAGGAAGTTCTAAATCCTAATGTAATGACGTCCTGTTCGATCCGATGATTATCGAAGGTATGGTGATAAGAAAATAACATTTTTTCTGCTCATTCACAAGATAATAAACATATAGATAATCCTAAATCCTAACTTAATTACACTTTCTTGTGAAAGCGACACGGATGAAAGCAACAGCCAAAACATTAACGTAAACTGAATCGGCAATTACTGGTTTAGTTTCAGCATCGAGGAAGCTTCGAGATAGGTTTATAAATTTATTATAATTTTTAAACCATACACTGTATACCATGAACCTCATTATAAAAAAGTATTAATAATTTATATATTTTATGGTCACCAGATTTGTCTTAGGAAGCTACGGTATATATTAGCATAATAAATTTTCAGTAAGTTTTATATTATAAGAACACATTAGGTTTTTTTTTTGTTGCCTTTCTCAAGAGCAGCTACAAACCTATATTAATTGTCATCAGTATCAACAAATATTAGTTGCTCTAAAACCTCTAAATTCCAAACAAAATAATTACTGCCTATTTTTTTTTTGTGTGTCAGGAAAATTGACACTAAAGTTTTCATTTCCATAAAGTGTAAAAATAATTTATGTATAGCAAAAGTTAGCTTAGATAACATAAGAGAATTTCAAAGATTTTGTTTGATAATATCTGTGCATCTCTGTTATATGCAGGTATTGTAAGTAACATAAATTTTATCCTCATGTACTATATCACTGAAATTTATATACATGTTTAACTTATCTAGAATTTGTGACTCTTAGGCTTTTACATGAACTGAATCTTCTCATTTTACTATCTCGTTCTTTATACTTGTGGAAATAATCTCGTCTTGTACACATTAAGCAATCAAAAAAAGTTTTCACAAATATAACTTTACCTCTCTGTCGCTATCATAACTGTTGTATTAGAACCATTCTTCTTAACTAACTTTTATTATGCCCTCTATTTTTATATAACCTTAGTATTACCATCTTCTAAGAGTTAGGGAACTGAGTTTTATAAGTAATAGCCAAAAAATATATTCACAAAGATAGAAACTTTGATACTGTAATGGTATACATTCAAATATATAGAAAACAGAGATTAACATCAGTATTCGGATTTATAATCTCTCTAGTTTATGACTGCTGATATGAAATAATACACTTATGTATATTACTAAACAGGAGATAAGGGAGGCAGAAAATAAAGCTATGAGCTGCAGGTAATAATAGAGCCTCACGTATAATCTGTGTTATAAAACATCTATGAAGAAAATGTTATCATGAATAATACACTTTAATTTGAAAACCCAATAATGCGGTGACTGTTAGTAGTGTGATCAATAATCTTTTACAGTGACATTAATAATATATTCTAATCAAAACGACACAGATACAAAAAGCACAATACAAACATGAAACAGATTTTAGGAGTAGTTTACAAAACAGCACAGATACGAATAGGAGATGGAATCTAAAATAAACTCAACAAAGACTTACATATAAACATTCTTTTACATATGTAGTTGGGTAGTTACTGTGTTGTTTGGTGAAACGGATTAGAAACAACAATAACTACATATTCAAGACACAATACATAGGTTTAAGACCTAATTTCCATTCTCCTAATATAACCTGCTATGTTTTTGGCCACTCACTGTTTCATAAAAAATTTCATGGTAGTAACTGTCATAAACAATGCTTACTAAACTTGAATCAATCTCTATAAGTGTTAAACCTAAACAATCCTAATCAGCTGAATAAAAGTCATTGACAAAAAATGTATCTTAAAAATCAATGAATACGACCAAAAAAAAAACACCTATTCTCAAAACACACAACATCAATTGACAAATCCTAAAACAAAAAAAAAATATCTGGCAAACATCTTAGCAAGCGCAGAAGAGTTCTAGTTAAAGACCCTAAACAGAGGCACCATCAATATACTTCATCAAGAAACTTCAGATGAATCAAACCATAGAAAACTCATAAAGAATTTTATAAAAAACGACAACTGGAAATCTCGAGAACTCAGGTAACTCAATTATGAAGAGGACAAAGATGAATCAAAGGGCAAAGTTAATGTTAGCTAGGATTAATTTTAGTAACAGGTAAAGCAACTGAAATCGTTTAAAGAAGCTTTCTTTATTTTTTTCCCACTTTTTAGGATCTGAGAATCCCAAACAGGTGAAGGCAATTTTTTTACCAAAAAAAATACCTGAATAACTATTTTTTTTTATAAAGCTCTATCTTTTGCAGATGATATAGTTCTTAATGGTCATAGACATTTTTTATACTATGAAAGATGTCAAAAACATGATGATAAACCTCTCTTATGAATTAATACTGATCATGTTATAGCAGTTATGAAAACACTTTAGTTTGTAATCCCAAATAGAGGCCCTCATTACACTTAATAATAACTGTAAATCACAAGACTAATCATGTACGCCTAACTGCTTATCCAGAAGAGGTACCTCGATCGAAAAGAAAACCCAACCGTGTATTGCTACTATTATCAACAACTGAACCTAAAAGGGAGCCTAAACACAAAAGTATCTTACCTCATAACTAATGATAATCTGACTACAATCACTACACCTATGGTAAAAAAAAAACCAAAACTATAGATGCAGATTCCGTTTACAAATGATGACCGAAAATAAATCCTAAATATACAGAGGCAAAAGTAAAGAATCGATAGGGGGATCTGAAGCCATCCATTACTTGATTCAGCAAACGATGAACAGATAAGCAGATAACTTCAAGAATTCAAAGTAAAATCCGAATAAAAAGTGAAATTTCATGGATACAACAAACAATAAGGAGGAAGAGAAAAGGGAAGAACCTTAATTCAATAAGCGTTAGCGATTTGAGGTGGATAACTTTCTTCGAAACCGATGAAAACTTCTGCGAGAAAAGATGGAGGTCACGAAGCAATCGAGAGGGTTACGAAAAATTGGAAATCGTACCTGCAGATCGGGAGAAGAAGAGGGGTGAAAACCCTAAGGAGGGAATGAGGTGGTAAGTTAAATGAACCAAAGGACCAACACGTGTCATAGGCTAGCCACGTGTTTCATGAAGAAAAGATCCAGAAATCACGAAGGCCCAAAAAAAAATCGGGCAGACAGCCGATGAAAGGAAGGATCGAACTCAGGTGCTGCTGAAAACCAACATAGCGGCTCAACCAACTGGGCTAAATGAGAGAAGTGTTATGATTTGAAACACATGATATATAAAAAAGATCTGTGTAAGACAAAAAAATGGCACACAAACATAGGAGATGTTTGTGATTGTATATATATACAATATATATATATATATATATATATATAAATATATATATATATAAGGTTCAACTCATTATGAATAGTGTATTTGTTTTATTGAAATGGGAACAATACATAACCTCTCTAAAATAGATAAATTTATAACCTGTTTTCTAGTAATTAGATCAAGTAGTGATGTTCTGAACGAGTGTCATGTGTCAGTTTCTTTTATTTATTTATATTTTTTTTTAAACAGAAAGGGCATAAATAAGTTTTACCCAAAAATAAAACAACCCCCCTATTTTTAAAACGGCTAAAAAAAAGTATGAAGTCGGTTTTTTATGAAAAAAAAATACTATTGTACTCGTCGTTTTTTTATATTTAATTCGGATGTGCTCCCGACTTATTTCGAAGTTTTTTTAATGTCCGTCATTAACACCAGTGCTACAAGAGAAATGCACCGGCGCTAACAGAGAAATGCACCAGTGCTACAAAAGAAAGTACTAGTGCTAATTTACTTTTAAGACGGACGTTCAAAAAAAAATTCCAAAAAAAATCGAGACCACGTCCAAATTAAAGATAAAAATGCGACTAGTCAATGGTATTTGTTTTATAAAAAACCGACTTCGAAAAAAAAAAGTTAGAGCCATTTTAAAAGTGAGAGGGGTAGTTTAGTTTTGGGGTAAATGACCATTTTACCCTTCCTGAAAAAACAACTTAGGTGATATGTGGCAACTTATTGGTGACTAGAATGAGTTCTTGAGTTATGTATACAATGAAGGTTATTAATAGTTCCATCCCCTTTAGGCCACATGAATTTAATAGTTGAATGTCATGCGGAATTAATCGATGAATTAATTTTTTTCTTCATTTTTTGTTTAACATCGTTGCGTACATAGCCATTTTCTATTTACCTTTTCTTTACGATACTTTCTTTTGTTTTTGCAGTCATTTTATCCTTATATTTATTTTATGTTGCACTTTAAAACTATAAATGTTTTATATACTCGCATTACTGTTAAATGTTAAATATTGTATATTGTATTATTATTGCATCATTACTACTCAAACTTTAATATGGACATTTTGCTTCCATTTGTTTTTAGTTTGTGTTTGTTTATATTTATTTGTGTTATTTATATTTATTTAATTATGTTCATTTGTGCTAGAGGTGTACAAACTTGTTTTTTAGTAGTTAGTTCCGGTTATAATTGGTTTCGGTTATGGGAGTTGATCATTCAAAACTGGTTAGGGGTATAACCGGTTCGGTTAGGGACCGGTTCTTGAGCAAAATATGTGTAATTGTTTTGTAATCGGTTTGACCGGTTCGAGACCGGTTAACCGGTTTTTTATCGGTTTTTACCGGTTTTTTCATAACCGATCTATAACCGGCATGTGAGCATGGGGGTGGAACCAGATGGTAACCTCCGGGCCGGTTTAAAACCGAACCAGTTTCACTAGTAACCACTTTTATGTTCTAACCGTGGTCGTTTTTTTTTTTCCGTAACCGGTCCTGCAAATGGTTATAATGTTCACCTCTAATCTGTGGTATTAATAAACGAATAAAATGAATATTTCTTAACAGATGAATAAGAGCATACCCATTTGTTCGTTTTTGCGTTCATTTATTTGTTCCATTAAAGTTCAACAAACGAACTAAACCAAACCACGTAAATATTCCTCAGTCAGTTTACAAGCCTAATGGTGAGCCACCTCGACCCATACATATCATCTTTTAACAGCAAACACTGAAAAATGTATAATGCCAAGTTTTTATTTATTTTATTTTATATAACATGTGTTGTATTTTATAGGAACTATAAGTGATACGATAAAGCTTAAGAGTGTCAGGAAAAATGCAGACTCGTATTGTTGCTTTCAAGATGCAGGTGTCAGTTGTTACGATAAAGCTCAAGAATGCAAGAAAAATTGCAAAACTAAATGCGGATAAATGGGCTAGATTAACGAGATTTCAACCACAAATAAAAGAATAAAGTAACCAAATTGTTGCCTATCTCTTTAAGCTACATTATCTTTATTTACTTTTCATTTATGCAATTCGGTTTAGACCGGTAAAATCTTAACGGGTTTGAAGACTCACATGTTAAACTCGAACAATACTTGTATATTTATTCATGTTAAAGATATTAACGACATGCTATTGATTTGCTATTGAGTACCAATAGCTAGCAGCGGATCCAGAAATTTGTTTCAATGAAATTACTACTTTTAGATGTTCCAATTTCATAGAGACATACATAAAAAATTCGATCTGGGGTAGTTCGGTTCAGTCACATAATACAAATACCCTACAATAATAAAGAAACACCGTCATTAGAGTTTAAAATATATAATATAGGTATAATGATCTTTACAAATAAAAAAAAATCCTAGAGCGGTAATTTTTTAGGTTTAATTGTAATTGGATTGAATTAGACTTATAAAAATGTAACAAAAGGATGTTAAGGACAAGAGTTGAACATGCGTCTTGTTAAAACACGTAACGGATCTTTTCCAAATCATAGAAAGATAGAGACAGAGAATCTAGTCATTGAATGTGTCAAAAGATTACAACCGAAGAAGTATACATCAATGAAGCTCTGGAGAGGTTAGACAGACCTCTCCTCTCAACACAAGACCAAATGACCAAAAATCTTAATTGCTAAGCTAGACTCCACCTATTTATAGGTGACACTGCCCAACGAACCAGCCTACCTAGCGAACCATTGGTTCACTGCACGGTTCGTTGGCAACCTAGCCTAATCAACAATCAAGACTATTACATAATTCGCACAGTAACGACCACATCCGGAACATGCTCTAACACGTCTAAAGAATCTAATGACAAGCATGCACAAAGTTTAACCATTAGGACAAGAAATATAGTTTTTTACATTTGAGTAAATTACAGATATCGTCTATGTGATTTGCACGAATTTCATCTATTGTCCATAGGTTTCATTTATTACAGCTATGGTCCAGAGGTTTGCACTTTTGTAACACCTTTAGTCCTTCTGTCTAACTTCTGTTAATTTTTTAGTTAAATTTATTAGAATACCCATTATACCCTCATCCTTTTATTTAATAAAAACAAAAGAAAAAGAGAAAATAAGAAAATGCAGCTTTAAAGGATGGTCATGGGTCCCACATTTTTTAGATTCCTTTCAAGTATTTTATTGTTTTAAAAAAAAGAAGGCTGGGTATAATTGTCTTTTCGCACACACCTACCACAATATTTAACGGCCAATCAATAAAAGAACAAATGGTGTTATAAAAGTGCAAACCTCTAGACCATAGACGTAATAAATGAAATCTAGGGACGAAATGTGAAATTCATACAAAACACAGGAACGATCCCCGTAAGTTACTCTTAAAATTTTATCCAATTATATATATAGTTATACCTTGAGAAAAAACAATTGAGTCTCTCCCGAAAATATAATTCTACATAGATGTGAATAAAAAACCATATTCCTATGACTCCATACCCATATATCTAAATCCGCCTCTTAGTATCTTAGTATCAAAGATAAATATCTCAAGTTATGCACATTTTCAGTTAGTTATTACACAAGACTGTTTATTTGAACTAACTTGAAATATGACTAATCATGTTTCTATGATAGAACAAAAAAAGCCTCATCTAACAGTTCAGCAGGTGACAAATGATATAACAACAGTAATATTATCACGTTTTCCACCATGTTAAAGAAACCTGCTTCTTGAGTTGCGGTAGAGAACTGAGATAGTCATTTCTTGTCTAGCGCTTTCATGTGTGCCAACTCGGCAATAACCATATAAAATCATGCAGCATCAAAACCAGGTGATACTCATAAAGCGCCAGAGTAACATGTGCTACCCCTCAAACTCGCACGCGAAGTGGAAAATTTATTAGTATTTTTGGGTTTTTATGTACGTGTGTTACCCCTTAAAAAACCATTAGACCATTATCTAACCTAAATACCATTTAAGAGGGTTTGATGTAATTTTGTTACCCCTTAAAAGACCATTAAACCAATTTTCGGCCAAAAAATTTAGATTTATGGGTTTTTATGTACGTGTTAGCCCTTAAAAAACATTAGACCACTATCTAACCTAAATATATTTTAAGGTAGGGCTCTGTCCGCCGCTCCTTCCCCTTGGACCATGCTCTATCTCGGAAGTGTTGCCCCCCGAACCCCTCGCCGTTGGGCGTAGATAATCACACACCATCAAAAAAGACGTACATAGTCACACAATAAGTACATAATGCACGTTCCACATTAAAAAAGGTATATCTATAACGATACTAAACTCGGATTAGATGTAATAAAATTCTCTATTTTATGGTATATTTTTTATAAATGATGAAGAATGTAAAAATTATTCGATTTTTAAAAAGATGGTGGAACTTATTTACCCATATAAAAAAAGTCAACAAAAGGTTGCTATTACTTTTTTATACTCCAACCAAGGGTAAAGTTCATGTAAGAACCATTATCTATTATACAAACTTGTAAGAACCAAAGGAAAACTACATCAAATAAAGTTTTTTTTGGGTAATTTGATATTTTTTTAATTTAATTTCACGTATATCCACCCATATCCACCCGATGACTTAAAAAAAAGTTTCTTTTTGCCTGTCCGACTATGTTGCATATATGCAACATATGAAACATATAATGTTGCATACATGCAACATGGTATGTTTCATATGTTTTATATGCAACATACCATGTTGCATATATGCAACATTATATGATTCATATGTTGCATATATGCAACATAGTCGGACATACAAAAAAAAAACGATTTTTGTTTAGTTTTTTGTTTTTTTAGATAGTTAAGTTGCCATCATGTGTATAGACATGAAGGAAAAAAGAAGAAGAAACACAAAAATTATCTAAATAATCTTCATTCAATTGAAATTTAATTGTTTTTACATTAGTTCTTAAATTTGTACAATAAAAATGATTCTTACATGAACTTTACCCCCTCCAACCAAATCTTTGGAAGTTTTAATTTATAAAGGAGGCCACGTGATCTCAATCATTAAATGATCAAATGTCTAAATTCCTTCATACACATCGCATGAAAAATGTCATGTTAATTTGATCACGCCCATATATAATATCAATATTTTCATTAGTATTTATTTTATTAGTTTACGTGTATGTGAGTGATACCAAGTAAAGGAAATGCGAGCCTCAGTTCTCGTAACACACCTTTTGTATTTTAAATGTATTCATGCAAAACTCGTGAAGCCTTTAGTTTAATTGTGTGCTAATATAATTGTTGCAGATTGTAATCAATTTTGAATAGATTGTGGTTGAAAGAATTTGGCATGAAGAATCTTCATGTGAGCACTCTTCTTGTTCTTCTTCTACTTTGTATGGCTAAAGGTAAACTATTCAAAGCTTTATTTGAAATATAAATACAAATGTATCCAATATGGGCCATATGGCCATATGTATATAAGCGATCCATCATTTCCATTAATGATATGTCACACCCTCAAAATCCACCTGCGGAGTATAACCGTGAGGCGTGTGACAAACCAGAACCTGAGTCATTAGCCATAGTTAAGCATGCAAAATATAGTTTCAAAACACACACTGACACAGTTTAAACAAATGAGGAAGCAAAATAAGTAAGTAAAAGTCTTGCACAATATACGCGCCCAATACCTTAATGAAAGTAAATAGCCAAAAATGATTTTAACCGATTATTAGACTCATATGAGATGCATGCGTCCTAATCGTGCTTTGAATCTAGATACCTGAGAAAACATGCTAAATATGCCAACACAAAAGTTGGTGAGTTCAAAGGTTTAAACAAAATGTAAGTTCAAGAGTTTGCAGAATTGTAATCACGGTTAGATCGTTAGCTAGCTAGGTTGTGTTTCAATACCACTATGCGTTCGCAACCGAAGCGTGACTGTTTATGTTTGTTGCCTTTCCGCCTTGTCTAACACGAAAAAGGGTGTTGATTAGGACAAATATTACACCCGTTTGACATTCGGTCAAGTTAGAGCGACTAACTCTGGCGAGGTTTGTCAGACCCAGTAGTACTACTCAATACTTCCTCGCTATAATCCATATATTAACGGTCTGATATGTTAAGGACTTTTAAGCGTGTTATGTAAGCACATCAGTGTAAAGAGAGTATAACTGAATTACCAGATCTCAATGTTTGTATGTATGTTTGTAAGCATGTTTTCTCCCCCCAAAGGAGATACTTAAAAAACGGGACACTGAACTCACCTTAGGGTACTCGGCCAGAGTTTGTAACCAAAAATATAAACACATGACTTCCTATGAGTCACTTAATTAAAATGCGTGTGAGATTGCAATGTAGAAACACTTAGACTGACTCAGTCGATCCTGGCGACCCGTTGGTGACACAATTAGTAGTTGCGCTATTTGTTTGACTCCACCTTCCACGTACGGAAGGTTTCTATTGTAGGAAAGTTTTCATATATAGTATATTTCCATGTATAGCAAGTTATTAAATAAAACATGCAAAAACGTGTTACACGTATTCTAGCATGCAACTAAGTTGCTAGGAAACATCCACACACACATGATCATAAGCTAGCTTCTTAATGCATCAGGTATGTCTCATACATAATCATATTGTTCATGTATAAATATAAGTTATCCAAGTCTCATACAAAAACCTTCCAATTAAACAAGTTGGGCACAACATATACCTCGATGATTTAGAGTCGCTAACTAGGCTTCTAAATTATCCCATTTCATTACCTTCCACAAAATGATAGGCTCTCAAACTTTGCATAAAGATTCCTATATGTATCATGGTCACATTCCAAACATAGTCTCAATTAAATCATTGGTCTTTAATGATCAAATATATTAAATTATCTACATGTTCCAGAAAAATAAGGTTGTTGCGCACTGTTTTTGTGGTAGCTAGAAAAAGGGTCAAATCTCCATGAACTGGAGTGCTACCACTTGGAAAAGAAAGCTAACACTGCAAATTTTATTCTTGAAAAAGAATCAATCAATTCCGTTAAGAATTGAGTGAGTTGTGGCCTCCTAAAGTCGACCCATTTTCTTGACAGCAAGTTGTCCCAAAAACGGGTAACATCTAAGATTGCTTAAAAATCCATTTGATCACTTTTTATGAGTTCTAAACCACATGGGATTTTAACCAACTCTTGTTAACACTCATAACAACAATAACCCAGATCATAATCATCAAAAATTGCAATCAAATACCACGAATAATCCACGGAGGCAGTTGATAAGCATCACGTTAATTTACCTACATGGTTTTCATGCAACTTAGTTCTCAAATTCTTATACTACCACAAAGATACATCATTTGCACATCATTATTAAGCATTTAAAAATTTGTGTTTCTTGTGTGCATCATATAAAAATATCTATAAATCTGGCCACATGAATCATCATAAACATACTAGCACACATGGCATGTAGTTAATACATCCTAAGCACATGAAGTCTAGAATTTGAAATCTACACCTTGCCACACAGCACCTCCACGTAAGACTTAGATAAGCCGCAATCACATGAAATTCCTTTCATAAAACAACACGTCCTCATGCATGATCAGTAAAGAACACCCAGGTCAAAACCCATTAGGGTTTTTCGAACATACATGGTACCGGGAATAAGAAGGAGGTACCTTTGGTTTGTTTTGCTTTCAGTTGACCTTGGAACTCTTGTGATGCGTCCAGACTGTTACACAGTGCTTGAGAACCTTCAAAATCGTGAAAAATAGCAGGGAAGGGAGCTAGTTTGTTGAAGCGCATTAGGAGAGATGGAGGGGTGGGGTTGTGTGGTGAAGAGAGAGAGGAAAAGGAGGAACCGTAAAGTGAAATGGAGAGGGGATGTACGCTTGTTTTGGAGGAGGTCAGAGATAATCTAGGAGTTTAAATTAAGGTTATACCAAGCCCCCATTAGTCCTTAAAAATTTAGGTCGAGCCCCTCCATATTTCCTAGTTTGAAGTTTGCATGATCAGTTGTTCTAAACTCGATGTTTCGTAGCGCTCGAGCTAACAATTTAATCGTTACGTATTTCATTTGTTTATGTAAGGATTTCTAAATAAAGTTGATAGGTCATGATGAGCTCAATTAACACGTAGCATACATGAGAATAAAAATCACTTGAATCGACTAACATTCAACGTCACATAAAATCATAAAGTTATGAGTTATGCAATTTATGTTTTTCGTTAATGCTTTATTAGTTAGTCACCAACCGTCCAGGATCGACTCGACTCTTGTGTAATTGTTCGTGAACTCGATGACACATCTAACAATCCTATTAGATGTATGAATGCATTTACGCTTGATAAACTGAATGTTAGTGTTTGTCAAGGAATCACCTGAATTTGCCGGGTGTCACATCATCCACTTGTTGAAGGAATTTTCGTCCCGAAAATTACGTAATGTCGCTACTTTGCTGGAAAAAAAAAACATTCCCAGTTGTCACATCATCCCCTTGTTGAAACAAATTTCGCCCCGAAATTTAGCTAGTACTTTTGATGGTTAAAATTTGTCTGTTTGAATACTAAGGATATTTTCGCATTGTTTGATCATCGCGTTTCCACACAAACTCTCATCCACGCCTCAAGTTTCCAATGGAGCTTGAATATCGGAATTTTGTTATGCTTGAGTTGTTTATGTTTCCATCTTGGTCCATCACTTCCACTGGTTACTCAGTTGAATGCAATTGTTTATCGGTTTCCTACTCCTCGAGTGAAACGATGAGTGTTTTATCTGAGAACCACTTCTCAGGTTAGATCATGGAATGTGTTGTGTATACTCTTAAATCATCCCGATCTCGAATGGTCCTATGCACCATGCGTTTGGTTTTTCCCGTTTTCCGAAAACGGATGACCCTTACTAGGGTGAGACCTTTAGTACGATGTTTGTCGGCAAAAATCTCTTGATGATGGCGATACATTGCCATATGGTCTCGGGTTTGCATGATCCTTTCCGGTGTCTCATGCACGGTTCAGGATTTGTGAGCTAATTATCAATAACCTCTGCCGAGCAGGTGGGTGAGCTACATGTTTGTTCGTAAAATGCCACAAGCGGTGCCGTCTTGATGCTATTGTGATACTGTTTGTCGTAGAAAACTCCACCAAGTGTGAAAAGTGTTTACCAAATGTTGTCGATATCCATCTCGCATGCCCTAAGCATGTATTCTAATGGTTTGGCTAGTTTGTTCGCTCTGTGCATTAGTTTTGAAAGTGATATGCAGTGTTCGTGTCCAAGTGTGCTCTCAACACCTTTGGTGATCCTCTCTAGGAAAGGGGTGTAAATCCAGTTTTTGGAGTCGATATGTTTGAAGTGGCACCCCGTGCCGTGAGATGATCTCCCTCATGTAGATCCGGGATGACTTCTCCATTCTACTCGTCTCTTTAATCGTTCGGAAGTGTGTCGATTCAGTCAATTAATCAATGATCGCCCAGATCATACCACATTTGCTTGATATTCGAGGTAGTTTGGTGTTAGAGTCCATAGAGATTTGTCTCTACTTCATAGAGGAATGTTTCCGGTTGTACTAATAGTCCAGATGGTTTCTGATATACCGTCCTAATCTTGGATCAAGTCAGGCACTTTCTCATATACGTTTTAAATTTTGGATTTCGTGTTCGGTCATCAGTAGAGTGCTTTCAAATGTTTGTAGTGCGTATCCGAACCAGGATGAGCAAATCATCGAGAACTACGAGCTTTATCCCTTACCAGTTCTCTTAGATCCCAATATCGAGGTACCCATGTTAGTCCTGAAAAAGGTGGTGGATCTTATCTGATTCGTCTTCAAAACGCTTGTTCGTTACTCGTAGAGATATCATCCTTACATTAGCTTCTAACATTGCCTCGTGTTAAGCATCCCAAGTTTGCTTTGATAGTCCAGTGTATATCGTAAGTTGAAATGATCGATCTTTTCTGCTCAAGAAACCAGCAATAACGCTGGCCTTGCCTGAATGATGACTAGGGCTAGTTCTTGATTTAACGCCCAGTCTCGCTTCCAAAACACCATTAGTGTTTATATATAGGGAGTACCGCAGCTAACCCACCACACCTTTGGTATTCCAGAAGCGTACTAGTTGCCTACGAGAACCTTTATCCCTCTTGTTAGTAAGTAGACAAGGCTCATGGTAGTAGTTACGCAATAGGGTTCTATCCCATGCCATTACACATGAGCATCCACGCTCATGCTATGCTCTCTGAAATCTTGTAATCTTAGCGGGTGGTGTGTTTGATACCATACAGATAATGTCTCCATAAATAGAATGATTGATCATTAAAGAGAATGAACTAAATCCATGTCTCTTGTTCAATTGATGTCTTATACGGAAAGGAACTAATGACTTTGAATTACCATAAGTCAAAACTACAACGCGAGTTTGAAGATATACCATGGTTGCTGACTTGAAGTGTCATAACTGGTTGGGACAACCATGTGTAGCTAGAGCACCTCTGACTGTTTCTTCTAAAGTTGTCGAATTTTGTCCAAGTGGGAGATTGTTGGATATTGGATGTCCGAGCCTGACAACACCAAGAACCCGACCCGGTTAGACCCGTAAAGAGTTACACTGAGGACAATGAGATAAAAATCCGCTTACTTGGTTAACTGGTAATTCACGGAAATATGTAATTAATTAATGTTTATTCATGATTAATAAACATGTAATTTAATTATGAATAATTATCCTTACGTTAATGAACGGAGAAAAACATTTCGATTTTATCGGTTAATGTTTGTGGTGAAACAAATAAATGGTTATTTGTATTTCTCGTAGTTTACGACTTGGACAGTTATTAATAAACTTGTTTTATTAATAAATCGTAAACATTGATGGTTCGTTTCGATTAAAGATAATTAAGGTGGGGCTTGAACTGAAATTAGTCGGCTTATAAATAAGCGACTAAGAATTAGGGTTCGACGCTAATCCTCTGCGCCACTTTTCCCATCGCCCCCCCTCCCCTCACGAATTCTCTCCCTCTCTCTCTCTCTCTCTCTCTCGACAATCTCCTTCTCCTTCCTCACGGAAGCCCTAGCGATTGGAGATCATCTCTTCGTTTCTTGCAAACGATCAATAATGAATCATCATCATCACCACGCGAGACCATCACGGCCGCCACCACCCTCAGGGAGCCGCCACCGCCGCCGTCGCCACCTCTTCTTGGAGCCGCCGCCACTGCCACTCTTAGTCAGCATCGCGACTTTGTTTTCTCCGTTTCACCACGACACCATAACCTTCCTTGCTCGTCGTCTTTTCACGACGCCAACGAAGCGAGCCTTGTCGCCGTCATTGTTTCATCGCCTCGGCTAAACCCTATCCGCCATCACCGTCTTGACACGTTGGTGCTCACTCGTCGCCACCATAAACCGAATCGTTGCAGTTTCCAACGAATCGGTTTAAGACGGTGCTTGCGATTTTGCAAAACGATTTGTTCCGAATGTCTGATCGTTTTTCCATGAAACCCTAGCATCATCACATTGTCCCTCGGTGTCTCTAACGTTTGTTAGTTCACCGCGAAGGTATATCTAAACTCAATTTTAGTTTAGATGTTTAATTTCGATTTTGTAAATATTAGTGTTTTTCGTGTTAACCGGTTTAACGCGAAATGGTGTTTACGTGATTATTTTGGTGATCGTGATCCTGTTGACACAATTTCGATACCTATGGTTTACGCGTCTAAAATTAGTTAAATTATTAATTCCGTTGCGTAACGGATTACGGGTTAATCCGTTTTAACTCTTAATTAACTAAACCTGGTCGGTAATGTTTTAATCAAACCTATAAGTTTCTTTTAACGTCACCGGGCACCCGTATACCACTGTCGTAACCCAACATGCTCTCCTCCACTACCACCCTCATCAATCGCCACCACCACCTGATATCAATCTCCACCACTGATACAAATGAAAACCCAAATGAAATCCCACATAAAAACCCTTTTCAATGAAATCACAATATCTCCGCATCACAATTGAAAACCCTTTTCAATTTTATTGAATCAAGGAGAGAAATTGGTTAAGATATCAGAATCCTTTCAAGTTTTTTGAATTCATGGCGGATTCGTGTTTCTGGCAGTGGTGGGACTGACGGAAGTGGGGAGATTGCAAGTGATTGTTAGTGATGGTTGAAAGAGAGAGTGGGGGGTAGGAGTTGCAATTGTAGAGAGTGAGAGGAGATACAGATGGGTGGATGTGGTTGCCGATTTGGGGTCGCCGACTTGGGGTCACTAGTTAAAGTGTGCGAAGGTGGGATATATTAGGGCAGAGAATAAAGAGATGACTGCATTTAAATTAACATAATAGTTTTATAAAATTAAAAGAGTAGTCCTTCAAGTAGTTTAAATTACACATTTAGTCCCCAACAAGTAAGTTGACTAAATTGCCCTCATGTGCAATGCATGTGACCAGTTTTAAGAGCCAAATGTAATGTCTGTTAAGGCATTGTGTAGCAAAGTTTGAATATAAATGACTTTTGTTTTGCTAATTTCCTTAGTTTAAGTACCAAGTGAAATTTAGTAGTGGGGAGGGTGGGATGTAAACAACCTTTATCTTCACGACAAAGGATAAAGAGACTGATTCCAAAGAAACCACGAACTCTGGAGTACATGCGTACAATGAATGTAACTCATTATGAAATTTAGGTAATTCTTAAAGAACGTAAGTTGTAATTTGCTCATTAAACTATATATTACAGAGTTTAACTCATTATGAATAGCACATTCGTTTCACTAGGCCACGTGGCTTCAATAATTGAATATAACGTGATATCAATCGATGAATTAATTTTTTTCTTTAACGTTGTTGTGTAGTCATTTTTTAATGTTTTCTTTACGATGCTTAGTTTATTTTGTTTAACGACGTTACGCAGTCATTTGCATTTCTGCTTACTTTACGCTGCACTTTAGGAATGCAGTTGTTCTGTATACCCGCGTTACTCCTAAAAGTTGTATATTGTATTTTTTTAACGGCAAATTTGGATTAGTGACGGTCCACTGGCATCACTTGATCATCTACATTCCTCATCAGAAGGAAACTCATCATAGGTGAAAAACCCCTGACCAAAGTGGAAACCCTTTTTTTTATCATGGGCGAACTTGATACCCAAAGACCTCTCATTTTTAATGTATTTGGGTACCTCATCTCAACCTCTTCGGCTAAGGATTATTGGTGTTGTATATTGTATTATTGTTGAATCATTACGACTTATAAACTTTAATATCGATATTTTACTTTCATTTGCTTTTACGTTGTGTTGGTTTATTTTCATTTATGCTTCTTTGTGTTTATTTATATATATTTATCTTTATGTTCATTATGGTATTAATAACGAATAACGAATACAAATGTTTTTTTTAACGAATGAATAAGAGCATAACCATTTGTTTGTTTAAGTCTTTGCGTTCATTTATTTGTTCCATTAAAGTTCAACAAATGAAGTAAACCAAACTGCGTTAATATTCATCAGTCGGTTTACAAGCCTAATGGTGAGCCACCTTAACTGCTTGACCCATACATATCATTCTGTTTTAATAGCAAACATTGAAAAATGTATAATACCAAGTTTTTTTTTTTTAATTTTTTATAACATGTGTTTTATTTTATAGGAAGTATAAGTGATACGATTAAGCTCAAGAGTGCCAGAAAAAATGCAGCCAAGTATTGTTGCTTTTCAGTACATGCGGGTGTCGTATGTTACGATAAAATTGAAGAGTGTCAGAAGAAATGCATAACTAAATGCAGCTAAATGGGCAACATTAACGAGATTTCAACGACAAATAAAAGAATAAAGTAACCAAATTGTTGCCAATCTCTTTATGCTACATTATCTTTATTTAGATTTCATTTATGCAATTCAGATTAGGCCGGTAAAATCTTATCGCGTTTGAAGACCGGTGTGTTAAACTCAAACAATACTTGTATATTTATTCATGTTAAAGACATTAACGATATGTTATTGAGTACCAAGGCAAATATATTAAGTTATGCCCATTTTAAGTTATTTATGCAACTTGAGTTATAAATATGTGTCCATGAAAGAACCAAAACGCCTCACTCAACACAGAGCAAGTGACAAGTGATACAACAAGTGATATCATTAAGTTTTCCACCATGATGACGAAAACCTGCTTCTTAAGTTGTGCTAGAGAACAAAAACTATCATTTCCTATCTAGCGCTTTCATGCACGCCAACTCGACAAAATATGAACAACTTACCTCACCGGTGCTTGGTTGATCACCTTCATTCCCATATGCAAGCTTATAAGTAAAGTTGAAATCATGTTGTTGGTAGGAGAGTGAAAGATGGTGCAACCATCTCTTAATACAACAAACCCGCTATCGCCCAAATTGATGGTGACGTGAAGACCGTCATCTTTTAGGATTATGATGCATGTTGTAGATGAACCCTGGGCTTTTGTGGCTAGGTGAGCTTTACCCTAGACTCACGTTGGGTCAATGCCATCTTTTGGTTCACCATGTATTGCTTTTACATAAACCGGCATTAACACCAACATCTGCCCAACCACCGACACCATCTGCTACACCCATTATTTTTTCTTCTACATAAATTGACTGTAACATTTCGGTAAACCTGGTTATCCGTTTTGGATTCGTTTTCGTAATCCAAATTCGTTATTGATAATTGAATGAAATATTATGTTTTATTTTTAATCCATATGTGATTAGATCTATTATTATGTTCGTTGATCAGTTTGATGTTTAATTTATCTCTATTTCGGATTTTACCGCGAACGCGCCATTGATTTCGTTTAACCGTGTATCTCTAGTAATCTAAGCATGTATGAGGCATGTGTGTAATACTAGTTACATACACAAGTAATACAAGTGAAGATGTGTGAAAGTTTAAGGTTTAGAACGCAACGACGGAAGTTTGGTAAATCCCGCATGATTTCGACTTTAACCGGGAGATCACATTTTTTAGTATCGTATGTAAAATTTATCATATTTATGAGTCTAATAATCATAAATGATATCACGAGTCATCACACACTAAATTGAGTCATGAAACGTTGGTGACCCTACGTGTGCATTTTTATGAATTATGTGGCGTATTTATATTCGTTTTGAGGGGATTAAATGTGGTTAACATGATGAGATGATGAATTGGGTAATTTGGATGAAACGAGACTCGAAAACATCATAAAACAAAGAACCGAGCGCGTGAATCGAGAAATCAAACAAGTATTGGTACGTGTGGGTTTTAGGTGCTACGCCTAAACCCACCCCATGCTTTAGGCGATACGCCTAAGACCCATTTTCCATCAAAGCCTAATTTTTGCTCTATTTAAACATCCTTAGCCTCCATGCTCCTCATTTCTCAATCCCTAATCACCCAAAACGGCCAAAAAAAACCCTGATCTTCATCTTGCACCACCATATCTTGATTTTGGGAGATTGGATTTGGAAGATCAAGGCTTGGATCATCATTCTTCATCCCCTTCTTCATTCTTTTGGTTTTCTTGTAAGTACCCCTTCTTGTTCTAGTAACTTTGCATGATCAAGATTTGGTATTTTAGATGATTTTCGGTTAGATCTAAGTCACTTATGATGCTAATTGCTAGATCTAGTGGTTCACGATCAAGTTTGATTTTATGCTACAAAATGATGAGATTAATGTCATGCGTGCTCTTTAGGGTCAGATCTATGGATACCAACATCAAGTTTTGATTCTTATGTTATGAAATGGTGACATCTATACCATGCATGTTCTTTAGGGTTAGATCTATATATATCATCGTCAAGCTTTGATTTTTATTTTATGAAATGATAAGATCTACGCCATGCATGCTCTTTAGGGATAGATCTATGAATATCATCATCAAGTTTTGATTTTTATGTTATAAAATGATTAGATCTATGACATGCATGCTCTTTAGGGTAATATAGTGATTTCATCATCAAGTTGGATTTTTATGTGGTAACATGATAAGATCCATGCCATGTATGCTCTCCTATGTTAGATCTATTGATTTCATCATCAAATAATAATTTTCATGATGTAATATATGATTAGATCTAGGGTTGATCTTGATAAAATTGAATGTATGATGTTACATGATGATATAGTCATTAAGTTGACCTAAATTGACTTCCATGATGATATTTGTATATCTAGGGCTTCATGAATGTGTCCTTAGTTTTAGGATTGGCCCTTGTTATAAATCATAACGTATGTATCACCATAACAAATCACCAACAAATCGTGAGCAATCATGTTTGTCATGTTTCACTGGACCATAAACATTATTTATTTGTTTACTTATTTATTTATTTGTTGGTTCCTTCCCCTACCTCGTTGTTCAATCGTCCAGGTGATCTCTTGGTTTGACCTCACACCGTTATTGTTGATTTTGTTTCTTCGGCACGTCTTCATCATCATGTGAGTATCATAGCCCCTTTTTCTTTTAAAATTTTGGGGTGCAACATATACCGTATCAAACTCATGTTCTTTAATCTATATTTCTGAAACTACATGCGAATTCTATGGTTGTCCTATGTGCTCTTTTATGTGGACTTGTGTGGATCATTGCTATGGATTTGCTTGAGTTTTCTTGTTCTTTGTTTGTGGGTCATGTTCATGTTCATGTTCATAGACGTATCTCAGTAACTATAGATCCGTTGGTTTGGCAACCCACCTAGCCTGCCTGGTATTGGCGCGAGGTGATTGAAAGCCTAAATGACGAGGGTTTGAAAACGTCGACCCCCATGTGCTTTAGTTCATTACTTTTTTTTACCATACTTGTGCTACATCCGACTCATTGAATCGCATGCTTTAGTGTATATATTGGCATAGAAAATTGGATTTTAATAATCCCAACTATTTTTTATTGGCCAATAATAATCCATGCTCCGTTTTCCCCTACAATGAAACCTTTTTTTTTTAAATTGGAAATTAACAGACCGCGATTAACCGCCACCTTTGATTTTTTTTAACTCTTTGATGATTGGACATCACGGTAATGTCTTATGTAACATGTTTTTGATGTCTATGAAGAAAAATTTTCAGAAAACAATCATCTAAACACAACATTCTTCTGCAACCGGATAATAAAAATTTAATCACACCATCAAAACATATAAAAATCCTAAAAAAAAAACCTTTGTGTCTGAGCACAGTCATCAAAAAAATGTCAAATAAGACGTTACCATGATGCCCAATCATTAAAAAGTTATTTTTTAAAATGACCGTTAAATGTTTTAATACGGTTTATTAATTCCTAATTTTCGAAAAAGAATAATTTATTATAAATTTATAAAAAAGAAAACGAAATATAATTTATTATAGGGACTATAGTCATAGTTAGTTACAATTATTAAAACAGCTAGTCAGTGATCCGGGAAATATCCGAGGCTGTGATATAATAAAAATTATACGAAGTAAAAAGTGAGCCTAAATTGAAAAAAAAATTGAACTAAATAATACATAAAGCTAAAGAGCCGATAAATATTAAATAATATTAAATTTACAAGATATAGAAAAGAGACTTGAATACAATATTTTGGTTACATTCGTCTGGCGATCATCTTTATCTAAAATTAAGATTCTAAGACCCTTTTTGCTCTTCACTCTTGATATAGCAACGTACAGCTGGCCATGGGAGAGTACCGGAATATTTAAAAATAGTCAAACTCTAGACAGCCATTGACCCTTGGCTTTTGTTTATGATCATTGCAAAACAAACCGAAATTGATAGTTGCCTTCTTTGAAATCTGAAAGCAATCCGCTTATCTGTTGGAATCGATGAAAGTTTCAGAATAAACGTTCGATAGCCAATATTCTTTGTTAATGTAAGAACCTTACATTTATTCCAGATATAAGAGGAAGTTATGCAAGAACTAACACGTCTTCAGGTGGCTAGGTATTCGTTTTATGTTATATTTACAACAATGCAAAAACGTCCATAACCATAAGCATCACCATAAGAAATCCAAACTTTCTTAGACCTTACTTAACCAATCGACATGGCAAACACATACAAAGACATAGAAAGCAAAGCACGTATCAAAGTGAACACACAGGACACGCATATCAAAGCTTCATTTCTAACTATTAACATGACTTTCAGAAAGTCTACGTTTCTTTTAACCTTCTCACAAACTTCAAAACTAAATAAACTATAAGTTGTATACCCCATTAATAAAAACTCATAAGAAAATACATACTTTAGAGTTCTAAAATCTACGTTACACAATTGTATCCATATAAAATTTTGGACCTAAGCATTCACAAAAACAAAAAAACTACAACGAAACTCAATGAGACATTTCATCAAAACACATAATCTACATATTAAACTATGACACTGATGTGTTGCAAACACATCTCATTTCCGGGGTCTTTTAGTTGGTTGTTTGAGTCAAGTTGAGTCGGTTTTCATTAATTTTAAGTGTTTTTAGTTAAGTTAGTGTCTTTAAGGTCTTGATGATGTTTTTATGAGTTTTGTAGGTTTTTGACAGATTCCCGAGGCCATGAGAGAAGTTAAGAAGAAAAATGAAGAAGTGCTGAACAAGAGGGTCCAGGCGTATCGCCTGGAACCTAATGAATGGGAGGCGATACGCTCGAAGAGGAAAGAGTCAACGCGGGGCTTAAGTCGGTTTGACCGACTAAATTGTCGCGACATGATCTGTAGGCGTATCGCCTAGAGATGATACACCTCCAAGCGATACGCTTGGAGGTCTAAAACCCGCAAAAGAAGTAATTCGAGTATAAATTCGATTTTAGGGTTCTAATTCGATATTCTGCACTGACGTTCGACTGAGAGACGACTAAGAGGCGATTTTTGAAGGCAGAGAAGGTGGAATCGAGTGGAGATCAACCCGGAATCATTATTCGACATTCAATTCAATCATCCGGTTTAGTTTCTTTATTCGATTTCTTGTATTTGATTAGTTCTAAAACCATGTTTAGGGTTAAAGATTCTGTCTTTATGGTTTCTTCTACTTTGATTATGGTGGTTGGCTAATTTTATACCACCACCTAGACCGTATGATGAACTTTTAGTATTTGTGATCTTGTTTGACCTTGGCAATTTGATTGATGTTTGCTTTCTATTCAATTCCATTGATTAACATGATTGTATGCATATGACCACTAGAATTAGGGTCTAAATTAACTTACTAAACTACCTAATCTGCGAATGTCTTTCGGTTTGGGTTGGGTAATCGATTGCGTGACAGTGTGTTTGTGATTGATTTGGTTATCTGTCTTGATTACCATTGTTTAGTATTTTAGTGAATTCCTTAAGTCTTGTGTGCTGCTCTAGTTAGACAAGCCGGGAGGTGATAACTAGGTTGGGTAGTTGGGTTCTCTAGTGGATTAGGATCACATCGCCATCGGGAGAGGGGTGCCCTAGGAAATTAGTTAGCTTGCTATTCCGTGTTAGTTGTGTTGATTAGTGGTAGTTCCTGCTAGCTTAAGGTGCCTAAGATTATTTCGAGGGTGGTTAGGTCTAGTTGAGGTTGGATGTACCCATAAGGTGAACTCTTGTCCGAACGTTAGAAGCAATTACTAGGAAGAACTTAAAAGGTGAACTAGGATCCATTAGAATTGTTAAGGTCAGGTTTGGTCATAGATGTTAATTGGGATTTGAGGTCTAGGTGGTGTCTTCCCTCATTTTGGTAGTTTCCTCAAGGTCTGCTTTGCTGTCATTCGTTAGTGTTAGTTTAGTTAATTAAATCAATCTTAAATCAAAACCCAAATTACTCAGTATTTCCATTTTCTAGGTCTAGGTTAAGTCTTGTCTTTAGAGTGTCCTAGGTTCGATATTCCGGTCTTACCTTAGTTTTACTATAATCCGACAGGTTCACTGCCTTAGGGTTCGGTTAGGTTTAGGTTCTTTCGGTAAAATTAGGTGTGTATTAGGTCTAGGTTTTAGGTCCATTTTATTAGTATTTTTAGTGTCGTTCCGAGCACATCAAGTTTTTGGCGCCGTTGCCGGGGACACTTGGCGATTGGCAAGATTAACTTAGGTCGTCGTTAGGAAATTTTGGGTCTTTTCGGTTTTTCCGTGTCTAGAGTCTTAGGATTTCCGTTTCGAGTCTAGATTTTTAGGTTTTATTTTTCTTGTAATTTTTTCTTCAGTCGTTTCCTCATTTTATGCCACACACCCGTTCACGAGGTCTTCCTGAGTTATCACCACTTTCTGATCCCGAAGCGGATATTCGTGAACGGTTTCGCCTTCTACGCACCGAGCTAGAGGCATTCATCATTTCCACCACCCACTCCAAACCATCATCTTCATCCACACACACCACACGCGACACCAAACTCATTGTAGAGACCTGATATTTAAGGCTTTCGCATTAGATTGATTTGGGCTTCTTTAGTTGTATTGGGCTAGTTTAATATGTAATTGTGTGTGGGCTTGGGGTCCGAATTGTATAGGTGGGCTAGGGGTTTTCCAAAACCCTTTAGCTATAAATAGGGTTATGTTATGTTTTGTAGAGTTTGCTAGTCAGTTTGTGTGTGGAGGTGATCATCGAATTCTCCATAGAGAATTCGATCAAAGGTATAAGCAGTAACCAGTGTTCAAGTCAATCGTGTTTCTACTAATCGGTTTGTTTCAATTGCGTTACATACTTTTCGATTACATTGATTTTTATTGTTCTTCTTGAATCATCTAGTTAAACCGGATTCCGCACGGTTTCACTAGACCAGATATCGCGTGAGGGTTTGTTTGATCCTTACAATTGGTATCAGAGCCAAGAAACGCAAGTTTCAAGGCTCTCGCGATATCCGATTCAAGTTTTTGTCAACTAACCGTTTGAGTTTTGTTGGTGATTTTCAGCTTTTAGCACTTTCGGAGGTGTTTTGTGCAGGTTACAACACGTGACAGAAGGTTCGGAAGGCTGTGCGTGTGCTTTTGAGACTTTTCGATCCTACTTAGCACTTTTCGATCAGGTTTTCTGGTCGAAAAGCCCTCCTCAGCCGCCTAAATCGATCGAGAAGCCCCCTTTGTGGCTTTTCGATCCATTGATCTTGCTCGAAAAGTCCCCTAAGTGACTTTTCGACCAGCCTGCCCAATCGAGAAGTCCCCTTTTGTGACTTCTCGATCTGTTTCACCGATCGAAAAGTCCCCTCAGAGACTTTTCGATCCGACCCTCTCAATCGAGAAGTCCCCTTGTGACTTCTCGATCAGCCTCCATTGATCGAAAAGTCCCCTGTGACTTTTCGATCCATTGTGCTTCTTGATCGAAAAGTCCCCTTTGAGACTTTTCGATCCAGCCCTCACTTTTCGATCGGATCAGACTTTTCGACCCGCTTCATCCCGATCGAAAAGTACTTTTCGATCAACTCGTTTCAGCCGTAAACCACTTTTCGATCAAGCTTTTTCGGTAGAAAACCCTTTTCGATCTACTTTTCGATCAAGCCACTTTCAACCGAAAACCCACTTTCCGATCAAAAAACCCACTTTTCAATAATCCAGAAGTTCAATCAAAGACATTCATGGCATCCTTTCTTCCAGGTAATTCTGTATCTGCCAGCAGCTCTGAGGTATGTCTTAATCCTAAATGTCAATCTATTTTCAACGAATCTAAAGAATGGCAAACTAAGTTTTTCAATGAAACATTAAATCGTGAATTTATTGATAAAGAATTGAGGGAATACAAAGGTAGAAGTAAAAACTTAAATGAGAAACTCGAAGCTGCTAAAATTGACATAAAAAATCTTCAAAGGGACTTGAGTAACAAAAACACATATCTGAGAGTTGCTAATGAAGAAATTGCCACATTGAAAACTGAACTTGAACAACTTAAAGGGCAATTAGAAACATCGCAAACCAAAGTTGAGCGAAACGGTAAGATTGTGTCAGAAATGATGAAGGCTAGCTCACTTTTCTACAACACAGACGCTCGTATGCGTCATCTAAAAGCCAACTCTGGTTTGGGTCTCGGTACTGAAATAAAAGATGAAAAGTCCACTCATACAGTACCGATGCCCCTGATGCATGAAATGATCTCAGATTATGAGTGTTCCAAGACTAACTTGGATGCTAAAGCTGAGATCGAAAAGAAATTGGCAGCTTGTCCTATTAAAATTTCTGCTCCTGTTTCTAACCCTATTACTTCTTGTGCAGACTGTGACGACTGAGAATTTTTTTTTCTTTTCTTTTTCTTGTGTCTAGCTCATTAACTTTTACCACGTTACACAATTTTCGAGGACGAAAATTCTTCAACAAGGGGATACTGTG
>JBCNJP010000027.1:31764879-31790738 GCA_039602395.1 Deinandra increscens subsp. villosa
TGATCTAATTGTGGAATCGTTGATAGGTCGTGATTTCTCAATTTCTATCTCAAATCAATAGTATTTAGACTTCTCAATTTCTCCCTTCTTCTAAATCATAGGTCGTGATAAGGGGTCTTTAGCAGATATGTCAACATATAAACTACAATGGCGATTTAGATCGAAAATATTTCAGCACAATCCATCGGCAATTCTCGGTGAGTTTCTCCTGTATGATTGATTGATTGATTCTCGTCGATAATTATGTTTTAGAATGTACACAGTTCATATTCTGGTTTTCTAAATATATGCGAATCCACTGTCATCTTACATAGGTGTGAGTTCAAGGGATCCTTACTAGGGTTTATGAGGGAGGCTATAATGTTTTTGTAGATTTTTCAAAGAGTTCATCACCATGCTTTGGGTAAGTTCTTACCAATAATCGTTTTAATAAAATTATAGCTTTGTTGATTTCTGTTTCTATCTGATTTCAATTCGATGTCTACTCAAGGTTCATATGGTTCATATTCAAGTGTTATTTATTTATTTATTTACAATATTTCTCTGAATATCTGTGAACAAGCTTTTCAATTAGCCCTAGTATTGGTCTATATGAACATTTCTCTTGAGGATTTCCTATTAGGGTCTATAAAATAAAAGAGGAAATCATGTTTATCTGAATTTGTGTAGTGTATATGAACCTGATAGGAAAACTTAGAGTCAAATATACCACAATTATGGTGCTACCGCATATTGAAAATGAACCTAGGGTGTGATCATGAAAAAGATCTGAGTTCTATATGAAAATCTGCCGTGGGCATGAATTCAAATAGGAATTTGAGAAAGACATATTATTCATATGGAGCTGATGGATACTTGATAATTTATAAATGGTGAAGTTGTATCCTTTTTTCTGTGGCATATTTGTAACATGTAAATATGTTTGATCTTGAATAAAATAAATTGCAACATGGCCATCCTGCTGGTTACATCTTTCACCCTCTACCAAAATGATTTTGTTTCCTTGTGTACAAACAGTATGGTCAAGTACTTACCAGTTCGAAATGTTACATAGATTGTTTGATCTACTTTTATCTTGAGATGTTAATCATGTTATAATTTTGATAATCTTGAAATGACTGTAGTTACTGTGTTTTAATACACAAAGGAAATGATTCTCGCCGGTTTTGTAGTTAAGAAATGACTCAGTTGATGCTCAGACGGCAAAGTGGACTATCCTTTTTGGGGGGAGCTAATAATTAAACGCATACAAATTTAAGTTACACAGACAGTATCTCTGCACTTTTGTAGAGACCGTCTTGAGATATTGTACTTGGATTCTTGAATCACGTTTATAAAGTAACTTCTTTACAGGAACAGCAATTATTTTGCAGTTCGTTATCTACATTAGATGCATTTTGAAGTCAAAATTGTCTCATTTAATACTATGAAATTTGGATCCAACTTCTGGTGGCGGCCCAAATTAGAATTTGTGTAAGATCCCAAGTTGTCTGGCCCAGTGTATATCACATAAGGGTTTGTCATTTGTATATTTTATCGGCCGCCGTTTCTGTTAGATTTTGAAATTTTGTCTAGGATTTGGGTGGAGTGTTTCTGCATTTCTTATACTCTTTTCGAACTATTTGAGGTAAGATCTATCTCTTATGCCTTTCATTTCTTTGTATATCTCATAAAAGCGATCCTTAATGTTACTTATAAAAAATGTGCTAGCGTTATCACATTGTCAGGTATCTATGGTGCTCGTTAAGAGATCTGATCTGCTTTTATCATTTTAGTGTTTAATTATTTTTTTAGCTTTGATACCCTTGAAAATCTATTAACAATTCTTTTTATGGTATATGTATGTATGACCATTCATGATGCTTACTAATTCTTCACAAGCGGTAAAATCTGATTCCATTTATTGTGTTGCTTTATGTCTTTACCTTAATTGCTATCATGAGTATCATCTTTAGGTGTTGTATCAACTTTTATAGATTCACATTACTGGTAAAACACTTGACACTTCTGTTGAATTCAATTTTGACGATTTAGAGAAAAGAGGAGTTAACTAACTTTCTAGAGGTAGTTGTTTTGTTCCAATCCCTAGAAAAGCTAAATAAGAACTTCTCCAATGTTTTGTTTTGCATAAGAAACTTAGGTGGAATTTGGTTTCCAGTGAGGAATCATGATGGTTATGGGTTTGTGATAGAACTTAAGAACAAACAAGAAGATAGTCGGATGCTTAATTGATAATTAGTTCAGTTCGAGATGGACAAAATCTCCACAACAATTGATAGAAACCAAATAATAATAACCAAGACAAAACAAAAAGAAAAGAGAGCACTACTATTAATCCTAAGATGCATCCAACAGTTCTGGAACCTCTTCCCCCCACTCAGCCACTATTCTGAAACTGCCTTTGACCCAGTAAAACTGATGTGACTGGGTCAGAAATCTCCAGGTACGTATCAGTTTGATAACAAGCTAAAATGGGTATGGATATGTATTTCTATATTGAACCTTGTAGGTAGGTATGCCAGATTCCTAGTTTTACAGATATCACGTAACGTTCACACTTGTACATAAACACTATGAACCCATACCGTCGAACCAGATATCTTCCTGAATAGTTCGCTTAATATTCCTATTAACTAGGATCAAACCCCCCAAACTGAAAACATCCTTTATTATTAAAACCCCAAGTTTTTTTTTGAACAACCTTTTCCACAATAACACCACTTCACCAGCAAGGATTTGAATCCTCGCCACTTTTGTGGGGGGCCAACACCATACTACTAGGCTACAAAGCCATGGGTATTAAAACCCCATGTTTGCACGTAGTAGATCCGCAAGGCATCTAGAGTAAATCTGCAAGGGCCCATGCCCTTCAGTGGGCCTGAAATGGACACTTACAAGATGATGTTTTGTCTTACAACACAAAGCTTTACAATTTCTTTGTAGTGTGGAGGAAATAATGCTTTTGAAAAGGTGTGTCTATGCTGTTTATCAAAACATATATACATATTGTATATACAAGGTAAACTATAAACCAAATTGTATGCACATAAGCTGCACATATGCATAAAAAACAAGCAACTCAGACAAATACAGTTGTAAATGTAATGCAAAATACAGTTTCATTTTATTATTATTATTTTTTTTAAACAGTGGTTGATCCCGTTGGTATGTTGTCTGGGTGTTAGTCATAGTTATGTACATGTATATTAATGCATCTTTTGTGTCTGTATGTTATAGGCTAGTAATAACCAGCCTTACATGATTGATTTATATTATTTTTTACAAACAGAATAGGAAGATTCATAGAGAAATAAAATGAATTCTTAATCCTATTCAAGCTTATCGCATAGGCTTCCCTCCCCTTTATAGTCTAGTAGGGCTGTGGGGGTTGCATTGCCTCTTTGTCATCAATCAAGATCATCACTTGAGAATTCTAAGCATGTACACAGAAAGCAGGTTATTGTGGTTGATACTACATATAACATATTTTAGTTTATAAATTTTGAAGAAAATGTTGGCGGTTGATGTCTCTAGGTGTTTGTTGGAAGTCATGCAAGCAAGGGAAGAACACCCCCATGTTAAGTATTTTAAACCCCCTTTAACTCAGGTTTCATCACACTTTCCCTTTAGTGGTTATATTAATGAAAAAAGATCAGTATAATTAATTATTGTGTATTTTGCAGGATGAAAGAACACAGAGAAGAGAGAAGAGGAAGGAATGTAACAGAGAGTCGGCTAGAAGATCAAGATTGCGCAAGCAGGTAACACTTTTTTTTTTCTGCATTCTAATAAATTAATATATTTATTTATTTATTTCTGTTTCTTATGTATTCCGCTCACATATGTTTTAGACCGAGCGAGTCCATCTCCAGGAAAGTGTAGACACACTAACGAATGAGAATAACTTGCTTAGGGAGGAGCTGAAGAAGATTTCCGATGAATGTGAGAAGCTGGCATCTGAAAATGTTACATTGAAGGTATATGCCAACTTTTATGTATATATTTTATAACTAGGTTAGTAACCCGTGTATTACACGGGTTGAATAAATATTTATAATAATGAGATAAGTATAATAAAATAAATATTGATATGAGATTTAAAAATTATAGATATGGATGATATAATTGTGAGATCATATCAAATAGTTATTTTATAGTAGTTAAGTTAAAAGTACATTTATAGTAAATTAGAGTATTTCGTATATCATAGTTTGAAAATAAATTGCTTAATGATTTACTTTAAAGTGGTGTTGAGAATTACAATAATAAAGAGTTATTATTATTTAGGATTACTTGAATTCAAAGAATGTTAAAAGATATTAGAAAATGTTGAAGATGATAATTGAACTCATAAAAGTTACTTTTCAGAATATAAAATATAAAAAAGTGTTTTGACATTTTAATATTTTGATTGAATAAATCAACCACCCTAATATATAATATTTAAATCAATAAATATTAGTAACTATTGATACAAATTAAAATTTTGAATGTTACATCCTCTGAAGCACGGAAACGGCTGAGAATCGCCGTATCACGCTTCGGAATCGTCCAGGGGACGGAAACGGCGACGGAAACGGCTGGAAACGTTTCCCTTCCGCTTCCGGTTCGCCGGAGACGGGGGTTGATCTTGGGGACGTCCCGCTTCCGTCGATTTCGTCGTTTCCGTTCCGCTTCCGTGGGTTCTTTGCTCTAATTAGCTAATTGATCCGTTCCATACTTGTATGGTACAACGAATTGGCGGCTAAGTGTTGCCATTTTCGCCGGAAATCTGAGGAAGAAGAACAAAGAAGGAAGGAGGAGGAAGAAGAAGAACCAGGCGGCGTATCTTTTTGTTTTGGTTTTTAGGTTTTGAATGTTAAGTTTATGTATTTTACAATTTAACCCCTCTATCTTTCACTAACTTACATTTTATCACTAAACTTGTAAACTTTAACATTAAAATTGTAAAATTAGTTTGGGTATTTTAACATTTAACCCCCTCTATCTTTACTAGTTTACATTTGGTCGTTAAAATTAGTTTTGTATGGGTAAACGAATTTCGAATTTTGATATACGTACCGTGTTGTACTAAAATGAACCTACCTCCTTTTGTACCGAATACGTGACCTATAAATCTATAATGAATTGTGTACCCAAATGATAAAGTGAATGAGGATAGGAATTGCAAGAATTTATATTCTTAACAAGTTCCGTCGAGTTCTTTTTCTGGGGTTTTTGTTACATTATCTGTAATATAGTATTTGATTTTTTATATGTATTTATTGCCGTACCCATGGCGTCCACCGTTTCTTGAATTTTTGAGTATTTGCCGTTTCCCGTACCAGTACTCGTTTCCCGTTCCCGATACCCGTTCCCGGGCATCATAGTGTTACATCTCTTAATATTAGAAAATTCAAACAATTTATATAAATATGGTAAGTTAGTTAATAAATAATTTATGTAAATATATAAGTAATAAATATTAATACAAATTCATAACTAATTTTAGTTAAATGTAATGTTAAATTTTAGATTTAGAAAGTTGAAATATTAAATTTGGAAATTTTGAATTCTTAAATGAAAAAAAATTGAAATTAAGTGTGATGTTGACAAGTGGATTGTTGAGGTGGAGGATGATGTGGACACCCTAGTAAAGTGACATGTGGACACTTTTTTATTGCTTTATTAGAATGAAAGATAATAGATCCCTGGCTAATACTTTTACAATTTATTGTTTTCTGTAACAGGGTGAATTAAGCAAGCATCTTGGACATAAGAAACTTCCTGAAGATGATTATTATCTGCAGTCTCTCGACGATAAAGGTAATAAATGAAAAAATGACTGGAAATTTCTTGCTTTCACAGGCCCATGTCACTTGTCAGGTTTTGTTACTTTACAATGCATATAACCCTGTTTGAATGCTGCTGTGGCTGCTTGTTTTAAAAGTTTATATTATACTTGAAGAATTGTTGGCCTTTTTCGGTAGTTTGTTTCAATGGTGCCAATATCAACCCATTTACTTATGAATAGGTTTTGATTTGGATTTGTTTTATATTTACAGGTATAATTAAAAAAAATAATTAGATGAAAGGAAAATGTACCCATACTAGGTATTTAACGCATTCAACATTCTAAATGACTCCTTTTAGACCTGGCAAATTAAATCCGTAAATGAAATTCTGGGTCAGAATTGGTGCTTTTTTTAATACCTGATGGGTCAGATTGGGTTAACTAGTATTGTTAGAATGCTTAAGAAGCATTGCATCGATTTCCGATTTCATAGACTCCATGATGATCGATTTCAAATCGAGAAATTCATCGATTTCAACTACTTCATCGAGTTTTGATTATGATACTTGGGTGTGCTAGGTTAATCGATTAAACTATTTCTTGATTAATCGATTATGGGTTTGTTACAATATATTTAGTTTAATCCACATGGTATATTTTACTTTTTGTGTTTATTCATCCTTTGTTACAAGATTTTGGAAACTTAGGGGGCGTTTGGTTCATTGAATGTAATGGAATTGTAATTGTAATTGCACAGTTTTCCTTTTAAAGTTGTGCTTAGTTGGGTAACAAAGGATTTTGAAATGCAATGAAATCGTTTAATCAATGAAATTTAGTATTGTTTCAACATTCTTTAGAAATCCTTCATTTTAATTTAGGAAATTTACATGGCCTCAAATTCAACTGGGAAAATGATTTTATTCCAATTTAAATTTGTCCATACCCAACTAAGCACAACTTTAAAAAGGAAAACTTTGCAATTCCAATTCCATTACATTCCACGAACCAAACGCCTCCTTAGATTCTGACGTTAGTTTATTAGTTCCGTTCGATGCCTGTCGAATTGGGGATTTTATGATCAAACTTGATACCAAGTACCTATGTCATTATATGGGTTATCTTGATTTAGCATAAAGCTCTAACAAATTCATGTGATTTTTGAAGTTCAAATTAGCATATCAGACCTTCAAGATTCAAACAGTCTAGAATGATTTTGTACAACAGCAAAGCATAACCTGAACAGTTATTCAAAAGCTCTATTTTTTTATACAAACTAAACCTAGTGCTTGATATTTTTAATTCTTTAATATTGACTTGTTTTGGAACTCTAACTTGCCAAGATTGGAGATACATTACTTCATTCACTTTGTGTTTGTGATTTTAAGCTGTTTTGTTTATATGGATCTATATTTTTATATGCTGTTTTATGTGTTTAACTATGATTGTATGAAAATTATATTGATTTATAAAACTTGGTATGATTCCCAACTAGGTCATCATATGAATGCAGTTTTTAATCGGTCTGTTTTGACCCCACTCATCTTGACCCACACCCGTTCCTATCCATTTCTAAATTCACTCGTCCTAATCCGCGCCCATCCGACTTGAATTCGTACGGACCCGGAACCTAACCCAACCTGACCCACTCATTTTACCGGGATAGATTCCTTATTCATAGTTCTAAATTATTATCTATATCTATATAATATATATATGAAAAGATTGGATGTCACACATGGCATCACCACAACAATCCATTTTGGGGTTTTCCTGCTCAAATTTTTTTCAATAAATGAAATTTGACTTTCATAATATAGTTATGGTTATTCAAAAATAGAAAAAGTCTAATTACAAATGGTATAATTACATCTTTAATTATATTCTAAAAAAGTCAAACACATTTAAATATTGAATTATATATCGTAAATGACGGATTTGGATTTAAAAAAAAGTCAATAATAAATCCAATGAGCCTTAAATATTATAATTTCAAACAACTAAATTAATTCTTATGAATTTTTAATAGAGATATTATCGTTATAATTGCATTCTTAATTTTATTATTTTTTACAAACAATTATTTCATAAATAAATATAACAATATAATTAATATCAATAATTTTTTTTTTGTTGTTTAGCTACACAAATTCCCAAATATATGTATCATAAGGGTGTCGTTGAGTGGTGCTTATGACTACTCTTAGATTATTCATGCACGAATGCACGATTATAATCAAATGGTTTTGTTTTTGTGTTTGTTTTTATAATTGAAGAAGGGTATGTTACAAACTTTAATTTTTTCTTAAGTTTTAGAGATTATACTAATGTTTATATCATTTTTATATTTTACTAGGAAGTGAAAGTGGCTCATTGTAGAAGAACCATTGAAACTTTTAACTAGATATTTCTAATAAAAAAATCTTAGATGATATAAAGAATCATTAGTACATTTTAGTTTTGATATTTTTTAAATACCGCCATACGATGCACGGGTTTCAATTATCGAATTACATTTATTATAATAGGAAAATTAGAATAAAATAATCCCTACTTTTCGGTATTGGCCTACAATAATCCCACTTTTCAATATAACCCACAACGGTCCCAACTTTTCAGTTAATTATTTAGAATGGTTCCCCCGTTAAAAAAACTAACACCGTTAGTTTTTAATCCTAGTTGGCGCTGACGTGACATTGACTTGTATTTATTTTTTTTAATATGGTAATTGTCCACCTCACTTAAAAGAATCGCTGGTACAGAAGAACCATATACCCCCAATCATCCCCTTAAACACTAATACTTTCTCCACACAGAAGAAGAATGCGAGACGAGAACCGAGCGCTTCCTTCGTCTTCATCTTTCTCATCTTCAATTTGGAGCCCAAATCCCAATTTTGAGCACAAAATCTGACCCAGCGTTTCCTTCATCGTTCTCATCTCCAATTGGTGCCCTAGTCTTCAATTTTGAGCCCTAATTGTCGATCAAAAACAGTAATCTTCATCGTTCTCATCTCAGCGCTAATCTTCAATTCTGACCCAGCGCTTCCTTCATCGTTCTCATCTCCAATTGGTGCCCTAATCGTTCATCACACCGCACACCGAGCATCGGCGGAACTCATGGTGTCGGGAACTAATGCCGGCGACGGAGTTGGACAAATCGCCGAAAGCTCGCGCACTCGCCGGAGATGTGACGGAGGGAGTGAAGGATGCGGTTGAGCTCGAACAGGGTCGTCGCGGGTTCCCGCCGTAAAACACCAACAGAAGGTCTCCGGAGAAGGGGCTGCTGGGTCGCCGGCTCCGAGTGAGGGTGGCGGGATTCAGTCGGCCGGAAAAGAAAACGAAAAGAGGACGGGGCTGTGTTGGGTTCGCCGGTGCAACTCGCCAGAGAGGAGAAGGGATGGTCGGGCAGAGACAGGCGGATGCCTGGTCACCGGCAAAGAATCAAACAGAGAGAGAGGGGGAGACTGGCTCGCTGTGACATCGATCGGAAAATCAGAGTGGAGGCTGGGGACGTCGCTGGAAAGTCAGGAGGGATGAGGGTGAATTCTAGATTTAGGCTTTTTTTTTAGGAGATAAAATTTGATTTTTTTTAATTGATAATAAAAGGGTATTATGACATGGAAATGACATGGAATAAAGATTTAAAACAAACTAAAAAAATACACGTTAGCATGCCACGTAATGTTACACTTAACGGTGTTAGAAAAAGTTAACGACGGGTCTACTAGAAAAAAATTAGATAAAAGTTGGGACCATTGTGGGTTATATTGAAAAGTGGGATTATTGTAGGGCAATACCCAAAAGTTAGGATTATTCTATTCCAATTTTTCATTATAATATTTAAATTGTTGGATTTATTTTTTTAAAAACCACCCGTGTGTCACACGGGTATCAAAAACTAGTATCAACAATATAGCTTGTCCATTGCCGCCCATGTTCTGATAACCTTTAGTTAGAAACTCATAAAGGTCACCCCTTCTCTTCTCTCATCGGCCAACACTTTGCAAGATTTGTTTTTATGTATCATATGTACAATAATATTTTTATGTATCGTATATATATTATTTCAAAATTCAATAACTAAATTAACCTAACAACTTTTGTTAGGCTATCCGTAATGGATGAATCCCCTTGTGGCGTTATGTGCCATGTGACGTCTATATCAGCATAAGGGCTCCATGCTAATAGTGGTGTAATGGTAAAAGTTTTATAACCCCCTAACAATCATTACCTAATTATTTATTTAATCCTTTTTTATATAAATAAATATTAAAAACTAAAACATTTAAAGAAAACAAGATACATTTTAAAAAAAACTACCACATTTAAAAAAAAAGTTTAACATTCATTAATAAAGAACACCAAACATGAAAAGTTAAAAGTAATCTAAAGTCTATATTCTTTCATGATATCGGTTCGAATTTGCAACGCGGAGCTTCATGCGGGTTCGTCTTCGGGGATCGTGTTATAAGCCTCTCCAACGCTTTTTCGTTTCGCCGAGCGTTACGGCTTTCGCTTGTTCTCTTTTAATTGTCAACAAATCATCAAAACGTTCTCGCATTTCTTCATGGCGGACGGAGTAGTCGGAGGATGGAGCTTGACTTGTCGATGAGGAGGCCGCTCGTTTCGTCTTCGCCTTTGCCTTTGCCTTGTCCCTACCTGTCGCCCTAGGCCGCTCGATTTCGACATCCTCGTCGTAATCATTCACATCGTTCAAATCAAATGCCCGAGCGTCGGACATATTAGGGGAGTCGGTGGCGGCGGCGAAAGATGACGTTTTTGATTTTTTACTTGGTCGTCTTGTCAGCCTTGAGAGATCCGATTGATTCATCCACTTTGGTGCATCGCAAACCATTCGCCAAACCTTGAGGTTGTTAAACGCCGACGCGTTTGCTCGATACTCCGCCATTGCCGCTATGATGATGTCTTGGTCGTCCGCACCGCTCGGTCGACTACTTTTAATCCGACCGTATACGGTGGAAAAGGCTTTCATCCTCTTATTCATTTCCGTCCACTTTCCCGAGAACGAATCGTTTAGCTCGGTACGACTCCTTTTTCATCTTGGCGAAAAAATTTCGACGAATCTCTGACCAAAAAGTCACAAGGTCTTTACTATTACCTGCGTTTAAAAAATAATAATTAATAATTTGTGTGTACTAAATTTTTAATTTTAAAAAGTGTATTATTTACCGTGAATGGGATCCTCCGACGTGTCAAGCCACGCTCGAGCTAGTGCCACCTCCTCCTCGGTCCATTGTTGCACCACTTTTCGTTGTCTCGGTTCCGCGGTGTCTTTTTTCTTGTGTGATCTCCGTTTTCTCGGTTCAACCGGCGCCTCCTCCTCTTGCGTCTCCGGAACCTCCTCGGGTTCTTCCGGGGAAACCGCAATGGGTTCTTGTGAAGACGGACGGGAAGGTGGGGTAGGAGATGGAAAAGGTTGGTACGGTGAATAACCTTGGCTCGTTTGAAATGGTGCGAAGTTTTGTTGCGAGTACGAGTTGAAGCCGAAGTTTTGGTAAGGTGGAAAATGTGGGAAGGCTTGTGGCGGGGGCGTCATGTTCGCAACACACGCGAACAAACCATCGTCACACGGTTGTTGTTTAGGCTCGTTTGTTCGCCGCGGGGCTTGGAAGAGCGGGTTTGAAGAAGGTCTGCCACGAGGAAACATCTTGATTGTAGTAGGTAGAAAGAATTTGATAAAAAAGTGAGAGGATGAGTGGAGGAGTGTGTTAAAAAAATGGATGGAAAGTAGTATTTATAGTGTTTAAAATAGGTTAAAAAAATAAAATAAATAAATAAAGCAATTGACCGTTGAACGTTCGAAAAATTAAATCTCCTCCTCCTTCCACCGGCACCATTAACATGGCGGTCCTCCACCTTTTTACTAACATGGCGCCTTTGGGGTGGGGAGGGGCGTTATGAGGGGCGCCATATTAGAAAAAAAAGTCTCCATAATTACAGATAGCCTTATTCTTAAACACGTTAAACAGTTACATAAAAAACACAAACATATACAATACGATGAGGTTATTAATTTTAATGTTTGTTAATATTTATGATATAAAGAAAATATATTTCATTTCATTTTAGAGTAAATTACGAATTTAGTCCCTGTGGTTTGTATGAATTTTGGGTTTAGTCCTTAGGTTTCATTTATTACGGATATGGTCCTAAACGTTTGCCAAACCGTATCGGATTTAGTCCCTGACTCTTATCGCCGTTAATAAATTCTGTTAAGTGATTGTGAATTGACCATTATACCCCTCCCTTTAAAATCTTTAATATAAGTTTAATTAAAAAAATACAATAAAAAAAAAAACAAGTTGTGGCGGGTCCCACACCACCACCAAACCCTTCTTTTTCAAATTTCCCCTTTCCCGGCGACCACCACTGCCATAATGTACCCGTTCATTTAGGGGGTATACATCGACGGATACCAGACATTTTCAGATGAATCTTTGAATCTTGTTACGAGAAGGTTCTTGGGTCTTATCAACAATGCTCATTGAACCCATTTCTTGCACACAAGATTCAGACATAAAAGACCAGATAGATGAAAGTTCTGTAGTTGGAGGACATCACGAATAACAGTTTAATGTTTGCCTACTGTGAGTGCTTTTCCTAAAATCAAAAATCCAAAGTGGGTATAGAAAGAATTAAAATGATTTTGTCTTTGGGAGAATACATCGATGAATACCAGATCCGTCAAGGCAAAAACGTCACCATCACCACCACCATCACGGCGGAAACGTCACGGCAGAAACATCACCCTCTCCCGTAATCCGATGGAGATCTAGATGACGGCGGGGGCGATGACGATGACAACTACGACTACGAGCAGGTCGACGGAGAAGGTTGCAGGTGGCAGGTGATGGTGGCCGGAGAAAGTCGACGGAGCTTGCTGGGGTGGGGATAAAAAACAAAAGAAAGGGGAATTGGGGTTAAGACAGGGGCTGGGGTGGCTAGGGTGGGGTAAGGGTCATTTGAAGAAGAAGGGTTTTTTTTTTTTTTTTAATTGTATTTTTTTTTGTTTTAATTACATTTATATTAATGATTTTAAAAGGAGGGGTATAATGGTCAATTCACAATCACTTAACAGAATTTATTAATGGCGTTAAGGGTCAGGGACTAAATCCGATACGGTTTGGCAAACGTTTGAGACCATATCCGTAATAAATGAAACCTAAGAACTAAACCCGAAATTCATGCAAACCACAGAGACTAAATCCGTAATTTACTCTTCATTTTATATTATATTTATTTATTTAAGAATTGTTGGGTAGCCTACACCTAAGGCGATTAAAGTAGAATTTTGGAAAGATATTTATTCTTTCCAATCTTTTAACTTCATCACGATTTTATCCTTCATCCAATTCAGAATTGGAGATGCCCTTCAATCATTTACGAATTGGTGACGTGCCCCCTCTTGACGTATTAGTTTCAAACGTCATATTACTCACGAATGTAAATAATTTGAGTCGTACTATTTTTAAAAGTTCATGTTTGAGCTCTTGTTTAACTTTTTAAGCTTGAGCCGTCTTTATTGAATTTATTCATTTATATTTATATTTATAATATTTATAATTGGTTATACATAAATTTATAACTATGATTTTTATACGTAAATAGAGGATTTGCCTAAGCGGTGCTAGGGAGGCTTGTACCTATACATTTGCAATTTGACTTGTCAAGTGATACAAAAGTGATCTTTGTATAACCAAAAATAAAGATGTAACTTGAACTAAAAATGCGCGTTGAGCTTTTCATTTCATTCATCCAAAAAGGTATCCACGAGGATCTTTTGGTGGTAAAGTAATGATTTCAACTAAAAGACTCTAAGTTTAAATCTTTTAAAATACAAATTTCGTGATGATAATCTTGTTTTTAAAAAAATGTAAGGACTTTTATTAGTTATATAACCAGCAAGCCAATCTCAAAAAGCAAAATAATAATAACCATATTTGGCAATCCGTACGTTATGGCGGGGATAAAACGCGTATATACAATAGTTGCATTGGTAAAGAAAAAAAAGGCGTAATGTCCCAGACGCTAAAAGTATTGAGTTTATGACCTAAAAGTCATGTCACACGACTAGACCTATTATATATACCATCAACCCATGTACTAAATTCGTTGGTATTGAAAATAAGAAAATAAAAAAAAATCTTTGTTACACCACTATACATATTAGACCACCAGATATTTTGCTAAACTCACACGACAATACTTATTAGACTACCCAAAAAACAAACATTTATAAAATTTGTTACTTTTAAATAAAAAATTATTTTATCATGACACATGACATCTCCTATAGCACCTAATGGCAAATTACTATTAGCTCATTTCGAATTCCTAATGAACTTGTTTCTATATATATATAAATAAATATATGAGTAAATTGCACCGGAGGTCCCTGAACTTTGCAAAAATCTCATATTGAGTCCCTGAACTTTCGAAAGTGCAGGGGAAGTCCTCAAGGTTTCACTTTTATCTCACCTGGAGTCCCTAGGTCTAACACCAAAGGTTTACTTTTATCTCACCTGGGGTCCCTAGGTCTAACACCAAGGGACCCCAGGTGAGATAAAAGTGAAACCTTGAGGACTTCCCCTGCACTTTCAAAAGTTCAGGGACTCAATATGAGATTTTTGCAAAGTTCAGGGACCTCCGGTGTGATTAACAAATTTTATAGTTTCTTGTTTTCTAGCTTTTGGTTTATTTTCTAAAAAGAGTGATAATAATATTAGCAAAACATCTTTTTAAAATTTCGGTCATATTTTTGGTTATTTTCTTGAATAAAAAGATAGATAATATAGAGAGAAATTATTGTAAAAAGTCTCTTTAATCTAAGAAGAATAGTAATGATTTGATGTTATTAGATTTGTTATAAAGATCTAACTAATGGACAACTAGTAGCTTAGTTTAATGGTAAATGTGTATGACCCTTTATCATGACGTCTTGGGTTCAAGTTCTACTTGTAACAAAAGAATAAAAAATGGAGGTTAGAAGTTGGGTTAGGGGGTTTTCTCACAAGTGGTGAGTTTCCTCCTGGTGGAGATTGGAAATGATCGGGTGGGTGTTGTAATGTCCCTATCGGTGATCCAAATTTTCGTTCAAAAAAAATAAAATAAAATCTAATTAATGGTTGAGATTAAATTGGTGGAGAAAAAAAATAATGTAGATGTCTTGGCCACTTTTATTAATTTTTTATCAAGTTCCCTAGTTTTTTTAAATGTTCATAACTTTTATATACAACATTAGTTAAAAAAAAAACAAATATAGCATTAAAAATAAGCATTTTTATCTTTAAAATGAATACAATGTTTCTATATATAAAATTTAAAATAATAAGTTTTTCAGCTCTTTGGGTTTTCTAGTGCAGCATCATGTCTTTTTGCTTGTTATTGTGTTTTTTCTCCTCATTGTATCTTTCTATTGGTCATTGTATTTTTCTAAAATTATTAATTCTGAACAATATAATTGTAAAATAACATATTGTGTATTTCTCATATGTAAAACACAAAAATAAGGTAGTAATAAATTTATCAAATACATAAAAAACAATAACAAAATAACATAAAACGAGTTAAATCATAATACATAATGACCTTAAATATAAAACATAATGGCCTTAATACTTCCCCGCCCACCCACCACCCACCCACCCCCCCCCCCTAAAAAAATAGACACGTGTCATACCCATAATTGTAAGACTTCTTAGTTTTAAAAAAACTCCTTATTTGCACCTAACTAACACTACCAAAAAAACACTTAATAATAGTAAAGTGCATAAGTAGTGTATATCACAACAATAGTTATTGTAGGCTGATCTAGCTTCATGTTTATAAAATATCATATATACCAAACTCAAACTTAAAATATCATATACACCCTCATAAGTTGTTAAAATATCATATTTACCCGTTTTGTTAAAAACAATTTCTAATATTACCATTTTACCCTCGTTTTTCTTAATACTTCAAAATTTTATATTTATCTATTTATAAAACATTCATGTTTGTTTGAAACACAATATTTATTTATTATTTCACAAACATTAGCATTCTAAATATCGATTAAAATATCATATACACCCTCATAAGTTGTTAAAATATCATATTTACCCGTTTTGTTAAAAACAATTTCTAATATTACCATTTTACCCTCGTTTTTCTTAATACTTCAAAATTTTATATTTATCTATTTATAAAACATTCATGTTTGTTTGAAACACAATATTTATTTATTATTTCACAAACATTAGCATTCTAAATATCGATATAGCGATATTCGATATTCTGAAGATCATCAATCCATGCTCAATGAGCTATTATATTCATAATCTTCCACTAAACTATTTTAACCATTAACTGTCAATGTACTCGAGTACTTGTTGGGATCGAATCGGGGTCATCACTTAGCTTGCGTTGATCATCGGTATGTTTTGCACCTCCTTTCTATGGATGTCTTTCAAAATATTAAGGGTCCTTTGTTCATTTTGGTTTTCTTTAATCTAATATAATCATTTCATATTGTGTTAGCTAGAGAAAGTGGCGGGTCTCTTTTTGAGAGGAGCAACCTATATATCGCATAGGATTAAAGTAAAGTTTTTCCTCATCTCATATCTTCTCAAAACTCAACCGTTTGATTGTGATTTTACCATGTATATATATTTGATTGTTTATCCAGAGAAAGTAATACAATAGAAACAAGGAGAGGTCTAAGTCAAAAAGAGTACATGTATGCAGGGTCGGATCTAGCTTGTTAGGATTGGGTTGACGGAAACCCACCGCATTTTGAAACTTTTTTAAAACATAGAACGAACCCGCATAATTTATTAGGAGTAAACCCTATAACATATAATTTCATATTCTAGATTCTAGTTAGTAAGCCTCCTTTATCTAGTACCCTTGTTCGAATCGGGGATAACTGTCATTTTCTTTTATTTTTTATTATCATATCGTTAGAAAGTTTATTTTCTGTTAGAACTAACTGAACAACTATCATCCTAACAGATAATAAACGTTCTACCGATATGATAACATTTTTTTTTAGTTTCTTTTAAACCCAACTAGGTTTACAGTTACAAACCCTTTAGCCGCTAATCTCGCCAACCCGACCCCTGTCTTTGCTCAGACTCTCAGTCGCTCATGTTCTCTTGCTCGTGAAATCGTGAATACATATCGAGACTTTGATAGCCAGACTAGTAAAACCAAAAAAATCAACCCCGTCCACTTTTTTTTTTTTTTTGTGTGTGTGTGTGGTTCAGCAACCCTATAGCGAGGTCTTGATGTCCTCGCAATAGGTGTTCGTCGTGATTGGTGTTTTTTCTTGATAGTGACTTTACTTCTTCTTCTTCTTCATTTTTAGATGCATGTGTTTTCATCAATTGATCACCAATTTGCGAAAGTGGTCTCCATGTTAGGTATATTCATTCATCGATTGATTACCATTAGTTGTGATAGAGTTCCTGATTTTAGTTGATAACTTAAGTGTTTTTAGCCATTGACTTCACTGATTGAAACTTTAGTATTTTTAGTTAACGACTTTCGTGATCAGAACTTTAGTGATTTTAGTTCTTATCAAAACTTGAACTTAAGGTATTATAGAACAACCCGACCCGACCAATTTTTTTTAACATTAGAGTGCGAAAAAAAGTAAACCATATGTATAGGCAATCAAGTTTTTTTTTTTTTAACGGCTAATTTTTTTATTTTTCTTCACATTTTCACCATGCCAAGGTTTGAACCTTGGTCTTTCCCAAAGGAGCTTTGCCTTACCACTAGGCTACAACCTAAGTGGCGTATAGGCAATCAAGTTAATAGAACTATAAGTAATATATATATATATTTATATTTATGATATTGTCATTTATTGCAGAAATCTTGGCACATCCACGTAAAACCAACTATAGCTAGCTAGTGGCAAGAGATGGAATCCAAGATACATACACATACACACACATGCATATATATATATATATATATATATAGCTAGAAGTAACTGAGGAGGTAGTACTAAAAAAAGAAATTAGCTTTACGAGTTGCAGGCTTCTTTTTACGATTATATTCCACAAAGGAAGTCCCACCAAACATCTTAGCAGCCTCATCAGAGGTTATGACTCTACCTCTCTCACGAGTCATGATCTTGGGGGCATCATACACTTGTTGTTTTGGAAGTTGGACCACATGATAAGCCTGTTGTGGCTGGTACTGATGGTAGTTAATCAACCCCGGCTGCTTTTTTCGCCCTCCTCGGGGGAAGTGAGAATCGATGGCATCGAACATTTCTTTCCCGATCTTAGCAAGCTCATGATGAGTTTTGTTGTGGGAATTATATGCCATTGAATAATTGGGGTACTGAAGAAATATATTGTGTGTTTGCTTTGGGGTGTATGCAAGGAGACCATACCACATGCCTTGATTTATAGGAACTTTAATATTCTTTCTTCTTCTTTTTTTTTTAATCGATCGAGACTTATTCTTTTGTTTGGCTGTGGAATAATCTTTTGACGATCGATTACAATAGATACCTAATTACTACGATCAGTTTCTTTCAATTTTGGTTGTTTTTAATTGTTGTATCTTTGTTAAAGATGAAAGCCTTAGGCCTTTAGGGTAGGGGGAGTCCAAGTCTCACTCTGCACATATTCTCTCTTCTACATATTATTTGAATTAAAGATAATAAAAACATTCACTTCATAAAAAAAGAATTACAAACTAGAAAAAAGAAAAACATTGAATAAAAACATAACAAACTAAAAAAAATAATAAAAATACAAACTACTAATTTTAAATGTGCATATGGTTTTTTCAAAATATCTCAAACTTCGAGATAATTGAAATCATTGTCGTAAGTGTGTAAATATTCGATAAATGATTCACTTAATGCCTCGTCTACATCTTCGGGTAGTTGGATGTTGTTGTAGGCGGTGTTGAATCTTCCAAACCATCAACCAAGCTCATATCACGTCATTTCGATGTGAGTATGTCGGTTGTATGACAGTTATGTACGTTCTAATCCAACCAACAAATGAATGAAAGTGTATTTACATGACTCGATCTAAAAGTTGCGTAACTCTTCTGGACTCATCTCTTCACTAACGTACATCCACGCTTAAGTCGATGCAAGTCTTTGGATGTGTTTTAACTCATAGGATGCTTTTCGGCCATTTATATGATGAAATATAAGTAAGAATTTGTGTGATAAAATACAAGTGAGAATATGAAATATAGTTTGGCTAATAAAATGAGAAATGAATTAAGTAAAGGGAAAATCAGCAAAATGACCAAGTTTGACCAAGAAAATTCAGAAATGACCAATCAAAATTATCTAACTCAACTGCACCAATAGAAACACTCCATTGTCTTCTTTAACCAATCATAACTGTAATATGTCCTCATCTGACCAGTGGCGGAGTTGAGAGATCTCCAGGGGCGGGGATCAAAAGATCGACCGATGGGGTGATAATCAATACATCCAGGGGGCGATACTCCACAAATACAATTTTTTTTAACATAAAATCGGATAATAGGTAGTTACGGACGGAAAAACCGGGGGCGGTCCCCCCCGGCCCTAATAAGCTCAGGCATCTGACAAAAAGGCTAAAGGTGGAACCCACTCTCATCCAATAATTTTCGACACTTGGATAAAAAGTCAGAATGTTATGGGTTTAACTCGAGCCATTCCGAGCCTCCCACATGTCGTTATGAAGCCGGCTCACTTATTGGCTTGGCTTGAGGATTATTCCCACCCGAGCTACAGTACCTTTCCCCAACCCCCCACTACCACTCCCCTACCTTTAAATTAAAGTAAACTTCAAGGAATAACATTTATATTGTGCTACGTTCCCAACCCCCCACTACCTCTCCCCTACCTTAACCAAACTTCTTTTAATTTTCCTCTTATTCCCACTTCTAGTAAATTTGAATTAGTAAACTCTTTACTTACTCTTATTCCCACTTCTACTAAATATTCCGAACTTTCCTCTTAATTTTTTTTTGTGTTTGTTTGTTTTTTCAACAATGCCATCTTTTGATGTTGCTGTTTATGTCGGAGGGAGATGGTCAATTACCAATTGTGTGATTGATTACAGTTTGAACCCTAAAAATTTAAACACAGAGTAGGTGAAGAATTCTATTTTTTTCTTTTTAACAAATGATGAAAACTAACATACACTTACAGGTCTAGCACAACAATGAAAACGACGTCCTGGATTCGCAGTGATGGAAGATATACGTATGGCCGTTGCAAACCCACAATTTTTACAGATCACCATTTTCGTTTAGTCTTGAGTAAAATAGAGATAGATATTGGCAGATTACATATGGGAGTTAATTCAAAGAGGGGGGAATGAGGTAATGGGGGAGTAGGGGGTTGAGTCTGACAGGGGACTAAAGTAATTCTAAGGGATGGAGGTTGGATAAAGTAAGGGAGAGGTAGGGGTGGAGGTTGGATAAAGTAATCCTCAAGCCACCAATTCAAGCCAAGCCATCCTACAAGCCGTTGATTACAAGCCAAGCCGTCGAGTTAGTCTGGACAGGTGTTAGGCTCGGACAGGTTCGGGTAACACACCTAGCATTCTGACTTTTTCTCCATGTGTCAAAAAATTATTGGATGGTGGTGGGCTCCACATTTATTCTTCTTGTCAGATGGATGACACATTACAAATTATGATTGATTGAAAGAAGACAAATGGAGAGTTTCTATTGGGTAGGTCATTTGAGTTAGGATAATTTTTGTTGGTCATTTCTGAATTTTATTGGTCAAAGTTGGTTAGTTTGGTGATTACCCCTTAAGTAAATCTAGATAAAAAATTTTGAAAAAATGGGGTGGGGTGGGTGGGTGTTTGGGATTGTTTTTTTTTTGAACGGCCAACGAATGCCCCGGAAAACCCGAGGACTATTTACACCAATTGAGCTCATTCCAGGGAAAATCCACCTCCGCGAGCAATGTTTTAAAAACCGGTTTTTTAGTTGAACCGAAAAACCTTCGGGACCGGCCGACCGGTCGGACCGGTAGACCGGGTGGTTGAACCGGTTAGGGGATTTATATATATATTTTTTTTATAAAAATGCTAATAAACTTGTACACCCCAACAAAAATAGTTAAAATACAATTATAATCCACTCAAAAATAATATCAAATATGTATTTCATAAGAAAATAGAAGTTTTAAACTTTAAAAAATAATTAAAAAAAAAGTTAAAAAAAAAAAACAGAAAACCGGTTGAACCGGAAAAAACCGGACAAAACCGGAAAACCGGCCGGTCTAACCTGGTCCGGTTAAACCCATAAAACCGGATGTTAAAAAACCGGCTAGGTGGCCGGGTGACGGTTGAACCGGCGAACCGGCGGTTCGAACCAGTTTTTAAAACCTTGTCCGCGAGCGGCCGGGTGGTAAAACCTGGGAGCTCGGGGATCGAGCTTGTGACCTTTCAGCCCCAAGTCTCCCCTCATCGCCAATGCCCTTTCCAAAGTGTTGCCCGTAAGAATCGAACCTGTGTCTCAGTCGAGAACACAGACTTCCTACCACTACACCACAATGGAAGTTGCGGGTGTTTGGGATTGTTACTTTAATAATGAAGAGCCGAGGTGGGGTTTTTGAGCTTCTTTTATAATTTTCAATGATTGAACTCTCATTAAATGATGTGAAACAAGCTGATTATGTTAGGTTTCAATGCCTTCTACTATCACCTAGGGGATAAACGAGCCGAGCCGAGTCCGAGCTCGTATAGGCTCGAGTTCGGCTCGTTTAAACTTAATAGAGCTCGAGCTCGAGCTCGAGCTCGGCTCGATTCGAGCTTTATTTCTGAAGCTCGAGCTCGGCTCGTGAAGAATTATTTAAGCTCGAGCTCGGCTCGTCGCTCGTTTATTATTAATTATTATTTTTTTATTTATTTTTATAATTAAATTTGTATATATTTAGAATTATACTTTTTATATAGAAAATAATACATATTATTTACTTATTTTATCATAATTTCATATATAATAATCATTATTTTTTAAATATAGTTAGAAAATTAAATAAAATTTATATAAATAAAAGCTCGTTTAGGCTCGCGAGCCGGCTCGAGCTCGATATGTAAAGTTTGGGCTTGAGCTCGTTTATTAAACGAGTCCTATTTCAAAGCTCGGCTCGTTTCGAGCTTTTTATCGAGTCGATCTCGAGTAGCTCACGAGCGGCTCGACTCATTTACACCCCTAGTGTGTAGTGATAAAGCCCATGAAGCCCCTCCAATCATTGATTCATCGTTATTTTTGTTTTTTAATTTAATTAAACTAAATTCAAAGGGAAAGTATTCATTGGTTCCTTTTCCAGTTTCTCTCTCCCACCCACGTGGCGTTTTATGGGCAACGCCCTGGAGCTCAAAACACCCATAGCGCCCCGGGGGTGGGGGCCTGGCGCTATGGGGCGTTTTCGGAGCGTTTTAGGACGAAAAAGCCCCCCAAACCGCCCATTACGATCGGTCTAATGATGTTCAAAATCTACATAACTAAATGGCTTCATGATACAAAGAATCTGTAAGTTTATATAACTTAGAAACCGTTGGTATTATTTTTTTTAACAGGTTAGTGTTACCGTTGTTTTGAGCTTACCAAAATTAAATACCCCCGTTAAAAAATTGAGTTGTACTTTGATCTTAAAAAGATAACGTTTTTCTTTAGAATGCCAAGAAAGATAGTGATAACGTTACGACTATAAACTATGATATCAGTAAACGACGGATATAAAACTAGTTCTTAGGGTTGATGTCATCCACGTGAGAAATAATCCAAAATTCTTCAATGTGCTCCTTGCCTACCCTCCATTGAAGTCAAAAAGGAGTGGTCCCTCTCCGCGACCAATGACCATCAGGATTCATTCCCCCATCCACCAACACATGTGAGCTTTCATTTAGTGGGTTCAATTCAATTCCTCTATTTTGCTTTAGCCCACATGATTTAATAAAAGCCCAAATATACTGCAAATTTAATATGGCATTACAATCCAATTCGATCCATCAGCTTCTCATTCTCAAATCAATCTCATTTAACTTTTCAATTTAACCCAACAAGTATTTCACTTGTAGCCCAGCATGAATCATCTTTCAATAATAATCATTCTCAATTCATTCTCATGTCACCAACGTTTTTTTGTGAGACTTTAACCAACAAACTTTAATCCTTCTTGGTTTTCTCGGTATCTATATATTGTCATCCATCATCGCTACACACCTAAAAAAACAATGAAAACATTCCAAAGTAGGCTCTCTTCCATAAATATCACAAAATAATAAAAAACCTTTGTGCTAAACGCATAATATGCGATAAAATATGCTTCAAAATGCAACTAACAAGAAACACCGCTACCTTCCATGCTATCACACCAACATGATGAGCTTGCGTGCTCTGTCCCACATTCACTCACGTCAAAATATTTACATTTTGCACCCTTATACTATCAAATTAAAAAAAAAGAACAAATTTTCCTTTTACAAACGGGTATTTTATGATTTAAATAAATATAAAAAAATTAACTTATAAATACATCACTTTATTTAACCCATTTCATATCAAATTTCTTCAAATCTCTGTATTTTATTCTAAATCGTTTTTATTCAAGTTCTCCAAAACTTAGAAAAAATGGATCCATCCTTGGTTTAATGGTTGATTCTAGGAAGAGGCATTAGCCAAAGCTTAGGTCGAAGTTTAGAAATAGCCTATATATAACTAGCAACGGTCGGCGATTTTGGGAGCGGGTTACTCAATGGTTTCATATGCAAATTGCATACGGCAAATTCCGTACCATCACCAGCTCATTTGTATTTGATGTGATATGAGAAAAAATCACAAAGTTTCACGGTATTTACAAAACTTCGACAACGGTGAAATAGGGTTGAATACTTGAATGATAATGATATTTTGATGATGATTCAAGCAAGTTATCGTTCCACCGATGATACAAATTTTTATCTTCTTGATGCTTGACACGTTAAAAATCATCCTAATGGTGTAATATGTTATTTATATTTTAGTTTATGTATTTTTTTTTGTGCGTTTAAAAGGGGTATTGTGTTAATGACAGATAAAGTACTTGTTAAAGTTTATCATGACATTATCCTTTTCATCACAGAAAAAAGACTTACCTTTAATCTTTGCCTTTGTCTTGGTATTTTATTCACACTTTTTACATAAATCATGTAACAGTCACAGTGAGTCACAGTGATGATGGTGGTTCCAAAACAACTAAAAGATGATCTTCCCTTGATATTAGACATCAGAAAGTAGGAAGATGGAGGAGATAAAGAGGCATAACATATACATAAAAAGTTCTTAAATAAATACTTGTATATATAATATTTATATCACAGGGGTACTACAAAAAGCCTGAAATTAGCTGGAGGCTGGAGTGTCCTTAAAATATACAAACTAGCCAGGACAACAAGCCATAGAAACTAGGCATGCAGATTCATTCATCACCCTGATTACATATGCTACAATGCTAACATAGATAAACTAACAAACCTAATATTAATATATAGTGTTGCAGTTAGCTAGGTGCACGCATGATCGGACCACCTCAAGATGTCGCAGCTTGGTAAAAGTTAACCACCCCTGTCGTTTCCGAAACTGGAATGATGAGTTGATGAATGGTTGGGTACTGTGGCCGATGCCTGTAACGGCATAGCTGTTGTTGAGATTGTTGCTGACAATTAGGCGTATTTCCTTTCAGCCCATAGCGTTGTTCATCCGCCATAGCACGAGTACTCTTCGATGACATCAAGTAGGTACTATGTGTTGTTATATATGATGGAAGTGTGTTGCTTGTTTGTTCTAGGATGGATGCATGAAGTTAATATGAGACCAAACTCCTTTTATAGAGAACATATTCATGTTAATTATTGTTTTATGTAAGAATGATTGTAAGAAGAATCTAATGATTTTTTAATCAGAAATGCCACTAAAAAGAGATTTGAATCAATTCCATTGGGATGAGTAAGTAGATGGTATTCTATAACACATGACCATGTCCATGTTCCTTGAGAAAAGAAAAAGATTTGAAGATATCCTGCAATTAACCTTTACATATTCTATAAACAAGAATATAATACTTATATTTTAGAAGATTTATGGGATAAAGCTTTAGCTTCTATCAACATCCAATTCCTGAGGAATTAATTCATTCAACCTCCAAAAGCTAATAGAATCTTGTGCTGATGCTCTATCCAAATTGGATCCCATCTTTTGTCCCAGATATCTTCCTTACAAAACTGTGTGTAGTTAATCTTTCCCTTGTAGTGGTGGACCCGGATTTTTCCACTGAGGTCGGTTTTTGTTAATGTCTGGATATCTCTTAACTTGACGTCTGAATTTTTCGTTCTGGCCGCGTTGGGTCAGATAAATAATAATAATAACTTTAAAAGTGTTAAATTTGAATAAATGCCTAAGCTTTTAATTAACAGGCTTCAATTCTACAAAGGAATTTTTCTAGTCGAATCTTCTCTATTTGGTTTCCTTAATAACTAATTAAGAATCTGAGTATGCTAGTGAGTAGTTGAAGATTTGTAACTGTCTAGATCTACTTTAAGGAAAGGTGTCACATGAAAGAATTTGATTCTTTTAAACCACTTTAGTGCCCTAGGTGAAATTAACTTTAGTAATATCCTAGAGGCAATCACTTTTTGTTTAACAACTATTGTTTTCCTTTCTAAAGTACATATCATGAGAAATATGTTAAGTATATATCAGACTTATTATTATATGTTAAGTTGTTAACTAACACTAATTGATTGTTGTGGAACGAACAAACTACTAGCCACGTCCACGTGTGATCTTTATCGTTTTTCCACACTTGTTTACATTTTGGGTTTCAAGTGAAATTTGAAATTGAGGCACTATGATACGTTCCTACTAAACCTCAAAAATAAAAATAAAGATTGGGATACCAAGTCTACGTTTTCATGCAACACACTTTTTGAGAAGTTTAGTTCCTTTTATTTAGTGATAAGATAGTTTAGTTTTAAGGGAAATTGGATTTTAATAATCCCAAGTTTTACATATTGGTCGGGATTAATTCAATCTTTCGAAATGTTTCTCACCGA
>JBCNJP010000027.1:31791238-31886746 GCA_039602395.1 Deinandra increscens subsp. villosa
CTTTCAATTTTGGTTGTTTTTAATTGTTGTATCTTTGTTAAAGATGAAAGCCTTAGGCCTTTAGGGTAGGGGGAGTCCAAGTCTCACTCTGCACATATTCTCTCTTCTACATATTATTTGAATTAAAGATAATAAAAACATTCACTTCATAAAAAAAGAATTACAAACTAGAAAAAAGAAAAACATTGAATAAAAACATAACAAACTAAAAAAAATAATAAAAATACAAACTACTAATTTTAAATGTGCATATGGTTTTTTCAAAATATCTCAAACTTCGAGATAATTGAAATCATTGTCGTAAGTGTGTAAATATTCGATAAATGATTCACTTAATGTCTCGTCTACATCTTCGGGTAGTTGGATGTTGTTGTAGGCGGTGTTGAATCTTCCAAACCATCAACCAAGCTCATATCACGTCATTTCGATGTGAGTATGTCGGTTGTATGACAGTTGTGTACGTTCTAATCCAACCAACAAATGAATGAAAGTGTATTTACATGACTCGATCTAAAAGTTGCGTAACTCTTCTGGACTCATCTCTTCACTAACGTACATCCACGCTTAAGTCGATGCAAGTCTTTGGATGTGTTTTAACTCATAGGATGCTTTTCGGCCATTTATATGATGAAATATAAGTAAGAATTTGTGTGATAAAATACAAGTGAGGATATGAAATATAGTTTGGCTAATAAAATGGGAAATGAATTAAGTAAAGGGAAAATCAGCAAAATGACCAAGTTTGATCAAGAAAATTCAGAAATGACCAATCAAAATTATCTTAACTCAAATGACCTACCCAATAGAAACACTCCATTTGTCTTCTTTTAACCAATCATAATCTGTAATGTGTCCTCCATCTGACCAGTGGCGGAGCTTGAGAGAGATCTCCGAGGGGGCGGGGATCAAAAGATCGACCGATGGGGTGATAATCAATACATCCGAGGGGGCGATACTCCACAAATACAATTTTTTTTAACATAAAATCGAGATAATAGGTAGTTACGGACGGAAAAACCGAGGGGGCGGTCGCCCCCCCGGCCCTAATGAAGCTGCGCCAGTGCATCTGACAAAAAGGCTAAAGGTGAAACCCACTCTCATCCAATAATTTTCGACACTTGGATAAAATGTCACAATGTTATGGGTTTAACTCGAGCCATTCCGAGCCTCCCACATGTCGTTATGAAGCCGGCTCACTTATTGGCTTGGCTTGAGGATTATTCCCACCCGAGCTACAGTACCTTTCCCCAACCCCCCACTACCACTCCCCTACCTTTAAATTAAAGTAAACTTCAAGGAATAATATTTATATTGTGCTACGTTCCCAACCCCCCACTACCTCTCCCCTACCTTAACCAAACTTCTTTTAATTTTCCTCTTATTCCCACTTCTAGTAAATTTGAATTAGTAAACTCTTTACTTACTCTTATTCCCACTTCTACTAAATATTCCGAACTTTCCTCTTAATTTTTTTTGTGCTTGTTTGTTTTTTCAACAATGCCATCTTTTGATGTTGCTGTTTATGTCGGAGGGAGATGGTCAATTACCAATTGTGTGATTGATTACAGTTTGAACCCTAAAAATTTAAACACAAACTAGGTGAAGAATTCTATTTTTTTCTTTTTAACAAATGATGAAAACTAACATACACTTACAGGTCTAGCAAAACAATGAAAACGACGTCCTGGATTCGCAGTGGTGGAAGATATACGTATGACCGTTGCAAACCCACAATTTTTACAGATCACCATTTTCGTTTAGTCTTGAGTAAAATAGAGATAGATATTGGCAGATTACATATGGGAGTTAATTCAAAGAGGGGGGAATGAGGTAATGGGGGAGTAGGGGGTTGAGTCTGACAGGGGACTAAAGTAATTCTAAGGGATGGAGGTTGGATAAAGTAAGGAAAAGGTAGGGGTGGAGGTTGGATAAAGTAATCCTCAAGCCACCAATTCAAGCCAAGCCATCCTACAAGCCGTTGATTACAAGCCAAGGCGTCGAGTTAGTCTGGACATGTGTTAGGCTCGGACAGGTTCGGGTAACACACCTAGCATTCTGACTTTTTCTCCATGTGTCAAAAAATTATTGGATGGTGGTGGGCTCCACATTTATCCTTCTTGTCAGATGGAGGACACATTACAAATTATGATTGATTGAAAAAAGACAAATGGAGAGTTTCTATTGGGTAGGTCATTTGAGTTAGGATAATTTTGGTTGGTCATTTCTGAATTTTATTGGTCAAAGTTGGTTAGTTTGGTGATTACCCCTTAAGTAAATCTAGATAAAAAATTTTGAAAAAATGGGGTGGGGTGAGTGGGTGTTTGGGATTGTTTTTTTTTAACGGCCAATGAATGCCCCGGAAAACCCGGGGACTATTTACACCAATTGAGCTCATTCCAGGGAAAATCCACCTCCGCGAGCGGCCGGGTGGTAAAACCTGGGAGCTCGGGGATCAACTTGTGACCTTTCAGCCCCAAGTCTCCCCTCATCGCCAATGCCCCTTCCAAAGTGTGTCCCGTAAGAATCGAACCTGTGTCTCAAGTAGAGAACACAGACTTCCTACCACTACACCACAATGAAAGTTGCGGATGTTTGGGATTGTTACTTTAATAATGAAGAGCCAAGGTGGGGTTTTTGAGCTTCTTTTATAATTTTCAATGATTGAACTCTCATTAAATGATGTGAAACAAGCTGATTATGTTAGGTTTCAATGTCTTCTACTATCACCTAGGGGATAAACGAGCTGAGCCGAGTCCGAGTTCGTCTAGGCTCGAGCTCGGCTCGTTTAAACTTAATAGAGCTCGAGCTCGAGCTCGAGCTCGGCTCGATTCGAGCTTTATTTTTTAAGCTCGAGCTCGGCTCGTGAAGAATTATTTAAGCTCGAGCTCGGCTCGGGCTCGGCTCGTTTATTATTAATTATTATTTTTTTATTTATTTTTATAATTAAATTTGTATATATTTAGAATTATACTTTTTATATAGAAAATAATACATATTATTTACTTATTTTATCATAATTTTATATATAATAATCATTATTTTTTAAATATAGTTAGAAAATTAAATAAAATTTATATAAATAAAAGCTCGTTTAGGCTCGCGAGCCGGCTCGAGCTCGATATGTAAAGTTTGGGCTTGAGCTCGTTTATTTCAAAGCTCGGCTCGTTTCGAGCTTTTTATCGAGTCGATCTCGAGTAGCTCACGAGCGGCTCGACTCATTTACACCCCTAGTGTGTAGTGATTAAGCCCCATGAAGCCCCTCCAATCATTGATTCATCGTTATTTTTATTTTTTAATTTAATTAAACTAATTTAAAGGGAAAGTATTCATTGGTTCCTTTTCCAGTTTCTCTCTCCCACCCACGTGGCGTTTTATGGGCAACGCCCTGGAGCTCAAAACACCCATAGCACCCCAGGGGGTGGGGGCCCGGCGCTATGGGGCGTTTTCGGAGCGTTTTAAGATGAAAAAGCCCCCCAAACTGCCCATTACGATCGGTCTAATGATGTTCAAAATCTACATAACTAAATGGCTTCATGATACAAAGAATCTGTAAGTTCATATAATTTAGAAACCTTTGGTATTATTTTTTTTAATAGGTTAGTGTTACCGTTGTTTTGAGCTTACCAAAATTAAATACCCCCGTTAAAAATTTGAGTTGTACTTTGATCTTAAAAAGATAACGTTTTTCTTTAGCATGCCAAGAAAGATAGTGATAACGTTACGACTATAAACTATGATATCAGTAAACGACGGATATAAAACTAGTTCTTAGGGTTGATGTCATCCACGTGAGAAATAATCCAAAATTCTTCAATGTGCTCCTTGCCTACCCTCCATTGAAGTCAAAAAGGAGTGGTCCCTCTCCGCGACCAATGACCATCAGGATTCATTCCCCCATCCACCAACACATGTGAGCTTTCATTTAGTGGGTTTAATTCCTCTATTTTGCTTTAGCCCACATGGTTTAATAAAAGCCCAAATATACTGCAAATTAATATGGCATTACAATCCAATTCGATCCATTAACTTTTCAATTTAACCAAACAAGTATTTCACTTGTAGCCCAGCATGAATCATCTTTCAATAATAATCATTCTCAATTCATTCTCATGTCACCAACGTTTTTTTGTGAGACTTTAACCAACAAACTTTAATCCTTCTTCGTTTTCTCGGTATCTATATATTGTCATCCATCATCGCTACACACCTAAAAAAACAATGAAAACATTCCAAAGTAGGCTCTCTTCCATAAATATCACAAAATAATAAAAAAACCTTTGTGCTAAACGCATAATATGTGATAAAATATGCTTCAAAATGCAACTAACAAGAAACACCGCTACCTTACATGCTATCACACCAACATGATGAGCTTGCGCGCTCTGTCCCACATTCACTCATGTCAAAATATTTACATTTTGCACCCTCATACTATCAAATTAAAAAAAAAACAAATTTTTCTTTTACAAACGGGTATTTTATGATTTAAATAAATTTAAAAAAAAATTAACTTATAAATACATCACTTTATTTAACCCATTTCATATCAAATTTCTTCAAATCTCTCTATTTTATTCTAAATCGTTTTTATTCAAGCTCTCCAAAACTTAGAAAAAATGGATCCATCCTTGGTTCAATGATTGGTTCTAGGAAGAGGCATTAGCCAAAGCTTAGGTTGAAGTTCAGAAATAGCCTATATATAACTAGCAACGGTCGGCGATTTTGGGAGCGGGTTACTCAATGGTTTCATATGCAAATTGCATACGGCAAATTCCGTACCATCACCAGCTCATTTGTATTTGATGTGATATGAGAAAAAATCACAAAGTTTCACGGTATTTACAAAACTTCGACAACGGTGAAATAGGGTTGAATACTTGAATGATAATGATATTTTGATGATGATTCAAGCAAGTTATCGTTCCACCGATGATACAAATTTTTATCTTCTTGATGCTTGACACGTTAAAAATCATCCTAATGGTGTAATATGTTATTTTTGTTTTAGTTTATGTATTTATTTTTGTGCGTTTAAAAGGGGTATTGGGTTAATGACAGATAAAGTACTTGTTAAAGTTTATCATGACATTATCCTTTTCAGTTTTCATCACAGAAAAAAGACTTTACCTTTAATCTTTGCCTTTGTCTTGGTATTTTATTCACACTTTTTACATAAATCATGTAACAGTCACAGTGAGTCACAGTGATGATGGTGGTTCCAAAACAACTAAAAGATGATCTTCCCTTGATATTAGACATCAGAAAGTAGGAAGATGGAGGAGATAAAGAGGCATAACATATACATAAAAAGTTCTTAAATAAATACTTGTATATATAATATTTATATCACAGGGGTACTACAAAAAGCCTGAAATTAGCTGGAGGCTGGAGTGTCCTTAAAATATACAAACTAGCCAGGACAACAAGCCATAGAAACTAGGCATGCAGATTCATTCATCACCCTGATTACATATGCTACAATGCTAACATAGATAAACTAACAAACCTAATATTAATATATAGTGTTGCAGTTAGCTAGGTGCACGCATGATCGGACCACCTCAAGATGTCGCAGCTTGGTAAAAGTTAACCACCCCTGTCGTTTCCGAAACTGGAATGATGAGTTGATGAAAGGTTGGGTACTGTGGCCGATGCCTGTAACGGCATAGCTGTTGTTGAGATTGTTGCTGACAATTAGGCGTATTTCCTTTCAGCCCATAGCGTTGTTCATCCGCCATAGCACGAGTACTCTTTGATGACATCAAGTATGTGCTATGAGTTATATATGATGGAAGTGTGTTGCTTGTTTGTTCTAGGATGGATGCATGAAGTTAATATGAGACCAAACTCCTTTTATAGAGAACATATTCATGTTAATTATTGTTTTATGTAAGAATGATTGTAAGAAGAATCTAATGATTTTTTAATCAGAAATGCCACTAAAAAGAGATTTGAATCAATTCCATTGGGATGAGTAAGTAGATGGTATTCTATAACACATGACCATGTCCATGTTCCTTGAGAAAAGAAAAAGATTTGAAGATATCCTGCAATTAACCTTTACATATTCTATAAACAAGAATATAATACTTATATTTTAGAAGATTTATGGGATAAAGCTTTAGCTTCAATCAACATCCAATTCCTGAGGAATTAATTCATTCAACCTCCAAAAGCTAATAGAATCTTGTGCTGATGCTCTATCCAAATTGGATCCCATCTTTTGTCCCAGATATCTTCCTTACAAAACTGTGTGTAGTATCTTTCCCTTGTAGTGGTGGACCCGGATTTTTCCACTGAGGTCGGTTTTTGTTAATGTCTGGACATCTCTTAACTTGACATCTGAATTTTTCGTTCTCGCCGCGTTGGGTCAGATAAATAATAATAATAACTTTAAAAGTGTTAAATTTGAATAAATGCCTAAGCTTTTAATTAACAGGCTTCAATTCTACAAAGGAATTTTTCTAGTCGAATCTTCTCTATTTGGTTTCCTTAATAACTAATTAAGAATCTGAGTATGCTAGTGAGTAGTTGAAGATTTGTAACTGTCTAGATCTACTTTAAGGAAAGGTGTCACATGAAAGAATTTGATTCTTTTAAACCACTTTAGTGCCCTAGGTGAAATTAACTTTAGTAATATCCTAGAGGCAATCACTTTTTGTTTAACAACTATTGTTTTCCTTTCTAAAGTACATATCATGAGAAATATGTTAAGTATATATCAGACTTATTATTATATGTTAAGTTGTTAACTAACACTAATTGATTGTTGTGGAACGAACAAACTACTAGCCACGTCCACGTGTGATCTTTATCGTTTTTCCACACTTGTTTACATTTTGGGTTTCAAGTGAAATTTGAAATTGAGGCACTATGATACGTTCCTACTAAACCTCAAAAATAAAAATAAAGATTGGGATACCAAGTCTACGTTTTCATGCAACACACTTTTTGAGAAGTTTAGTTCCTTTTATTTAGTGATAAGATAGTTTAGTTTTAAGGGAAATTGGATTTTAATAATCCCAAGTTTTACATATTGGTCGGGATTAATTCAATCTTTCGAAATGTTTCTCACCGAGCCCAAGTTTCAAACTATTTTCTCACATTAATCCCAAACTAGCGGAACCCTAACAGTGTTAGTTTTTTGCTGACGTGACGGTCCAGTTGGCTTTTTTCTTTTAAAATTGGATTTTAATAATCCAAGTTTCACCTATTGGCCGGGATTAATCCCACATTTTGAAATGTTTTTCACCGAGCCCAAGTTTCAAACTATTTTCTCTCATTGATTTCAAACTAACGAAACCCTAACGGTGTTAGAAGTTTAGTTTACATAACTAGACTGAACTCCAAAATGAGAAGTTAAACATGGTTCGTTTCTAAAGGCTATACTTAAATAAGAGTGTAATTTAATGGACTTTAAAGTATCTTTCTCTAATACTCACTCAACATAAAGACATGTTCCTCAAATAGACTATAAAGGTTTTAAACCTGACAGTTAAGAACACTTAGGCTGTGTTTGGCGCACTAGCTGAAAAGCTAGTATTTAGCTGATAAGCTAGCTGCTAGCTGATAAGCTAGCTGCTAGCTGATAAACTATAAGCTAGCTGATAAAAAATAATGTTTGGTAAAAACTAGCTGATAAACTAGCTAGCTGATAAAAAATAATGTAAATATAGATATTTATTTATTAGTTAGGGAAATGTAAAACTGGAAATATTATAAAAGCTAGTTGAAACGCTACTCCAACTAGCTTTTCAAAAGCTAGCTTATAAGCTAGCTTTTTGACGTTACCAAACCGAGCTTTTTAAAAAAGCTAGCTTTTAAAAAAAAGCTCTGTTTGGTACATGCAAAAAAGCTAGCTTATAAGCTAGCTTATGGCGCGCCAAACACAGCCTTAGTCTTTAGAATGAAAAAATCCACTTGGGTTAAAACAAGCAAATTTACGAGTGGAACTTAAAGTTTGATGAAATAATAAATGTAACCATTCTTCATCAATAATACGTGAACTTATGAAACTGCCTGAAGAAAAGTGGGAGCAACTAATTTTGCATTTGTTCTGATATACACTCTTGTGGGCAAGAGTTAATTTAGTTTTGTTGTATGAGTCAAATCGACTTATTCCCGCATAATCTTGACATTAAAATCTTAGAAATGTTTCTTATAAAATAAGCATCTAGATACATCAAGATCAACCAAACGAGTCATTATTTAGTCTCATAAGGTTTAACTATGGGTTCACACATTATAATATAACGTGCAACATTGCTTTTAGTCTGTAACTCTAATAAGTGAAAGAGAAAAATAATAGAGGTTCGAATAAGTAAATAAGATCTATATCTTATGCTTCATTGGTTAGAAGCCTTGCGTATGTTCAAGTCTGTACTTGTTTAGATATTGCCTATATTGCTGAAACACTAGAATGATGTAAATATCGGCTTATGATCCCCCTGTACCCAAGTGATGAGAGATGTCCAGTGTGTAGCAAGACATGCTTGGATGCTTATGGGGAACACGCGGTCCATTGCAAAGAGCTCCCCGGTTTCAAATACCGGCATGATCTGGTCCGGGATGTTTTATTTGACATTTTCAAGAGAGCCGGAATCTCTGCTAAGAAGGAAGCCCCGACTAATTTTCTATCGGACCCATCGGACGGGCGGTCCTCTCTTCGTCCGGTGGAAGTCCTTGTTTTTGGTTGGAAGAACGGGAAGCACGCATGTGTCGATCTTACTGGGGTTTCCCCTCTCGTGGGGCTCAGGGGCTCTGGTTTTCGGGTAGGCCAGGCTGTCACAAAGGCCGCAGCAGGGAAGGTGCGCAAACACGAGGAAGCGTGTCTTATGAATCAACACGTATTTGTTCCTTTTGCTTTTGATACCTTCGGCTATCTTGCTTCGGAAGCTGTTGACACATTGAGTAGCATCCAGAAGGTCATGAATGGGAATCTGGCGACTCCTAGGGGGATGAATGTAGTGTTCACTCGGTTAGGCTTTGCTATTCAGAAGGGGATGGCGGCACAACTTGTTGCTCGCCTCCCTTGTACTTCGTGTTGAGTTATAACCGCTTGGTGTTATAATAGAAACATTGAACTATGTAAATACATATCTAGCTTAGTTCATTATAAAAGCATCTAAGATGACATTCCAATATCTATAAGAAACGAAAGACTATAATTTGAATTATAGAAGAAGTGAGACCTAAAAGTGGTTGACTATTCCTAATTTTGACCTTGTAATAGTCAAAGGAATCAAAATGTCAACTTTATAAAAGCATCTAAGATGACATTCCAATATTTATAAGAAACGAAAGACTATAATTTGAACTATAGAAGAAGTGAGACCTAAAAGTGGTTGACTATTCCTAATTCTGACATTGTTATAGTCAAATGAATCAATATGTCAACTTTAGGGTATATTCTTATGGAGGAGTCATAAGAAACTGATAACAACAACCTAAATATAATGACATGATATGTTTGTCACTAATCGTTGTTGGTAAATTTGTCAGTAGACTCATTATTATGTAACTCCAATAAATAACATATTTAAGACTCATGTGATAAAGTCAACTACCATTTTTTATCAAATAGTAGCACTTTGAGCGGAGCTGCATTAAATTTTCGATACAAGATTATTGTCCATTTAAGAACAAGTAGAGGAAACTAAATCCTTGTATTGAAAACATTCATGATATGCTTAAGATACCTATAAGTAAGGTCTATCCTCATAAGTCTTTTCTAAGAGCTCATAATAAAGACGGTGTTTAATAATGACCAAGCATATCATACTATGGATGACTAATTATTAACTTTTCCTCGTCCGCTTTGATTTGTTATGTCTCTGAATATGTTATACATGCCTAAATACATATAGACAATTTATGTACAAATCAACTTTAAGGGCTTAATTGTCAATTGATACTAAATCTAAGTTGAGTTTTAAATTTGGGATTGTAGTATGATTAATAGGGGTCTTGAGTTGGATAATCAATTCTATTACTGTATTTCTCTGCTACGGTTTTGGTTTAAAACTGAAATGAGTATTAAATTCTAATCAGACTTATCTAATAACTCATTATAATTGATGACTTGGCCAAGTGGGAGAATGTTGGAAAATATATTTCTTGTGGCCCAAGTCACCAATTATACTGGTGATCATTGTTCTAAAATAAACCTGTTGTTTCCTAATTGGCATTTATTCGATGGACGTAATTGCCCTTACTAAATCAAATTAGGGTTTCCCCTTGGGTGTATATATATAGAGCTATTGGGGAGAGACTAAACACCACTCTATCACTCTAAAACCGTGATGTTTTCTCTCCCTCTCTACAATTCGTGGGTCTTCCACCTTAGTCACCATAACCATACACCCTTAACGGGACAATCAGTGGCTTCATGAAATCCTTCAACATGACCGTAGATGTTGTGCTATCAGGTAACATTTACTTTTTCGTCATGTTTTATTTAACATAATAGAGGAGTCATCCAACAGAATTGTCAAAGGTTAAGAGAGTGAGTTTTGGTGGGCGGGTGTCAAGGTTATGAGAGGGGGTGGCGGTATATGTATGTGCATATGTATTAGTGTATATGTATATTTATATGTATGAGTGTATATCTATATATGTAGTATATATGTATAATGTATATGTACTAGTATATATAATGTATATGTATTAGTATATTTGTATGTGTATTAGTGTATATATATATATGTGTGTGTGTGTGTGTATTAGTAAAAATATTAGTGTATAAGCAATAACCAGTTACTAGTCGGTAACCAAATACTGCTTGACAAGTGGTAACCGGTTAGTAACCGCTGGTTAAAATCGGTTCAAAAAATTGAATACTAACCAATTAGAACTCAGTAACCGGTTAGAAATTTAAAGCTCTACTATAATGTGTTTTGTTATTTGATACTATTGACAAAATACTTTATTCAAATAAAAAAGAGTTATCGATGCGGTCTCAATCCCAAGAATTTGGTCATAGAGGCATACACTATAAATCAAACTACCTTTAACAAAGAAGTTGGTTGTCCTTTGGTGAAGATATGAACCATCAGTTTGTAATTGGTTTAGAAACCGGTTTATTATAGGTATATCATTTGCAAAATTCCAATTAGCCACAAATCACTTAAATGCCATTAGCTGTAAATTATGTGGATTCTAATGAGATACCGTTGAATTCCGTTAAGTCACAATTTGGCTTTTTATTTTTCTCAACATTTGAAATTTTTATAATTTCACCTTGTTGCTTTTAGGCTTTTAGCCACTGTTAGGTTTTGTACAAGCTTTAAAAATTTTGTAATGTAGTTTTAGTCAACTTTTTCTCTTATATCAAGTCTTAAGCTTTGTTTAGTTGATCACTTGAGAGATAAAAAAACCGTTTTTTGTTTACAAACGGTTTCAACCCAAACCGGTTTCAAACTAACCTGATTCGGTTCTATAGGTTTGGCGTTTTGTTGCTTCAAACCGATTCATAACCCGAACCGATTATGACTAAACCGGTTTTGACTAGATTTGACCAAACCGGTTCCGATTCACAGCCCGAACGGTTCGTAAAAAAAAATCTGGTTTTGTACACCTCTATTTGCACATTTAGACGGTTTTTTTTCCTTGTTTTAAACTAGCTTGCATAAACTATAAAGGGTTAAAGACCCAATAGAGCCCAAACCATGAAACTAAATTGAAACCAAACTATTAGTAAAACTCATTTGTAAATTCCAGTGGGTCTGTTTTAAGGGTGTTCGCGGTCCGGTTTATACGGTTTTTGGGTCAAACCATAAACCAAACCGTTAGTTATGGTTTTTAATAATCCAAAACCTAAACCGAACTATTAAAAATTAGAAGCGAACCAAACCAAACCGCTACTACCGGTTTGGTTTCGGTTCGGTTTCACGGTTTGAGGAACTTTAGGTTTTCAAGTTTAGAATAATAAAACTAAAATTAAAAAAAAAAAAAAAACCCGAATCAGCCTTATCGATGAGCTGTTGTACTAAAGCTGAAATTTATATCAAAATAGGACATGCAACCAAATGATTATATGTATATCCATTAGAAGTTTAGAACATAGATTCTCATTTAAAACAAAATAATAACAAACCCTTAAGAAGAATAATTAGATTTAGATAAAGTTGTAATCGTCAAACTCATAAACAAAATATAACAATTAAAAATGAACAAATTAGAATTGGATATCAAAAACCCATATTCCTTTATAATTAATTATAATTTGCACTTTTTTAGCGCCTAAAACCTAAACGTTCATTACAACAAAACAAATCTAACGTAATTTATATATCTATATATCTATATCTATCTATATATATATATATATATATATATATATATATATATATGGGGGGGGGGGATATAATGAAAACCTCTCTGAGTTTGGAAAACCGTGAAAACCAAGCTAAAAAATTCGATTTTTATTCCGATTTTTTTTATGGTGATTCTCTAAGTTAAAAAGACCCCGTTTATTCAAAAAAAAATAAAAAAAAAGGCATAGTAAAATTTTAAAAGAAAAATATTTTATAACCGAGGTTACATATGTAACAGGGTACGGTTACATATGTAACCTCGGTTATAAAATATTTTTTTTAAAAATGTTACTAGGCGTTTTTTTTTTGTTTTTTTGCATAAAGGGGTTTTTTTTAACTTAGAGAATCACCATAAAAAATCGGAACAAAAATTAAATTTTTTAGCTTGGTTTTCACGGTTTTCCAAACTCGGTGAGGTTTTCATTTTATCCTTCCTCTATATATATGTATATATATATATAGGGTTAGGTTCAAATGAGAACTTTTTTATTTTGAGAACTTTTGAGAACTAAATCTCAACCACAAATTTCAGGGAGGGACCACTACAATTCATGGGAGGGGGGATCACTACAATTCATGGGAGGGGGGATACATGTAATATACTTGTGGCTCAAATTAGTTCTTTTTAGTTTTCAAATCAAATTGGTTCTCAAATGATCATCTCCCTATATATATATATATTTATATATATATATATATATATATATATATATATATATATATATATATATAGGGTGAGGTTCATTATAGACACCCCCATAAGTGTAGACAAGTAGACACCCTATTTCACATGTGAAATTTCTTTATTTCACATTTGAAATTTTCTGAACAATGAGAAAAAGGAAAAAAAGAAAAAAAAAATTTAATCATAATCATTAGATCAATAGATCTAATGGTGAAAAAAGTGTCTACCTGTGTACACTTATGAGGGTGTCTACAATGAACTTTTCACTATATATATATATATATATATATATATATATATATATATATATATATATATGAAGTTTATACGGTCCGGTCCGGTTTTTTATGACTGTTTTTGTATAAACCATAAACCAAACTGTTCACTACGGTTTGAAATTTGTTAAACCACCCGACCGTTAGCTTAGATAAAAAACCGACCGTGAAACCGAACCGATGATCGGTTTGGGCGGTTTCACGGTTTAAAACCAAACTATAAACACCCCTAGTCTATTTTGGTTGTTGATAATAAGAAACAACCGTTAGTAACGATTTGAACTAGAGTGCAAACATGTAACAAACCATATATAAAACTAAATGACTCATGCATATTAAAGGAACACATACTCTTGTGCTATATTTCTTTATATTTTCTATTAACACTTCTAGATATTTTAGAAAAAAATTACACTACCATACCATCTCCATCTTGTAGTATTAAACCACCAACCTCTTAACTACAAGACTCATCATTTGTCCTCCATATAAGTTCCTATTTAACAATTGAGAATCAGAATAAATTACTCGCGAAGTAAAATATTCTTCCAATATGATCTTTCGTGATCATCTTCTTTTATGAGTGGCATTTTATTATTCGGTTGATGTTATTCACGTCTTTTAAATAACTTGTGTGTGTTCTACAAGTATGGTAGTGACACGTATATAGATATATGCCTACCACTCACTATCTATGCTTTTAGCAATGTATTATGCATTTTAGGTGAGTAGAAAAAAAATCTTCTTTTTTTAGGTGTGATAAATATGGCACAAAATGGTATAAAATTTAGGGTTCTTATAGGCACCTCACCTTTTTTTTTTGTCATGCTATTTGTACATCCCATTTTTTCAGATTCTTCTTATATGGTGCGCAGTGGCGGATCCAGACTTTTTAATGAGCGGGGGCAAAAATAAATTAGCTCAAAACAAACAAGGTCAAAATGATTGGCTTAAACAAGGCCGTCTAAACTATGTCGGAGAAAAATAATGCACGCTTATTTACTCAAAGATATAATAAATATATTCATATACATTTACTTAATGATACAAAAAAATTTGATAACATCTTTTGAACAATTGTGTAATGCAACCACAAAGTGACAAAACACACTAGTGGTTCACTCAATTTATTTTTTTACTTACTATTTTTAAATTACTTTAAAAAAAAAACACAGTTACGTCTGCATTTTACAGGATTTGAAATTACAATCTTTTAATTAGAAAACTATCACTTTCCCACCACCTTATTTCATTTGAGACATTACCCTATATATACAAAACACAACCCATAGTACCACTTTTAAAACATAATATACAACCCCCTAAAGCACACAGTGTACTACTTTTTATGCCTAATGTACAACCCCCTAAAGCATTTGGTTTAATAGCTACAGTGGCCTCCTACAGTTACAGTTCTTGCGGGTCATGGAGCGGGTCATGTGCTTTCCATGGAGCGAGTCATGTGCTTTCCACGTCTTCACAAACCTAATACCTTCCTCCCATGCTTGCCTCTCTGCTCTCTCTCCCTCAAATCTTCTCAAATCTCACCTGCTCCCCCTCTCTCTCTCGCATGAAATCATGCCTACCCTCTCTCCCAAAATATTCACAGCACAAAATCGATTCAGCGCGTGAGATTGATGCCCTCTTCTTCTCCGATCCGACCACCAAATCGCTTTGGTTTATCCTGTTGCCTATCTAGATGCGAATCAGTGAATCAGTGAATACTGGTGCGAGAGACGAGCCTGGTGGTGCTATCCTCCTCTTTGCCGGTTTGAGGGTTGACATCACACCTTCTAATCTGATGCAGTCTATGTCGATTTCAAGGTAACACCGCTCTTCTTCGTCTTCTGTTTTCGATTTTCATGCTGTTGATGATCGGCGACCAAAACGGCGACGTCTGCCAGCACTTTGGTGATGATTTCTGATCTGTTTCTCCACATCGGCGGTGAGATTCTGGGGTTTGAGTTTTCTTTTGCCGTTCTGTTTTGTTCTAATCGGTAGGGGGCTTTGTGTTATGGTTTCCGCAGGACTTAATTATAGTGAAGACGATGAATCGGAGCACAGTTCGTGCTGATCCTAAAGCTTGAAGATGTTATCCTCACTACCAGCGAAGAAAACTCTATTTTTTTGCTTTCTTTTCATCATTTTAATTCTCCATATCTTCTGGCATGGTAAGTTTCGATTGTTAGGGTCTTATGGCGATGTTGGAGGGATTATTCATGTGGGTATATGGGGGTTTTTGGTTAACCCCTCATAATGAATAATCAGGTATTCAGGTTCACGAGTTAGCGGAGGCTCGTGATCAAATGTGTCAAAATATTATTGAGTCCAGTTTGGAAGATCTAGATTTTATTATGGGTCAAATATATTTTTTATGTTTATTCCAGTAGTTTTAGTTTGTTGTTTATGATACTTTTGAGGTTGAAGGCTGCTAGACATGTTTATGTGATTCTAATGGCTGTAGCTTACTTATATGTAATATATGAGGCTTCTTTTAGAATGAAGGTTTTAATTCCAATTTCTTTTTCTGTACCTTCTGAAATCTGAATTTGGCTTTGAGTTTCAAATATTGATCTCTTCAACTTTGTTCCAAATGGGTCAATTTATTATGTTCTGTGCAAAGTTTTTTGGTCTAAAAACTAGATGGTATGATTTTGAGTTTATTTTAATGAGAATTAATTTTACAACTTAAACAATCCTAATCGCTTTGAATTTTTACCTAATTTGTGTACAAATGGCTCTGTTTGGAACAAAGGAATGGTATTAACTATTAAGGTTAGCAACTGTTTTTTCTTTTGCAGATCTTGATGTTAGCAACAGTTTCTTCTTTTGCAGATCCTGAGGTTAGCAAACTGTTTTCAACTCGTTATTATCTTTTGCAGATCTTAAGGTTAGCAAAGTCACAACTGATGTTCGGTTACATGGAAACAACCTGATGATGATATTCAGTCTGTTCTTTTATAGATGATTTTTAATCGTTTTTAGGTTTCATACAATATATAATGTTCAGCTCACAGTTAGTTTTATACAATATATAATGTTCAGCTCACAGTCGTTTGCTTGGATGTTCAACTTTGCAAACAGAAGTGTTGAGAGGTTCTGGCAGAAGAATTCATCAACCATTAAGCATGACACCACTTAGTAAGCAATTTCCAACTCAACAAAACTACTGCTCATATATTTTTCGAAGAATTAAGGTGTTTAAATTTTAAATCACTGAAGTCTGTGATTTGATAGATATAATTCAGAGGGGACAAAAGGTATGGAGTTATTTTTTCATCAAGCATATTCATCTCCATAGATTGGTTAGTACTTCCAACCAGAAGGTCAAAAATCTTCATATCTAATTGCAAGGAGTGCGGTAATATTACATGTTTCAAAATAGTTTAGACGCATTTAAACATATGGTACTGCAACAAACCAAAGTATACACCTCAGAATTAGAGATACATAGCTTTTGAAGCTAGGTTTGTGCGAGTTTATGGTACATTATGTTGAATTTTTTTGTTTAACTTTGTTTTATATCTAAAGGACTCCCCACTGCTAGAGCTTTGCAGCTTAAATAAACCTGGAAATAAAACCAAAGATCAAAGGAAACATCTGGTGCAGATTATACCTCAATTAGCAACTTAAATATATCTACAAAGCCACATTCTAGGAGACGTTGGGTACATATTAATATTATTAATATTTTGAAAGGACTATTAAAATGCAAAGACAGAATCTGGAACTATATATTTTTCTTCCTGATAAAATTGTTTCTTTTTTGTGGTGTAGGATTAAGATTGGCACTAACTCAAGAAATAGTTGATTTTTCTGGCATGTAGCAGTTCTTTAACAGGTCTTCAACAGAGGTTGCAATTTTCCTTCTTACAAACATAATACATTGTAGTATTGCAATTTGCACATACCTTTAAATACAAATTAATTTGTTGGCTTCCATAGTTTCTTTATAAAATCCCATCATAAATAAAAAAAATCTGAGTTATTCAAATGATGGATACCAGCCTAGCATATCGAATATTTCGCATACGAGATGGGATTATACTTCAATAATACATGGTAAATATTCCCATGGATGAGGCAGGCTTACCGTTCTTTGTTTTCAATTAAGAAAGCTAATCAATAATTGTACGAACGAATTAAATGATTTCTTGCTTTGTTTTCAATTGAGAAAGCTAATCAATAATTGTACGAACGAATTAAATGATTTCTTGCTTGATGAAGCTAACATATGTGTGGGACTACATTCTTGGTGGTAGATGAAAGTAGACTTAAGATAATTTTCAATTGGGCTGATGTATCGTCACATGGGTACCAGGGACCGGGTCCAACAGAATATACTCATATTAGGGAGGATCTTACCCCTAATATAGAATTCAACAACACTTACCACTTTAGTGATGATTTTACATCTCCTTTGTTCAACTCTACAGGTAAACATAATCAAAGAAGTGGGCAATCATCCTCAAACTTAAGAAATCGAGGTGATACAATCCCTTTTTGATCACACACGTGTTAAGGGATTAACGTTTTAGTTTTCTTAGTAAGCTTCATATTTTTTTTATTCGTTGAATCAATATTCAGGTTGAAAGAGGGAAGCATGCAATCTATTGTTACGACGAGTCAGAACTTAAAAAGCTTCAGAGCTCCTTCCCATCGAATGTAACATATAATATTCAAGGGTTCAAAGGTACTAACATGTAATTATTCACAAAAAATGTTATAAAAGAACAACAAATACATATAAATTGTATCATGATATACATATGGTATATAATGTTAGGTTTGGGAGTACTACTTTAGATCCAAAAACCAGGCTATTGAAGAAACTGGTGGTTGAGCATGCAGCTAAAGCCAATGTTATCTTCTCATTCACTTATGGGTGCTAGGGTAAGATTCAATTTTACGGTTGAAATTTGTTGATAAAAGATGCTGGAAATTGTTGATATCTTGGTGATAAATTTTCATTTGTTTGCGTTTATAATTAATTATACCTAAAATTTTCTAGATTAGTTAAATTTTTTATAGAATATTTGTTTTCATTGGTGTCTTAGACCTGGTTGCATTCAAAGGTTCCCCCTGTTTTTTTTATGGGTTTAGCTCTGCTGCGAAGCGCGGGTTTTCCTAATTGTATTTGGTCATGCGTTTATCTTTGCTTGCGTAATGTTTCAGACTTTTCCTAATTGTATTTGGTCATGCGTTTATCTTTGCTTGCGTAATGTCACTCGACATGTTTCCAAATTGAATGCCTACGGCGGGTAGCGGTGTTTGTTTTTTCTTTTCAGGTAGCCTTTGTAGCCGTTGCTCGCTGTGGTTTTGGTTCGTTGCTGACCATCCTTTTGACTTCATCGTCGGTTTAAACCAATTATGGCTTCGCTAATCGCCCTTTTTAAATGGGACGGCTCCGCGGCAACGCGCGGGTCGTCCAACTTGTAACTTTAACCAAGTATAATTAATGTTTTTATAGAAATATAGGATTTTAACTTTATTATTATTTAAAATTGAAACTAAACTTTAGGGTTTAAATTGAAATTTTGCTTAAACTAAAGGGTTATTTTAAAACCTTTGAATTTAAGTCCCGACAAATTCCGTCCTTTCTTTCATTTCCCAAAAAATTTCTCATCTTCTCTTAAAATATATATATTTTAATTTTTCACTAGTCATCTTCTCCACTTCTCTTCACTGCAACTTTCATGGAGTCTTATACAATCAAGAGTTTTTTTTTTAACTTCCCTTCTCTATTCCTTTCCATCTCTCTCTTTCAAAGGGGCCTCTTGAAAATTTTGTAAGGGACCTATATAAAAAACTAAAAAATTTTGAACTACACATAAGAATCTCAGCGTGTCACACCCCCAAAATACCACTAACGGAGTTTATACCGTTAAGGGGCGCGACTAGACCAGGATCCACAACCACAGTTACAAATACTAAACGAATCAAGGTTAGTTCAAACACAAGTTATAAATCAAAGTCTTAAATTTACATATGCAGCGGAAATAATTATCCTGGCACTAACCACGTGCCTTACAAATTCATTGTTTTATAAATTCCCAACTTAAGTTAAATCAAAAATAAGAGTCTTCACGTGCCATGCCAACCTCCGGTGGATACTCCTTAGCGATCTGCAAAAGTTTAAACCACGCAAGTGTCAACCTAACGGTTGGTGAGTTCACAGTGGGCGTGTCATGCATTGGCCCGGTCTCATAATCATAATTCGTGTCAAAGTATACTTACAAGTCATTTATTTGTGAAAAGCAATGCTCGTAATTAAATCTCAGTTTATAAATGGTTTGTCCGTGACCTACGTCATCGGGTATGTACTAGTTCCGTAAAGTTAAAGGACTCAACCGATATCGCGGGTAGCTAATCCGTTGTTCCATGCTCTAAGGAAGTTTGTACCAAAGCTGACTTATTTTTGTGGGGGCCGAGCCATCCCGTACGGTGCGGACCTACGTCATCGCGGTTTTTGCCTCCCCCGTGTCCTCTCGGGACCACGGTCAAATAGGCTGATATTGTTCCTCCGTGCACTTCCCGTGCCACGGGGCGGAGTTTGTCAAACTCCAGTAGATCTACCCAACATCCCCTCGCTTTACAATTAATGGCACAATTTTAGTTGAGGACTTTTAAGTTATAAGGCATCCTTAGAAAACATGTGATATCATATGGTTTAGACTTTAACCTACACTAGCCATATTAAAACGTTTTCAGTTTTGTTTCAAAAATAGTTTGTTCAGAGTTCACAAGTGTTTCCCATAAAACACTTCAGTTCATCAAGTGGGTGCCAAGCATCCCGTGTTCTCATGTTCATCAGTAGGTGCCTAGCACTCTAGAGTTTATCAGCATTGTTTTCGTTAAGTTATTCGGTGTGGCCCAAACGGACTCACGGTAAGCGGGTTAGTGACACTCACCTTTGGTTGCACTGCTACACTTCAAGTGATCCAAATATTGTTGTTTAACGAAGACCTAGAACACGTTTAGGTCTTAAGTATTAGTTTCGTGTCTAATCTTTACTTAACGTCACTATGGCCCATAACATAGCACGTTGCAACTATGACTCGACATACCGACACACGACACCAATGGTTGATCATAAACAAGGGTTCATATAAATCAGATATTAAACATGTTTCATCATGGTATAATCATGTAAGTCATGGCATAACACTTAAGCAAATTTCACAAGTTTGGTTTTTTTTAGGTCAAGTCTTAGTTTCGCTAGCATAGTTTCGCTAGGTGCACGGGCAGCACTTTCGCTAGGCAATGCCCGGTGACACAGTTTCGCTAGGCTAGTTTCGCCCGAAACTGCTGACGCAGTTTTGCTAGCCTAGTTTCGCAGAGAAACTGGTTTGAACTTTCGTTCAGGTATTTCGCTCGGTAGTTTCGCTCGAGCTGGTCTGGTCAGGTTCCCGGCGACACTATAGTTTCGCTGGTCAGTGTCGCTGGAAAGAGATATAATTTCGCTACTTAGTTTCGCCCAGAGAACACGCAGTTTCGCTGGTCGCGAAAAACATACGGATTTGCCTAAAAATCAACCTAACAGCTTCTGATCATACATGCAATTCATTATCTAGCATCCATAGGCATTTACCAACATAAATCAAGCAGCTTTAACACGTTTAACATGCATTTTAATCATCAAATCTCTAAAAACACTTCTAAACCCTAAAATGGCCAAAATTGCATAAATCATCATCATGGTTTGTTTTTAAACGTAAAGTTGCTGACTTTATGGTAGATCTAGCATCCCTAAGCACTATCTCAGAAGCATACAGGTTTTCATGAAGGTTTGAGCATACTTTATAAGAAAACACAAAGAAAACACATAAATAAAGGTTTTTGGGACTCACGTTTGGTTCAAGAATCGATAGATGAGATGAGATGATGGTCTAGAGGCTAAGATCTCGGTCCCTTGATGGTATCCTCGGCTGACCAGATTCCAGAGAAGTGTGTGTGTGTTTGTTGTGAAATGAGGCAAATGAGGCTACTAGGGTTTATTAAGTTTATTTATATCAGGAGCCAGTTTCGCTGGCAGTTTCGCTGGCCAGGCGAAACTAGCTCTGGTCTCGTGTCATTGGATTATCTTAGCTGGCTACCGGGCGACACTATAGTTTCGCCCGTTAGTTTCGCTGGCTACTAAAACAGGTCAATTTTCACATAATCGAGTATTTAATCATGCTATCCACAATAATAAGTCATGTATTTAAATCACATTGCACATAAAGACAATCAATGATGAACACATAACACATATGGACGGGTTCGGTGATCAACCAAAGGTCGTGGACGTATTCGGCCTAGTTATGCATTAGTTACTAAGTTAACACTTATAACGTAACTAACGGGTTTGTCTAACGGAAGTTAACCTTGAAATTCTCGGGTGTCACATCATTCCCCTGAAATTGGAATTTTCGTCCCGAAAATTATTCTTGTGTCGTAGCGTTCGCAGCATCAGCTGTCGTCGTTGCTATCGTCGCTGGGGGAAAGAAAGCAAAAAGTTTTAGGGTTGTCACATCCTCCTCCTGTTAAGGAATTTTGGTCCCCAAAATTAAATCATACCTTGAGTTTCTGTGGACGTTTGCTCAAACAAGTGAGGATACTTTTTCTTCATCTGATCCTCACGCTCCCAAGTATATTCAGGTCCACGCCTTGAGTTCCATCGCACCTTGACGATCGGAATCTTGCTACGTTTGAGGGCTTTCTCCTCGCGTCCCATGATTTCTACTGGTTGCTCAATAAATCTCAGATGTTCGTCGATTTCCAATTCCTCCAAGGGAATTATTTCGATGTCTTCAGCCAGACATTTCTTTAGATTGGAAACGTGAAACACGTTGTGAACTCCATCGAGTTCAGCAGGGAGTTGCAATCGATAGGCCACCGGGCCTACTTCCCCAATAATTTCAAACGGGCCGATGTAGCGAGGATTTAACTTTCCACGCTTTCCGAAGCGTATCACTCCCTTCCAGGGAGATACCTTCAACAATACTTTGTCACCCACCTCAAACTTTAGAGGTTTTCGGCGTTTGTCGGCATAACTCTTTTGTCGATCACGTGCTGCAGCTAGCCGTTGCCTGATTTGAATAATTCGCTCGGTCATATCATGGATAACTTCCGGTCCAGTGAGCCCTTTCTCACCCGTTTCAGCCCAACACACGGGCGATCTACATTTTCTGCCATAAAGTGCTTCAAAAGGTGCAGCACCTATACTTGAATGATAACTATTGTTGTAAGAGAACTCCACCAGTGGAAGGTGAGTCTCCCAATCTTTCCCAAAGTCAAGGACGCAAGCACGGAGCATATCTTCTAAGGTTTGAATCGTTCGTTCCGATTGACCATCTGTTTGTGGGTGATAGGCTGTACTCATGTCTAGTCGGGTTCCCAATGCTTCCTGCATTGATTGCCATAACCGGGAAGTAAATCGAGGATCTCGATCAGAAATGATAGTCTTAGGCACACCGTGAAGCTTCACAATTTTGTCGATGTACAGCTTTGTTAATTTATCCATATTATCACTTTCCTTCATCGGAATGAAATGTGCAGATTTGGTTAATCGATCGATGACAACCCAAATCGCATCCGGTTGATTTGATCGATGAGGTAGTCCTGTTACAAAATCCATTGAGATATCCTCCCATTTCCATTCTGGGATCTTTGGTTGTTGCAGTAAACCAGAAGGCTTTTGGTATTCAATTTTGACCCTTGAGCATGTTAAGCATTTAGCCACATATCGAGCAATGTCGGCTTTCATATTCGGCCACCAATACAAACTCTTCAAATCCTGGTACATTTTATCCGATCCAGGGTGTACCGAGTATCTTGACTTGTGAGCCTCGTCCATTACGAGCTCACGGAGATTTCCAAACAAAGGAACCCAGATTCTGTCATTATAGTACGTGAGTCCATCGGACTTAACTTCAGAATGGCCATCTACACCACGCAGTGCTTCAGCTGCGAAGTTTTCTGCTTTCAAAGCTTCTCGTTGGCAGTCACGGATCCGATCCGGTAATCCTGAATGTATTGTAAGTTGAAGCGCTCGTACCCGCCGAGGCTTTTCGTATTCTTTTCTGCTTAGGGCATCTGCCACCACATTTGCTTTTCCCGGATGATATTTAATGGCCAAATCATAATCGTTCAGTAATTCAACCCACCTTCTTTGCCGCATGTTGAGGTCTTTCTGATCAAAGATGTGCTGTAAACTTTTATGATCAGTGAATATCGTGCACTTTGTTCCATATAGGTAATGTCTCCAAATCTTGAGTGCATGAACAACGGCTCCCATTTCCAAATCATGCGTTGTATAATTCTTTTCAGTATCCTTTAGTTGCCTGGACCCATAGGCAATCACTTTATCTCGTTGCATCAACACGCAACCGAGTCCTTGGATTGATGCATCGCAGTAAACCACAAAATCGTCAATTCCATCGGGTAACGCAAGAATTGGAGCCGAACATAACATATCTTTAAGCGTTTGGAACGCGCGCTCTTCTTTCTCACCCCATCTGTATTGCACTCCTTTGTGCGTTAAGGCCGTTAAGGGTTGGGCCAATTGAGAGAAACCCTTAATAAACCTTCGATAATATCCGGCAAGTCCTAAAAATTGTCGGATTTCTGTTGGCGCTCTTGGGGTAGACCAGTTCTTTATTGCTTCCACTTTGGCTGGATCGACATGAATTCCTTCCTCATTAACAATGTGTCCAAGAAACTGGACTTCGCGGATCCAAAAGTCGCACTTTGAAAACTTGGCGTAGAGCTGTTCCTTGCGAAGCAATTCCAAAATAAGACGCAGATGCTCCTCGTGTTCTTCCTTTGACTTGGAGTAGATCAAAATATCGTCGATGAAGACTATCACAAACTTATCGAGGTATGGCTTGCACACTCGATTCATCAGATCCATAAATACGGCAGGTGCATTGGTTAGCCCAAACGGCATAACCAGGAACTCGTAGTGACCATATCGAGTTCTGAAAGCAGTCTTAGGAACATCCTCTTCACGAACACGAAGTTGGTGATAACCAGACCGTAGATCGATCTTTGAGTAGTAGCTTGAACCTTGCAGTTGATCGAAGAGATCGTCGATTCGAGGAAGTGGATACCGATTCTTGATCGTAACTTTGTTAAGCTCTCGATAGTCAATGCACATGCGGAACGTTCCATCCTTCTTCTTAACAAACAGTACCGGAGCTCCCCATGGAGACGAACTTGGACGAATAAACCCCTTGTCGAGTAGCTCTTGCAGTTGTGAGGAGAGTTCGTTGAGTTCACTTACAGCCAATCGGTAAGGTGCGCGTGCGATCGGAGCGGCACCTGGAGCTAAATCAATCCCAAACTCAACTTGTCGAAATGGAGGCAGACCAGGCAGATCTTCAGGAAATACGTCTTGGAAGTCGCGAACTATCGGGTAATCATCAATTTTGCGCTCGGGATGTGTCGTGTCAGTGACGTTCGCAAGAATCGCGAAGTGACCCTTACGGAGGCATTTCTGAGCTTTAAGGAATGAAATAATGCCGGTGACTGTTCCGCCTTTTTCTCCTTGGACCGTTAACACTTTGCTGTCTTCGAGTGGAATACGAACCACTTTTTCCTTACATAAAATTTCAGCTCGGTTTTCGGATAACCAATCCATTCCTACTATGACGTCGAAACTACCAATCGGGAAAGGCATAAGGTCAATTCCTAGGGTATGGCCCGCTAGTTCTAGCTTACAATCCTTAACTATCTGGGTCGTATCATGAAGTTTACCATTTGCTAGTTCTACCACATATTTAGCATCTAAGTCGATCGGTTTAGCGTTAATTACTCTAGCAAATTTAGTGGAAATAAAGCTTCTTTCAGCACCAGAATCAAATAAAACAGTAGCAAAGAAACCGTTCAAAATAAATTTACCATTGATCACGTTGGCGTCATTGCGAGCTTCACCCTGACCCATGACGAAAGCTCGACCTCTACCATTTCCACCATTCCCGTTTCCACCATTACCATTACCTCCACCGTTACCATTCCCACCGTTATTTCCCTGATTTCCGTTCCCTTGTCTTCTTAGCTGAGGGCAGTCTCTTTTAATGTGGCCTGGAGCACCACATTCATAACAATTCCCGTTACCGTTACCCCTGGGAGCTTCATTGTTGCGGTTCTGGCCATTATTTCCATTGCCCCGATTGTTCCCATAGTTGTTGTTTCTTCTGGGGCGGTTTTGTTGCTCGGGTAAAGTTGCCCAACAGTCCTTTGCTTCGTGGCCTCCCTTACCACACCTTTCGCAACTCACATTCTTCCTACAATTACCAGCTTGATGCTTTCCACACCTGTTGCACAAGGGCAGGTTACCCTTGTAGTTGCTCTGACCATTTCCGCCCTGGCGGTAGTTGCCACTGTTATTCCCGGACCTCTTGCTTTGACCTTGGGAGTTATAAGACCTCCCAGTGCTGTTTCCAACACTCTGAACATTCATCGAGTTTTCAGGAGCTTCATCGTCAGCCTTTCTCTTGCCACTCAAGGAAGTCTTCTCGGTGGCTTTCGCAGGTAGAGTACCTTTCTCGACCTCTTGATCAGTGAGTTTGTGAGCCAAACGGATGGCTTGTTGTACAGTCGCGGGGTTGCTGGCAGTCACCAATCCTTTGATTTGAGGCGCGAGGCCTTCCAGATAACGCTCAATGCGTTTGAACTCAGCATCGACCATTGTGGGGCATAGGACTTCATACTCATGATATCGTGCAGTGTACTGTTCGATTTCAGACCCAGACATCTTCAAATTCAGGAATTCACCCTCAAGCTTCTTGACTTGGTCACGTGGACAGTATTCTTCCATGATCAGCTCCTTAAATGCTGCCCACTGCATGTTATTAGCCGCATCAAGCCCAACCATCAGAATTTCAGCGTTCCACCAGGAGAGTGCAGCTCCTTCGAAGGTACCAGTAGCAAACTTCACCTTGCTTTCAGCTGGGCAGTTACACATGGAGAAAACCTTTTCGGACTTCTCAATCCACCTAAGGAGTCCTACAGCTCCTTCTTCGCCGGAAAATGTCATCGGCTTACAGTCCATGAAGGACTTGAACGTGCAGTGGTGCTGGTTTCCCTGTGCGGCATATGCAGCTTGGACGGCTGCCACCGCGGCTTGCACATGTTCATTAATCATCGCTTGCAGCTGTGCAGGCGTCGTGTTTATGCCACCTCTTCCGTTTCCTCTTCCAGACATCTTGCTGAACAGTTAAAGTAGCCAGTGTTCAGTCACAGTTATATTTTATACATATCCCATAATATGTATGTTAGCCAGTTCCCGTTATCCCACTTATTAGTCCAGAAAAATTTTGTGCAAAATCGAGGCGTCGTCGAGGAACGTCGTGAGTGCTATCGTCGAAGGTCGGCTCCCCATAAAGTCACCGTCGGCGTAGTCGTCGTAGTAGAAATCAGGACGTAGCGTGTAGCATCGTTTCGTTGTCGCTTTCCCCAAAGTAGTGCGCGTATTTGCGGTCGCATTTCGTATTCGTGTGAAGATTTCCTAAGGTCTTCCGTTAGACTACTTAGACACGGTCTATATATATACTTATATATATATATATACATATATCTGTACGTACTAAGCTTTTACTTACACAGCAGAGCGAGTATCCCAGGTTGGCACGTAAAAATTTTGTCTTTGGGAATTTGTTTGTTCGTTTTGTAACCAAGGTTTTCAAGTTGCAGTTTCCAAATCGTTTTCAAAAATGATTCCAGTTCTCTGCAACTTATGGCTCTGATACCAATCTGTCACACCCCCAAAATACCACTAACGGAGTTTATACCGTTAAGGGGCGCGACTAGACCAGGATCCACAACCACAGTTACAAATACTAAACGAATCAAGGTTAGTTCAAACACAAGTTATAAATCAAAGTCTTAAATTTACATATGCAGCGGAAATAATTATCCTGGCACTAACCACGTGCCTTACAAATTCATTGTTTTATAAATTCCCAACTTAAGTTAAATCAAAAATAAGAGTCTTCACGTGCCATGCCAACCTCCGGTGGATACTTCTTAGCGATCTGCAAAAGTTTAAACCACGCAAGTGTCAACCTAACGGTTGGTGAGTTCACAGTGGGCGTGTCATGCATTGGCCCGGTCTCATAATCATAATTCGTGTCAAAGTATACTTACAAGTCATTTATTTGTGAAAAGCAATGCTCGTAATTAAATCTCAGTTTATAAATGGTTTGTCCGTGACCTACGTCATCGGGTATGTACTAGTTCCGTAAAGTTAAAGGACTCAACCGATATCGCGGGTAGCTAATCCGTTGTTCCATGCTCTAAGGAAGTTTGTACCAAAGCTGACTTATTTTTGTGGGGGCCGAGCCATCCCGTACGGTGCGGACCTACGTCATCGCGGTTTTTGCCTCCCCCGTGTCCTCTCGGGACCACGGTCAAATAGGCTGATATTGTTCCTCCGTGCACTTCCCGTGCCACGGGGCAGAGTTTGTCAAACTCCAGTAGATCTACCCAACATCCCCTCGCTTTACAATTAATGGCACAATTTTAGTTGAGGACTTTTAAGTTATAAGGCATCCTTAGAAAACATGTGATATCATATGGTTTAGACTTTAACCTACACTAGCCATATTAAAACGTTTTCAGTTTTGTTTCAAAAATAGTTTGTTCAGAGTTCACAAGTGTTTCCCATAAAACACTTCAGTTCATCAAGTGGGTGCCAAGCATCCCGTGTTCTCATGTTCATCAGTAGGTGCCTAGCACTCTAGTGTTTATCAGCATTGTTTTCGTTAAGTTATTCGGTGTGGCCCAAACGGACTCACGGTAAGCGGGTTAGTGACACTCACCTTTGGTTGCACTGCTACACTTCAAGTGATCCAAATATTGTTGTTTAACGAAGACCTAGAACACGTTTAGGTCTTAAGTATTAGTTTCGTGTCTAATCTTTACTTAACGTCACTATGGCCCATAACATAGCACGTTGCAACTATGACTCGACATACCGACGCACGACACCAATGGTTGATCATAAACAAGGGTTCATATAAATCAGATATTAAACATGTTTCATCATGGCATAATCATGTAAGTCATGGCATAACACTTAAGCAAATTTCACAAGTTTGGTTTTTTTTAGGTCAAGTCTTAGTTTCGCTAGCATAGTTTCGCTAGGCAGTTTCGCTAGGTGCACGGGCAGCACTTTCGCTAGGCAATGCCCGGTGACACAGTTTCGCTAGGCTAGTTTCGCCCGAAACTGCTGACGCAGTTTCGCTAGCCTAGTTTCGCAGAGAAACTGGTTTGAACTTTCGTTCAGGTATTTCGCTCGGTAGTTTCGCTCGAGCTGGTCTGGTCAGGTTCCCGGCGACACTATAGTTTCGCTGGTCAGTGTCGCTGGAAAGAGATATAATTTCGCTACTTAGTTTCGCCCAGAGAACACGCAGTTTCGCTGGTCGCGAAAAACATACGGATTTGCCTAAAAATCAACCTAACAGCTTCTGATCATACATGCAATTCATTATCTAGCATCCATAGGCATTTACCAACATAAATCAAGCAGCTTTAACACGTTTAACATGCATTTTAATCATCAAATCTCTAAAAACACTTCTAAACCCTAAAATGGCCAAAATTGCATAAATCATCATCATGGTTTGTTTTTAAACGTAAAGTTGCTGACTTTATGGTAGATCTAGCATCCCTAAGCACTATCTCAGAAGCATACAGGTTTTCATGAAGGTTTGAGCATACTTTATAAGAAAACACAAAGAAAACACATAAATAAAGGTTTTTGGGACTCACGTTTGGTTCAAGAATCGATAGATGAGATGAGATGATGGTCTAGAGGCTAAGATCTCGGTCCCTTGATGGTATCCTCGGCTGACCAGATTCCAGAGAAGTGTGTGTGTGTTTGTTGTGAAATGAGGCAAATGAGGCTACTAGGGTTTATTAAGTTTATTTATATCAGGAGCCAGTTTCGCTGGCAGTTTCGCTGGCCAGGCGAAACTAGCTCTGGTCTCGTGTCATTGGATTATCTTAGCTGGCTACTGGGCGACACTATAGTTTCGCCCGTTAGTTTCGCTTGCTACTAAAACAGGTCAATTTTCACATAATCGAGTATTTAATCATGCTATCCACAATAATAAGTCATGTATTTAAATCACATTGCACATAAAGACAATCAATGATGAACACATAACACATATGGACGGGTTCGGTGATCAACCAAAGGTCGTGGACGTATTCGGCCTAGTTATGCATTAGTTACTAAGTTAACACTTATAACGTAACTAACGGGTTTGTCTAACGGAAGTTAACCTTGAAATTCTCGGGTGTCACACAGCGGGTGCCTCGTCCCCCGCTGGAGATAAGGTAAATCCGCCCCTGATGGTGCGTACTGCCTTATATGGGGCGTATAAGGCTAGCTTCCCCTCCGTTTTTTAAATGGTCATAACTTTTTCATACGACATTACTTTTTTTTATAAAAAAATCTCACTATAATTCTAGTCACATTTTTATCTTTAATTTGAGTATAAGTTTGTTCGATTTGGAAAAAAAAAACTTTTTACGTTTTTCGACGTTTTTTTAGATCTGGGTAATTTTTTTAACTTTTGCTGGTAGCGTTTTAGAGCCATGTAAGGTCTGAAAATTGACATGGCTCTAAAACGTTACCAGCAAAAGTTTAAAAAAAATCACTCAGATCTGAAAAAACGTCAAAAAACGTTAAAAAAAATCTACTCAAATTAAAGATAAAAATGTGACTAGAATTATAGTGAGATTTTTTTTAAAAAATAATGTCGTATGAAAAAATTATGAGCATTTTAAAAAGGGGAGGAAACCAGCCTTATACGCCCCATATAAGGCAATACGCCCTATATACGGGCCTATACCCCCCATATAAGGCAATACGCACCATATAAGGGTGTACAAATAGCATTTTTTGTCTTTTAGTGGGTGTACAAATATAATCCCCCTTTCTTTTTTGTAATACATCACCTCAATACGTGAAGGATAGAACTATCCTTCATGATGTGTAAAATCGTATCTTTAAAAATGTGGTCAAGCTTTAAATGGTAATCATCAAGTGACCAAACTACACATCAGGGCAGTGAACCCGTCGTATGTAGTATAGTATTGATAAGAACCGGATATTAGTCCGTAGACGCGTATGTAGACTCCCGATACCGGATCTTTGCTAATATTTAACCGATAAAAATGATTTGATGAAATAAAACAGAAATCTAAGCTAAAAACCTAAAACCGACAAAACAGCTAAAAACCAGATAACAAAATGAAAAAAAAAATCAGAGAAATGAATGCATCACCTAGACTAGACTCCTCTAGACTCACTAAGACCCTCGGATGACTAATACCATGAACGGTATCGTGTAATGTGGATAGCCGGACTACCTAGGACTATAGACACATCCCAAATAAACCGAAAATCCTAAATAAAGCACGGATAACAAAACTACGAAAACTGCCTAACGGACTAGCTATTTCGGTCAAAGTCAACTAATCCTACATGAAATGGGAAACTATAAGAGAGGTATCTCTAAACATCACCTAAATCAAGCAATGATGATGTTTCAAACACTTATGACCTAGAAACCGCTAAACACGAATAAATAGGATCGAGTCTTATGTTCACAAGCAAACTATCCTATTAAACAATGCAAAGCTAGCTCCTAGTCTATGAAATGATTCGGTCAAACCTATCTCATAGAGAAGCACACTAAATCAGCCCCAATTCACCAATGAAACACCAAGAAGGAGGTCTCCTTGCAAGCATCAATTGTTGACCACTAAAAGTCAAACGGGTCAATAATGGATAAAGCAAATAACAAGGTAGATCTACATAGCATGACATTAATCCACATGATTTAATGATACTTGAAACCAAATCAGCAAACTTTATCATCATAAACATTTAAAATCATCATAAAATAGCAATTAACACGTATTCATGGTAAAAGTCAACCGAAGAGTCATAAAAAGTCTAAATTCATCTAATCTAAGTGATACAAAGATCAAATCAGCCTAACATGATGATCCTAAACCATAAAAATAATACTCTTGGAATCATACATGTTAATGAGCAAGAACCCAATAGTGAACTCAAGAGAAAATGAGAAAAGTCAAACCAAAAAGCTTGAAATATCTAATCTTGACCTCCAAAATGCTTGATCTTGATCTCCGAATCCTTCAAAAATGTTTTCAGATGTGTAATGGGGTTTTTTTAGGGTTTATGGAGGCTTAGGAGGCAAGAAATGACGACTCAAAACGTTTTATATGGGAAAAATTAGATCTGGTAGCGAAACAGTGAACTGGGCCGGAAACTGGGACTGGCACAGAAGATTATAAAAAACAGTTAAGCCACAATCAAAACATAAGGAGCAGCTGGCCTGATGGTAAGGGGTCTTGCTGTAAACGCAGAGGTCAGGATCCCTGGTCTCCACCAAATTTTCCCTTCTTTTTTCGCTGGGCTGTTTGCTGATCTGGGTCGTTGGGCCTCTTGCTGGGCTGGTATGTTTCACTGCTGGGCTGGTCTATTTCACTTCTGGGCCTGTACACAAGAAAAGAATTGGGCTGCTGCTGTTATTATTTTTTTTTTCTTTTTTTTCTTTAAACTCCCGTAACTTTCTCATCCGGATTCCGTTTATATAAACTCATCAAATAATCATCAAAAACCACATTTTTATAATTTCTCAAATGAAAGTATTCCGTAACTTTCTAAATCCATGTTCATCCGGATCCTCTAGTATTCCGTAACTTTCTAAATCCATCACGAACACACCAACCACCTAAAATCCACATTTTCAAAAATAATAAAAACCACATTTTTATAATTTCTCAAATGAAAGTTCATTAAAATGTGGAAATTATATAAACTCATCAAATAATCATCAAAAACCTAACTTTTCACAAATAAATCAATTAAGCATAAAATTTGGTATTTTCATATTTAAAAATCATTTAAGTATGAAAATTTATTTATTTATTTTATATACAAGATGCTACGCATTACTTCACGTATAGAAGGAGTGTTAAAATAAGTGCTCACATTTAGTTCTCTCTTTCACCCCTTAAAACACTAACTCCAGATTCATATCAGTGGAGTCTGAGTTTGTCGGGTCAAGCTTTTTTCTTTCTTATCCTTCACGTATAGAGCAATACGTGAAGGTCAGGTTAAATTTTTTTTAAATCACTTGGTATTTTAACGTCAAACATAGAAAATAATAAAAAAAAATCCCTATGCTCCCTTTACGTATAGGAAAATACGTGATGGTTATATTTAAATAAATTTAGTAACATTTGGTATTTTCTCGTCAAACATAGTTTCTTATAAAAAATAAGAACGTCTCTTATCTATATTCGGTCTCCTTAAGTTCACTTTTACGTATAAGAACCTTTTTATTAAGGAAAATTGGAATAAAATAATCCCAACTTTTTGATATTGGCCTTCAATAATCCCACTTTTCAATATAACCCACAATGGTCCCAACTTTTCACTTAATTATTTAAAATGGTCCCGCCGTTTAAAAAACTAACACCGTTAGTTTTTAATCCTAGTTGGCGCTAACGTGACGCTGACTTGTATTTTTCTTTTTTTTCCTTTTTTTTCCTTTTTTTAATGTTCTAATAATCCACATCATTTAAGTTTTTAAAAAAAACTTGGTACGAGGCTTCATGTTCTAATCATCCCTTTTACTAACCCTAATTACGTCCGTAAGAAAGAACGCATGATCCACCTCACGAATCTTCCTGTTCGAACCCAAATAGGCTATTTCGATCCACAATTCTTCCTATTTCCTTTGTCTGATGGCTTTCCTCATCTCTGTGAACTTCAATTTTGGTGGGAGTAAGGACTGTGCTCGCCGGCGGCACGGCGGCCGTTCTCGTGAACAGTAGTTCTCAGATTTCGCAAGCTTCCAGAACCTCTCAATCTGGCGGAGCGTTTTTTACTATGATGATCGGGAATTAGATACCTCTAGGTAAGTACAGCCTCGTCGACTCGTCTCCACCGGCGAATCTCATGGTTGCGTCATCGGCCGGAGACGATGAACAGAGTTTCTCGGTGATGCCGTCATCTAACATATCAACAGTTTCGATGAGTTTTCGTTGCAGCAATGGAACCTTAAATAAAATCGTTAATTGGAGAATTGATCGGCGATCGTAGCTAGGGGACTACTTTTTGGAGTTAAAATTAATCTTCATATCTTTATTTTCTAGCTTAAATGAGTTTTGTACTTTGATTTCCGTTTTGCTGGAAAGATCACGGTGAAATTTAGACGGCGGACGGATTTTTTATATTTTCCGGGAAAGAGGATAATGGGGGAAGATAGGTACACGTTATTTTTTTATTATTATTAAAAAAACTTAAATGATGTGGATAATTAGAACATTAAAAAAAGAAAAAAGAAAAGAAAAGTACAAGTCAGCGTCACGTCAACGCCAACTAGGATTAAAAACTAACGGCGTTAGTTTTTCAAACGGCGGGACCATTTTAAATAATTAAGTGAAAAGTTGGGACCGTTGTGAGTTATATTGAAAAGTAGGATTATTGTAGGCCAATATCAAAAAGTTGAGATTATTTTATTCCAATTTTCCTTTTATTAATAAGAACATTTTTATTGATATAAATTTACAAAGACACTAAAAACACTAAAACAAACTTAAAACTCTTAAACAACACTTAAAACACCTAAACATACTTAAGACATAAATTTAAACACTAACCGGTATTCGGTTATACGATTTTAAAAATATGCAACTCCATGTTAATTTCAGGTTACAAAAAAAAATCTATACTTCACTTGTAGATCCATCCATGAGGCATAGGTGGCGGGAACTATGGTGTTGAGTTGTCGTGTAACGGGAAGATGTCACGTATGGAGGAAAAAAAGCCGTCACGTATAGGCCTCAGAGTGACGTATATAAAGCTCCCATTTAATACAACCTTGATATCCCCCGACATTCACTGACGTCAAACTAGACATACCCTATCAGTTATACATGGAGGAAATGGTTATCCGTCACCCCTCCTATACGTGAAGGGGAACCCTATCCTTCACGTATATAGCTGGTGTATTGAAGAAAAAAAAATGGTGTCCCTGTTGATTTTATTAGTATCCGGTTCATAGCCGGTTCAACCGGTTTTAGAGTTTGTTAAAGTTAACCATTGTTAGACTAATTTAACTAGAGTTAGATTAGTTAGAAAGGTTGTTAGTTGTTAGTTCTGTTAATCAGTAAATAATCGATGTAATCAAGTTGTTGGAGATTAATGAGAAATACTGATTTTCCCTCTCAATTGATTCAATGTTCATCCCTTTTTACATGGTATCAGAACTTTAGCTCGATCCAATCTTCCTTTCCGTGCGTTTCGATTCTTGATTTTCATTTTCTTTCATCTCGATTTCATTCATCGTTTGTTTGATTTCAATCCTCTTTTGTCAATTCAATCGATCGTTCATCATGACTGAACAAGATACTTCAAATCCTCTTTATTTGCATGCGTCTGATCATCCTGGAATGACGATCATTTCAAAAATCTTTGACGGATCTGGTTTTTCTTCGTGGAAGCGATTGATGACCATAGCTTTATCTGCGAAGAACAAAATCGGATTCATTGATGGTACTGTTAAAAGCACTACTGTCACACCCCCCTCCTCCGCACCCTGCCAGGAGCGGGGGAGGGTGTGGGACCGGCTGTCCGTATCATTACCCGAGATACCAACGCTTCTAACATCACACACATACACATACAACGGACATCCAGTCCACACATATGAAACTCTTAGACCGACTCATGAGCGAGGATGCATTGCACCTCTTATTCGATCTAACAGAATCGATAGCCACCGGATATGGCCTGGAACTGAATAACAAAGATACAGGATACCAAAGGAAACATAGTCATTATCATGTCTTCATTTACATTCATAATTCATTCATCATACAAAGTCCAAGTTCATAGTAACAACAACCAAGTAGCATTCCAAGTTCATATTAGGTTCATTCCTACACTTGCTTACCTGCAACATAAGTCAATCATAACAAAATCAACAACGACGTTGTTGGTGAGTCTTAACTACTATCATTATGTTAACAGTTTTCAAACACATGCTGGTTATGAAATTATCAAGTCACACCAAAGGTCAAACTTCATGTACTCTACGGGCACGTCGCACTTAGCCGTACACCCTCTGCGAGTAGAAATTTAATTTCAACATATAAGGACATATTCCCCCTAGTTACCTAATACTAGAGGATCCGGATGAACATGGATAATTCAACTATAATGGCCGCTATAATCCCTTATATGCCTAGTGGCTCAACCTTAATGACCAGAAAGTATATGATAACCCACGCAGGGTATCTCCGAACTAACAGTGTTTGACAGGATAAGTTCATAACAGATATAACAAATACATCAAACAGGATAGTGATCTTAAACAGTTAATTCAATGAGAGAAGTCAGAGGACTCACACAAAGAAGTCAGAAACGGTGGCTAGACAGAATATCCGAGAATTAAAATATCCTCTCTTTGATTTCTAGCAACCTATCATCGTTATCATGTACATATTCGTCATATACGAGGCTAACATGTCCCTTAGCATTCTCAGGTTGAAATTATCATAAAATACAGTCACTGGATCAGTCTTGATAAGTTTTGGTTCATCCAAAATTGACCAAACACTCTGTCATTTTCCTTCAGAGGCGTACCGCCCGGAAGTTTACATTTCTGGGCGGTACGCTTCAAATGGTCGACTGATTTCCAGATTTCAAATTCGGGCGTACCGCGCTAACCCATTTATTTCTGGGCGGTACGCTGGAATCTGGTATTCTGGTTTCTGTCTTCCTTTTCTGGGCGTACCGCTCTGCATGCAGAGATTATGGGCGGTACGCCCCCATCTGTGAACAGGGGCCCGACTATTTTGTCTTTTAGTGCCATTTTCATATTTTGAAGTTTTATGACCAGAATTGATACTTAATTAGTTTCATATCATTCCGAGGGGTCAATTTAGGGTTCATTTGTGGTCTAATTCCTAAACCAAGACATAACCCCAATTCCCGAGCCTTCCAAATATGGTAATTTTCCATGTTTCGACCCCCGATTCGTACAGATTTCATTAAGGACAGTATCCTTGTGTCCCAATGACTCATTTCTTATTTAGATACACCGATCAACTCTGGATTCAAGTGATCTTAACTTGCAAAGTTTCCATTTATGGAAAGAAATCAACATGCATGCATATTAGGGTTGTACCTTGTGAAGGGATCCTTGTACAACCGAGCTTTTCTGATTTCCTTGTCCTCTCCAGTCCTCAATCTAACTTCCAGCAACAATTCTCTGCTTGCATGCATGATCCATAACCATTTATGAGTGTGGATGATCATAAAGAACCCAAAACAACATTCTTAAACCAAAAATCAAGATATCCTTACTTTGTGTAGCCTTGAATCTGGTTTCCCACACTCCTTAGCCCTCTCCAAGAATGCTCATACAACTGAGTTGGTGACAAATTCAAGCAATGGGTGAGGGTTACATCAAATTAGCATAGCTTTGGTATGAAATGATGATTAATTAGGAAGTTTACCTATGAAGAGTTCCTTCTCCCTTAGCCCCCAAGGTTGGAAAATGATAGCAACAGAGGTCTGGAGGTAGCAACACGGAGCTCTTGGCCAGATGTGAGCAAATGGTCACAAGTGTGTAGGGCTATAAAGGCCAAATTCCTTGTTTCTATCGACCTGGACCGGAGGCGTACCACCCCAAAATGTCCTATCTGGGACGTACCGCCCGGATTTTCAGATTCGGGTAACCGGGGATCCGGTGGGTGCCGCAACCCGACCCGCTTATCAAATGGGGCGCGTACCGCCTAGGATATCCCAATCCTAGGCGTACCGCCTCAAATCGTAATTCAGAAACTTTTAATTGTTTCTCATTGAGAAATTTCCAACTCGGATAATCGTTTTAGACACAGAGGTTACATTCTCTCCCCCTTAAAGGAATTCTGTCCCGGAATTCGTTAGTCATTTACTGAATATGTGACAATCCGACTTTTCAGGTCATTTTCCGACATTAACTGAACGTAAAACGTATTAAATGTTGTGTGAACATTTATGTGCTTAACTGTGTTGACTGGTTGACTTTAGCAAATTAGGGTTTTGTGTTATCAATCACTACGAGCATGCACGGGAGATGAAACATTTGAAATTCTATGACTGGCGTTCTATAATTTTATGTGATATTCGTATATATTTACATAAATAATTTTATGATTTTAATGAGTATTTAAGATAAGTAAAAATGAGTTATTATATATAGATAAGTTATGATTTTATGGGAGTTTAGAAAATAATTGTGGAATTATAATTCTATGATTTCATGTGGATAAAACGAGGTTATACATTTTACTAACGTTACACGATTTATATATTTTGACGTTCTTCGTATATTCGTTGATAAAAACATTCTCCGTTAATTCCGTTAGTCTTGCTAACTAATCCTAAACTTGGAGGGGTTAACTTTGTCATTTCTTAAACTTCTTTATAACTAACCAAAACCTTGAGGGACCAATTCTACAAATACCGAAACCCTGTGGTATTCTTGTAATTTAGGGAGGGGCTGATTGTGTAAATACTCTATAGTGATTGAATGCTCAGTTACGTTGAATTAAGAGGGTCGATCGGTTTCCACCGATCATCACCATCTCGCCGGTTTCAACTTTAAAATCCCATTAACTCCTCAATCAAAGACCCATATCAATTCATTCTTCAATCATACTCACCATTCCTCCCAACCATCGCACGACCTGTTCTCTCCCGACTCTCATATCTCTCTCTCTCGTTTTCTTTCTTTTTTTAAGAGTTTTCCGGTGAACTCAGAATTCCGGCCAAAACCTCCACCATTCGACCACCTTTCGATCACCCCTGTGATCGCGAGTTCCCGACGAACATCCAGGAGCAATCAGAGTTGAGTTTCGTACACGTGCTCGGTGTTCGCGTTCAAATCTCGGGTTCGTTTTCGGCATAAAAATCGCATCATCAAGCATCACCGACCTGAGGTAATGAATCCTTAGTGTTAGTCGCACCTTTTTATGTGTTTTATTTGAGTTTCGAGATTTTCCGGCGACCGGAACTAGGGTTCCGATCACCGGAGTTCTATGTTGAAGAAGATGACATGCGCTGGGTATACGTTAAATAAAATAAAGGTCGTGTAGATTACCAGACGCCAATCTGGCATGGGCGGTTAGGGCGCTGGTTTGTGTCTGAGAGGTCGCGGGTTCGAGTCCCGACCTCACCACTTTTGTTTAAACTCTATTTTTTTTTCCTGGACTTGATTCTTGGTCGCTCCTGATGCATAAAAACCTCTCGGTCGGGTTGCTAACGTGAACGACCACTTGGCCGAGTGGTGGAAATGTTGCACAGCGTTTGGGAGGTCACGGGTTCGAACCCAGTGACCTCCATATTTTCTTTTTTTATTATTCTTGCAACCTTTTTAGCCTTTAACCACTAGAACTTGTACCGAAATTGTTCTTTGTCGTATCTTAAACCCGTAAAAATATAATTATGATACTTAGGGCTCGTAAATCATATTTTGATTTATAAAACATGTTTAACTTGATATCTTTAATTAAAAATAGATTTCTAATATCTATGTGCATATATATATTGATATAAAAGTTCTAGTTTTACAAAAAGGTAAAAATATATATTTTGAGTAGACTAAAATATATAAACATATGACGGTGGATTTTTATTTAAATAATCGAATATTTTTATGATAACCTTCAATATATATAAATATACTTTGTCCTCGCAAAATTCGTTGTTAACGTCACTCGAACATTTAGTTAAATAAATATTTATTTATTTTCGAAACCCTTGAACCATATAACATATAATATTAATATATATTGTATTTTCTCGCGTATCTCGATAAATCGCTCGGATTTGGCACAAGTGCCATCCTCGACTTGTTTTAGATTCCACGATCACTCGTTTTGTCGTCTACGTTAGATTTATTAGTTATAGAACACACACTTATACATTTATGCTCGTTAGGTGATTGATTGCTTGCACAAGACTCGTTCTTGCTACTTGAATTAACTGTTTGTCTGGAAACCTTGCCGAGCAACCTAAGGTGAGTTTCACGGCCCCATTTTACTGTTTTAAATCCTGTTGGGGGAGATTAACATGCATGATTTACACAACTGAGATAATTAGACTTTTATATATCACACGATTACTGATTACTGAGGCACACTAGACAACAAAGTCCTTCTCATGGTACCGTTAGTATTTGGTGATGATAGCGGGAAATATATTGTAGTACTACTGGGTTTGACAAACCCCACCCGGGCCAGTCGCTCTGGCACGATTGGATATCGAACGGGTGTTATATTCGTCCTCAACGAAACAAGGCAAACTATAAACAACTGTCAGCTTCGGTGACCATCACGTGCAAAGTTTCATGTACATAGCCTAGCTAGCTATCTGATATATATTAGTGATTATGCTCACAACTTGTACTGTTTTGAGAATACTAAACCTGTGAACTCACCAACCTTTGTGTTGACACTTTTTAGCATGTTATTTCTCAGGTCGCTAAACTGGATTGACTGTCACGAGCTAGGATGCACCACCTTTGGATTTATGATTACCTTGCATGCATATTAGACAATAATACTTTCAAACTGATTATCTTTTGGTTTGCGCATGTTTGGCGCTTGAACATTTATTACAACTTTGTCGTTTACGCTTCCGCATTTCAAAACGCATTTACTTTGATTTGACAATTACATTGCATATAGACTGTTCGTATGGCTAATGTGTTCGATTCTGGTTTGTCACGCTCCCTGCGGCGCGTTGTCGCGCGTGGGATTTTTGGGGGTGTGACAGATTGGTATCAGAGCCATTGGTTATAGTGAACTAGGTTTGCATTAGTAGACCGACTATAGCCTTAGACACACCTTAGTCATACACTCGAACACACACACTAGTATGTGACTATTTGACTACGTGTTACTTGTACTTATATATGTATATATATATGGTATATATGCAGACATGGCTGGATGGATATCCGCTTCCCAATCATCCTCATCATCATCATCCCCATCCGTCACCAGCAGGCGGATTTCTACGGGTCCTACTACCCCGACTCATGGTGTTCGGAGGATAAATTCCGAGGGCCACGTTTATGGAGAACCTATTGTTGTTCGTGGAAGGGACAACGGCAGCTGGAACTGGTACGAGTCACTTGTGGCCAGTTGGGTTCATCGGGAGCAAGTGCCACCCATTCCAACAGAGTCGTCGTCAACTCGATTCTTTCTACCCGAACTGCCGTATGCTATTGAAAGAGTCGTCGCGGCAATGGTCTCTATGTTTGACCGCGCGCTCAGGGACATTAGGAGGCTGTTTGATATGGTCAGGGAGCTGCAAGATAATGGAGCCAACACAAGTCTCAGAGTTGCTATCGTTAGGGGAGAGTTGAAAGGGGCTAATGAGCGTCTGGCCGAGTATCAAGTAAGACTGAGTGACACATATTATCAGGTGAATCACCTCTCAGAGCTGGTTGAGAAACTCACGGCTCGAGTAGCTGAGCTTGAGTTGGCTAGGGGGGCTGCATCTCCGGCTCCGGCTCTGGCTGCACCTCCGGCTCCGGCAGAACCAATTAATGAACCTGAAGAGGATCCCGAGGAAGAACCTGAAGAGGATCCTGAAGAGGAACCAGAGGAGGAGATGCCTGATGCATCCAGTGATCATGATAGCTCTTGAGATATTTGTTTTCACTTTTGTTTTGTTTGGTTGTTTGTTTTATCGGGAGGATGTTCCCAAGACTATGCATTTTGAATTTTGAATTTCTGTTGGATAATTTGTGAACGAGTTGCATTTTATTTGAATGGGATTTACTATTTAATATGTGATTGCCTCTTGTGAAGTAATTTATTACTTATGTGATGGTTGTTGTGATTCATGTTATATCTCATTCTCATTTTGGGTAATTGTGAATTGAAGATAATGGCAGACGGAAATGTACCAAACATGACACCGGCTCAATTGGCTGCACTAATCAACCAACATGTGGTTGATGCTTTAGCGGCACATGTCCAAGGTGCAGGCAATGCAGGGCCACCCCAAGGTAACACAAAATTCGTGTTTTGTTGTTGATGTGATCACACATATTGGTAATCTGTGATTGAATGATTGTATGAATGTATGTACAGGTAATGCTACATTTAAGACTTTCATGGACTGTAAGCCTAATCAGTTCAAAGGAACTGAAGGAGCTGTTAGCCTACTCCACTGGATTGAAAAAGTGGAATCTGCCTTTGAAATGTGTAACTGTCCCGAGGCTAGCAAAGTGAAATTTGCCACGGGTACTTTGGAAGGACCGGCTCTCACCTGGTGGAAGACCGAGGTGCAGATGCTAGGGATTGAAGAAGCTAATGCCATGCCTTGGGCTGAATTCAAGGAACTTTTGCAAGAAGAGTATTGTCCACGGGACGAGATCCAGAAATTGGAAACTGAGCTGTATAACCTCAAGATGGAGGGGTCGGACATTGAAGCTTACACTACTCGCTCGAATTCTCTTGCGAATTTATGTCCTAGAATCGCCACACCTGCTTACCGAAGAATCGAGCTGTATATCAAGGGTTTAGTGCCCCAAATCCAGGGAATGGTGACTGCTTCAAACCCTGTGACCATTCGTGATGCTGTAAGGATTGCTAATAGGCTCACCAATCAAGCAGTTGAACAAGGAGTCTTACCTCCTAAGAAAGGAACTACTGGAACCTCTGATAACAAAAGAAAGTGGGATAATTCTGGGAATCAGTCTGGAAACAAGTCTTCCAATCAGCAGAATCACCAAAACCAGAATCGCAAGTTTGATAATGCCAGGAATTTCTCTTCGAACAACCAGAGGCAGAACAATCAAGGCCGAGGCGGCCAAGGGGGATCATCATACATGGGAAACTCTCCACGTTGTGGTAAGTGCAACTATCACCACTATGGCCCATGCGACCGATACTTGTGTGCCAAATGTGGCAATAAAGGACATCAATCCAAGGATTGTCCAACCAAAAACAATGGGAAGCAAGTTCAGCAAGGTGAAGGAACCAAGAATGGGTTTAATTGTTTTAATTGTGGTAAGGAAGGCCACATAAAGAGAAATTGTCCTCAGCTCAACGGTGGAAACAACAACAACTACAACAACAACAATAACACCAACACTGGCAATCGCAATGGCAATAATAACAACAACAATGGGAACAACGGTGGGAATGGTGCCAGAGGTAGAGCTTTTGTCATAGGCTCGGGAGATGCCAGAGCAGATCCAAATGTCGTTACCGGTAAGTTTTCTCTTAACGGATATTATGCTCTAGTCTTGTTTGACACTGGTGCCGATAGAAGCTTCATATCTACTAAATTTAGCAATATGATAAATGCCAACATGACTCCTTTAGATGCTAAATACGTAGTTGAACTTGCTAATGGTAAACTTGTTGAGTCCACCCATTTAGTTAAAGACTGTAAATTGGAATTGGCTGGCCGTAAATTAGAAATAGATCTTATGCCCATCTCCTTGGGAAGTTTTGATGTCATTGTGGGAATGGATTGGCTATCCAAGAATCGTGCTGAAATCGTTTGTCATGAGAAAATTGTTCGGATACCGTTGCCTAGTGGAGAATTACTCTCAGTTCAAGGAGAAAAGTGTGGTACGGTTATGGGTGTGATATCTTATCTCAAGGCACAGAAGTGTTTGCGTAAAGGACATTTTGCTGTTCTCGCGAACATTTCAGAGAAAACGAATGAGGAGAAGAGAATTGAAGATATCCCGATCGTGAAGGACTTTCCTGAAGTCTTTCCGGAAGATCTACCAGGTCTACCGCCTCATCGAGAAGTCGAATTTCAGATTGATCTTGCTCCTGGAGCAGCACCTATTGCTCGTGCACCTTATCGTTTAGCACCAAATGAGTTACAAGAGCTATATACTCAACTTCAAGAACTACTCGAAAAGGGATTTATTAGGCCCAGCTCATCACCCTGGGGAGCTCCAGTGTTGTTTGTTAAGAAGAAGGATGGAACCTTTCGAATGTGCATCGATTACAGAGAACTCAACAAGGTGACTGTCAAGAATCGCTATCCCTTGCCCCGAATCGATGATTTGTTTGATCAACTACAGGGATCTAGTTACTATTCCAAAATCGATTTAAGATCAGGTTATCATCAGTTGAGAGTCCGTGAAGAGGATGTCTCGAAAACAGCGTTTAGAACTCGTTATGGTCATTATGAGTTCATGGTTATGCCATTTGGGTTAACCAACGCACCGGCGATTTTCATGGATTTGATGAATCGCGTCTGCAAGCCGTATCTCGACAAATTCGTCATCGTCTTCATTGATGATATTCTGATTTATTCTAAGTCTAAAGAGGAGCACGAACAACATCTTCGTTTGATCTTAGAGTTACTCAAGAAGGAGCAATTGTATGCAAAATTTTCAAAGTGTGATTTCTGGATGCGTGAGGTGCAATTTCTTGGTCATATCGTTAATGATCAGGGGATTCACGTTGATCCAATCAAAGTTGAGGCAATTAAGAATTGGCCTGCGCCTAAGACACCAACGGAAATTCGCCAATTTCTTGGTTTAGCCGGTTATTATAGACGATTCATTGAGGGATTTTCGAAGATAGCCCAACCTCTCACGGCGCTAACGCATAAAGGAACGACATATAACTGGAATGAAAAGCATGACGCCGCTTTTCAGCTACTAAAGCAGAAACTTTGTAGCGCGCCAATATTATCCCTACCAGAGGGTAGTGATGATTTCGTGGTGTATTGTGATGCATCGAAGCAAGGATTAGGTTGCGTGCTGATGCAAAGAGAAAAAGTCATAGCTTATGCCTCTCGTCAGTTAAAGATTCACGAGCAGAATTATACAACTCATGATTTGGAGTTGGGAGCAGTCATTTTCGCGTTGAAAATTTGGAGACATTATCTATATGGTACAAAGTGTACTATCTACACTGATCACAAAAGTCTCGAGCATATCTTTGCTCAAAAGGAGTTGAACATGAGACAACGTCGCTGGGTGGAACTTCTCAATGACTACGATTGCGCAATTAGATACCATCCAGGAAAGGCTAATGTGGTAGCCGATGCCTTAAGCCGAAAGGATAACCCCAAGCCTAGAAGAGTTCGTGCGTTGCAACTCACTATTCATAGCGGTTTGCCTGATCAGATCCGGAATGCACAACTCGAAGCACTCAAAGCTGAAAACGTGGAATTAGAATCCTTGCGGGGTATGGATAAGTTATTGGAAGTCAGATCAGATGGTATCCGGTATTGTGCGAACCGAATATGGATTCCCGTGTATGGAAATTTGAGGGAATTGATTATGGATGAAGCCCATAAGTCTCGTTATTCTATTCATCCAGGCTCGGATAAGATGTATCAAGATTTGAAACTGATTTACTGGTGGCCTAAGATGAAGGCAGACATTGCCACTTACGTAAGCAAGTGCTTGACTTGTTCCAAGGTTAAGGCGGAATACCAGAAACCGGCAGGGTTACTTCAACAACCAAAGATTCCCGAGTGGAAATGGGAGGGTATCGCCATGGATTTTATCACAAAATTACCCCGTACAACAAGCAAATGTGATACAATTTGGGTAGTTATTGATCGTTTAACCAAGTCGGCGCACTTCCTACCAATCAAGGAAACTGATACCTCCGAGACATTAGGCAAACTTTATCTTAAAGAGATCGTTGCACGACATGGAGTACCTGTTTCTATCATATCGGATCGAGATGCTCGATTTACATCCAAATGTTGGGAATCTCTACATGAAGCATTGGGATCGCGTCTGGATATGAGTACTGCATATCATCCTCAGACCGATGGCCAAAGTGAAAGGACCATACAAACTCTTGAGGACATGCTGCGTGCATGTGCTATTGATTTTGGTGAAAGTTGGGATAAACACTTACCCTTGGTGGAATTCTCGTATAACAACAGTTATCACACCAGTATCGGTGTAGCTCCGTTTGAAGCACTTTACGGGCGAAAGTGTAGATCACCTCTATGTTGGGCCGAGGTCGGTGACAGTCAACTCACAGGTCCTGAGTTGGTACTCGAGACAACAGAGAAAATCGTGCAAGTTCGTAATCGTATGGCAGCCGCACGAGATAGACAGAAAAGTTATGCTGATAAACGGCGAAGACCTTTGGAATTTAAGGAAGGGGACAAGGTTTTGTTAAAGGTCTCACCCTGGAAAGGTGTAGTGCGTTTTGGTAAACGTGGTAAGTTAAACCCAAGATACATTGGGCCATTTGAGATCGTTGAGAGAGTTGGTCTATCATCGTACGAACTAAACTTACCAGCAGAGCTAAGTGGGGTCCATAACGTCTTTCATGTGTCGAATTTAAAGAAATGTTTAGCAGATGAGACATTAATCACTCCACTTGAGGAGTTACACGTGGATGAACAACTTCGATTTATCGAAGAACCGGTAGAAATTATGGACCGGGAGGTTAAACAGTTAAAACGTAGCAAAATCCCAATCGTTAAAGTTCGTTGGAACTCAAGACATGGTCCTGAATTCACCTGGGAACGCGAAGATCAGATGATGAAGAAATATCCCAGACTATTCAAGGTTCAGCCTTCGTCTAGTTCAGGTACTGGTTTAATTTTCGCGGACGAAAATTCTTCAACAAGGGGATGATGTGACGACTGAGAATTTTTCTTTTCTTTTCTTTGTGTCTAGCTCATTAACTATTACCGCGTTACGCAATTTTCGAGGACGAAAATTCTTCAACAAGGGGATACTGTGACAATCCGACTTTTCAGGTCATTTTCCGACATTAACTGAACGTAAAACGTATTAAATGTTGTGTGAACATTTATGTGCTTAACTGTGTTGACTGGTTGACTTTAGCAAATTAGGGTTTTGTGTGATCAATCACTACGAGCATGCACGGGAGATGAAACATTTGAAATTCTATGACTGGCGTTCTATAATTTTATGTGATATTCGTATATATTTACATAAATAATTTTATGATTTTAATGAGTATTTAAGATGAGTAAAAATGAGTTATTATATATAGATAAGTTATGATTTTATGGGAGTTTAGAAAATAATTGTGGAATTATAATTCTATGATTTCATGTGGATAAAACGAGGTTATACATTTTACTAACGTTACACGATTTATATATTTTGACGTTCTTCGTATATTCGTTGATAAAAACATTCTCCGTTAATTCCGTTAGTCTTGCTAACTAATCCTAAACTTGGAGGGGTTAACTTTGTCATTTCTTAAACTTCTTTATAACTAACCAAAACCTTGAGGGACCAATTCTACAAATACCGAAACCCTGTGGTATTCTTGTAATTTAGGGAGGGGCTGATTGTGTAAATACTCTATAGTGATTGAATGCTCAGTTACGTTGAATTAAGAGGGTCGATCGGTTTCCACCGATCATCACCATCTCGCCGGTTTCAACTTTAAAATCCCATTAACTCCTCAATCAAAGACCCATATCAATTCATTCTTCAATCATACTCACCATTCCTCCCAACCATCGCACGACCTGTTCTCTCCCGACTCTCATATCTCTCTCTCTCGTTTTCTTTCTTTTTTTAAGAGTTTTCCGGTGAACTCAGAATTCCGGCCAAAACCTCCACCATTCGACCACCTTTCGATCACCCCTGTGATCGCGAGTTCCCGACGAACATCCAGGAGCAATCAGAGTTGAGTTTCGTACACGTGCTCGGTGTTCGCGTTCAAATCTCGGGTTCGTTTTCGGCATAAAAATCGCATCATCAAGCATCACCGACCTGAGGTAATGAATCCTTAGTGTTAGTCGCACCTTTTTATGTGTTTTATTTGAGTTTCGAGATTTTCCGGCGACCGGAACTAGGGTTCCGATCACCGGAGTTCTATGTTGAAGAAGATGACATGCGCTGGGTATACGTTAAATAAAATAAAGGTCGTGTAGATTACCAGACGCCAATCTGGCATGGGCGGTTAGGGCGCTGGTTTGTGTCTGAGAGGTCGCGGGTTCGAGTCCCGACCTCACCACTTTTGTTTAAACTCTATTTTTTTTTCCTGGACTTGATTCTTGGTCGCTCCTGATGCATAAAAACCTCTCGGTCGGGTTGCTAACGTGAACGACCACTTGGCCGAGTGGTGGAAATGTTGCACAGCGTTTGGGAGGTCACGGGTTCGAACCCAGTGACCTCCATATTTTCTTTTTTTATTATTCTTGCAACCTTTTTAGCCTTTAACCACTAGAACTTGTACCGAAATTGTTCTTTGTCGTATCTTAAACCCGTAAAAATATAATTATGATACTTAGGGCTCGTAAATCATATTTTGATTTATAAAACATGTTTAACTTGATATCTTTAATTAAAAATAGATTTCTAATATCTATGTGCATATATATATTGATATAAAAGTTCTAGTTTTACAAAAAGGTAAAAATATATATTTTGAGTAGACTAAAATATATAAACATATGACGGTGGATTTTTATTTAAATAATCGAATATTTTTATGATAACCTTCAATATATATAAATATACTTTGTCCTCGCAAAATTCGTTGTTAACGTCACTCGAACATTTAGTTAAATAAATATTTATTTATTTTCGAAACCCTTGAACCATATAACATATAATATTAATATATATTGTATTTTCTCGCGTATCTCGATAAATCGCTCGGATTTGGCACAAGTGCCATCCTCGACTTGTTTTAGATTCCACGATCACTCGTTTTGTCGTCTACGTTAGATTTATTAGTTATAGAACACACACTTATACATTTATGCTCGTTAGGTGATTGATTGCTTGCACAAGACTCGTTCTTGCTACTTGAATTAACTGTTTGTCTGGAAACCTTGCCGAGCAACCTAAGGTGAGTTTCACGGCCCCATTTTACTGTTTTAAATCCTGTTGGGGGAGATTAACATGCATGATTTACACAACTGAGATAATTAGACTTTTATATATCACACGATTACTGATTACTGAGGCACACTAGACAACAAAGTCCTTCTCATGGTACCGTTAGTATTTGGTGATGATAGCGGGAAATATATTGTAGTACTACTGGGTTTGACAAACCCCACCCGGGCCAGTCGCTCTGGCACGATTGGATATCGAACGGGTGTTATATTCGTCCTCAACGAAACAAGGCAAACTATAAACAACTGTCAGCTTCGGTGACCATCACGTGCAAAGTTTCATGTACATAGCCTAGCTAGCTATCTGATATATATTAGTGATTATGCTCACAACTTGTACTGTTTTGAGAATACTAAACCTGTGAACTCACCAACCTTTGTGTTGACACTTTTTAGCATGTTATTTCTCAGGTCGCTAAACTGGATTGACTGTCACGAGCTAGGATGCACCACCTTTGGATTTATGATTACCTTGCATGCATATTAGACAATAATACTTTCAAACTGATTATCTTTTGGTTTGCGCATGTTTGGCGCTTGAACATTTATTACAACTTTGTCGTTTACGCTTCCGCATTTCAAAACGCATTTACTTTGATTTGACAATTACATTGCATATAGACTGTTCGTATGGCTAATGTGTTCGATTCTGGTTTGTCACGCTCCCTGCGGCGCGTTGTCGCGCGTGGGATTTTTGGGGGTGTGACAGAATAGTTGGGGGTATCTTCTTCTCATGTCTACTTCGGATTCCCACGTGTATTCGGGACCACGTCTAGCGTCCCATTTGACTTTTACCATTGGGATCCTTTTCTTGCGAAGTTTCTTCGTGATTCGTTCCATTATCTCGATGGGCTGTTCGGTGAAGTTTAACTTTTTATCAATCTTGATTTCTTTCAACGGAACCGCGAGAGCTTCATCGACCATGCATTTCCGTAGATTCGACACATGGAACACGTCGTGAACTCCGCTAAGTTCCTTAGGCAATTCTAGCTGATAAGCCACTTCTCCAACTCTTGATATTATCTTGAAAGGTCCGATATACCGGGGGCTCAATTTTCCTCTTTTGCCAAATCGGATTATACCTTTCCAGGGTGATATTTTCAACATCACCATGTCCCCTTCCGCAAACTCGAGTGGTCTCCTACGCCGATCTGCGTAGCTCTTTTGTCGGTCTTGAGCGGTTTTAAGTCTTTTACGAATCTCCCTAACTTTTTCAGTAGTTTCCATTATCAACTCAGGTCCTGTAAGTTGACCTTCTCCCACTTCAGACCAACATACTGGTGTTCGGCACTTTCTGCCATACAATGCTTCAAACGGTGCCATTTGTATGCTGGTGTGGTAACTATTATTGTATGAAAATTCAGCTAGTGGAAGATGATCATCCCAGCTACCACCAAATTCTATAACACATGCTCTCAGCATGTCTTCTAACGTTTGAATGGTTCTCTCGCTCTGGCCATCAGTTTGGGGATGATAAGCTGTACTAAATTTCAGTTTAGTCCCCATCGCTTCTTGAAAGCTTTGCCAAAAATGAGAAGTGAATCTAGTATCTCTATCGGAAATTATAGACTTTGGCACTCCGTGTTTCGATATAATTTCATTTACAAAAAGCTTTGCAAGTTGCTTCCCATTGTAAGTTTCTGCCATTGGTAGAAAATGAGCAGATTTTGTCAGACGATCCACTACTACCCAAATGGCATCATTTCCACTTCTAGTTTTTGGAAGCTTCGTCACGAAGTCCATGGTAATTTCTTCCCATTTCCACTCAGGAAGTTCTATTCTCTGAAGACATCCGGCAGGTCTCTGATGTTCAGCCTTTACTTGTAGACAAATTGGACATTTTTCAACATAGGCTGCAATTGCCTTTTTCATTCCTGGCCACCAATAGTTAGCTCTCAAATTTTGGTACATTTTGTCGCCTCCTGGATGGAGCATGTACTTAGATTTGTGAGCCTCCCGGAGAATTATTTCACTTAAACCTCCTTCTTTAGGCACCCATATACGTTTGCCTAGTCGTAGGATGCCATCTGTCTCTCTTGTCAATTTTCTTACAACCGTCATCATCTCATCCCTGTCAACAATTGAGTCAGCCATTTGTTTCTTTTGTGCTTCGATGATTTCTCCAATTAAATCTACACTTACATTCAGTCTCAAGGCTCGAACTCGGAGTGGCTTGATTCTTTCCTTTCTACTTAAAGCGTCTGCCACTACATTGGCCTTGCCTGGGTGATACTTGATCTCGCAATCATAATCACTCAGCACTTCCATCCAGCGTCTTTGTCGCATATTCAACTCTTTTTGGCTGAATAAGTGTTGTAAACTTTTGTGGTCGGGGTATACTACAAATTTGGCTCCGTACAGGTAGTGTCTCCAAATTTTAAGAGCAAAGACGATTGCTCCTAACTCTAAATCATGTGTGGTGTAATTCTTCTCATGCTTCTTGAGTTGTCTAGATGCATAAGCAATTACTTTATCTTTCTGCATCAGAACACATCCGAGTCCATTGATAGAAGCATCGCAATATACCACAAAGTTTTCAGTTCCTTCTGGTAATGAAAGTATAGGAGCAGAGCTTAGTTTCTGTTTAAGCAGTTCGAAGGCATTTGTATGCTTAGGTTTCCAATCAAACTTCACATTCTTCTGGGTAAGGGAAGTTAATGGTGTGGCTATTTTTGAGAAATCCTGAATAAATCTCCGATAATAACCAGCTAGTCCTAAGAATCGCCGGATTTCGGTAGGACTCTTTGGTTGCTCCCATTTAGCAATCGCTTCTACTTTCGATGGGTCTACTTGAATTCCGGACTCGCTGACTACGTGACCCAGAAATTGCACTTCTCTTAGCCAAAAATCACATTTAGAAAACTTTGCATAAAGCTTCTCAGATCGCAATAATTCCAATATCTTCCTCAAATGTTCACCATGTTCTTCTCGAGTGCGAGAGTAAATCAAGATGTCGTCGATAAATACGATTACAAACTTGTCAAGATATGGTTTGCACACCCGATTCATTAAGTCCATGAATATGGCTGGCGCGTTAGTTAATCCGAAGGGCATAACTGTAAATTCGTAATGACCATATCTTGTTCTGAAAGCTGTTCTCGGGACGTCCTCTTCACGGACTCTGACTTGATGATACCCCGATCTCAAATCAATTTTCGAAAAATAACTAGCCCCTTGCAATTGATCGAACAAGTCATCAATCCTAGGCAAAGGGTATTTGTTTTTGATGGTTACACGATTGAGATCACGGTAATCGATGCACATCCGCATCGAGCCATCCTTCTTTTTCACAAAGAGTACCGGCGCTCCCCAAGGTGATGAACTGGGTCTGATGAAACCTTTATCTAGAAGTTCCTGAAGTTGATTCCTTAGTTCTTGCATTTCGGAAGGTGCGAGTCGGTACGGTGCTTTTGCTATTGGAGACGTTCCAGGTGCAAGTTCAATTTGAAACTCCACTTGTCGTTTTGGGGGCAATCCAGGTAGTTCATCAGGAAACACATCCGGATATTCCGAGACAATAGGTACTTCTTCCAATTTCTTTTCTCGAGGTGTCTCAACTAGATTTGCTAGATAAGCTTGATCCCCTTTTCGAATACATTTTCCCGCTTTTAATCTGGAGATTATTCTCATTGGTTTTGTTTTCCTATCTCCAGTGATCGTGTGAATCTTGTCGTCTGCAGACTTTAATTCCAACATCTTTTCGGCGCAACGAATCTTTGCCTGATGTCGTGTGAGCCAATCCATTCCAAGAACTATGTCGAATTCACTTAGTTCCATAGGGAGGAGTTCGAGTTCAAAAGTAGTGTTCTCATGCTCTAAACGACAATCTCTAATTACTTTGGAGATACTAATCTTATGGCCATTAGCAGTTTCTACAACATAAGGTATATCTAACTTATGTGTAGTACATTTTAGTCTAGGGACACAGGCAGAGGATACAAAACTCCTATTAGCACCAGAATCAAATAAAATGCTAACAATCATATTATTGACAGAAAACATACCAGAGATCACGTCATCATTCACACGTGCCTCTTCGGCGGTCATGATATAGAGTCGGGGTGTACCTTTTGAAGTTCCCACGCCTTTGTTCTGTTCATCCCTTCTCTTCTTCCCTTGCGGACACTCCCAACTTCTATGCCCTTTTTCCTTGCAGTAGAAGCAGACTACTGGTGATTTACATTGTTGATGCGCGTGCCCTGCTTTCCCACAATTTTTGCAAGTCTCTGCCCGCGGTCCTTTGAAATCCCTCCCATCATTTCTTCTTCCTTGGTCATTCCCTCCAAATTTACCCCTCTTGGAGTCATGACCTCTATCACCACTTTTTCTTTTATTCCCAGAGGTGTCCACTTTGATTCCCGCCGTCCGGATCCATTCATCTGTCAAGGTACCGGTCAGACTTATAGCGGATGCCAAAGTGTTGGGACGAGCGGATCTCACATTCGCTCTTATCTCGGGGCTTAATCCCCAAATGAACCTCCTGACTTTGGAAGTCTCAGTATCCGCCATGTGAGGTACTAAATTCAACAGCTCATTATACCTATTAATATAGGTCATGTAGTCGGATCCAATCATTCTTAAGTTAATAAACTCATTTTCCAACCTCTCAGCCTCATTTTCTGGAATGAACTTTTCCATAACTATTGCCCGAAACTCTCTCCAACTCATACGATAGGCCCTATCCTTCCCAAGTCGATTCAATTCCACCTTCCACCAGTTTAATGCCGCTCCTTTGAAAGATTGGGACGCAAACCTCACCTTGTCCCTGCTAGCACAATTGCTGATATCTAAGGCGGCCTCAGTTTCTTCTAACCAATTCAGGGCGTCAGTAGCCCCTTTGTCTCCCTTGAAAATACCGGGCTTGCAGGCCATGTAAGTCTTATAAGAACATCCTCTCCTTTCCTCCCTTTCGGGCTTACGTTCCCTGCTCCTTGACCTTCTTCTGGTACGTTTTGGACGATCTTCATGATCGGGACTGGGGCTCCGACGGTTTCGGATTCTGCTGTGAGCTGATGAGTCAGTTTGGGACTCAGCTATTGGTGATCGGGACCTTGCAGACTCCTTGGGTCTAGAAACAGCAGTTTTGCTTCTTGGCGGTTCGCTGGATCTTTCTGAACCAACGTGTGTCTTTCCTTGTCTCTTCTCTTTAGCGACCAATGAAGGAAACGCTTTAGAGATTCCTTGAGCTATAAGCTCCTGAAGTCTTTCTTCATGTTCTATTTGCCTCAATTGTTCGGACGTGAGAGGTTCTTCCCTCTTACTGTGAACGGAGCGATCATCACGATCATCATCTACCGTCATGGTCATCCTGACGAGTTCTGCTCGTTCCTGCTTTCGACATTTCGCTGAAAGCAATACCAGATTGACAGATTATCATACATTTTGACTTAGTTGACAGGTATTCATAATTCATAGTTTATATTCCTTTGCATATTATAATGCCATAGGAATATGTTCATATCAATGTTGTTGGACTATTTTGGACTTTCCGGATCACCACTACGTGGTTACCGACATAATTACCATGAAATGACTATGTTTCAGAATGAAATCACATACACATGAGTACTTAGGGGTGGTCTAATGATCCAATCCTCCTAAAAGCACTATGTATCAAAGACTTATCATATTTATTATAGTACTCCAATCATTATTGAAAACGTCAAACGGTTCTTTATTTCATAATGATAAAAGGGTCCACATGGCGGTTCAACCGCTTACAATCACAAAACACACACTTCAAACACACTCAAACAAAGCTTCATAGAAAAGAAAATACATAATCATGATAAGACAACACATAAGATCCCAGTCTTCACGATTCATGCCGAACGTCATGCCTCTAATCCCTGCGCCTTCCGAAAGATGTCAAGTGTTTGAGATGGGACGACACTTTCTTTGCTTCCTCTGCCAACCTCTTTTCCTTCTTTAACTGCTTTTCCAACCTCTTTGCCAACGCCTTGTTTTCTTCTCGAAGAGCGTCGATGACTGGGGAGGTAGGTCCGGAGTGATCTGCATATGGGGTTGGGGCGAAAATTGGGCCCGGTCCTGAGTAGGATGACCTAGGTAGGTCCTGATATGGCCCGTAAGGTGCATATGGATAGGCAGATGGTGGATAAGGCATGTAAGACTGCTGCATGGGTGGGGAGGTTGAATACTGATATGGTGGTGGCGGGTAAAATGATGATGGTGGAGGATAAAAAGGCATGCCCGTGGCATAGGGATCCTGAACAGGTGTCTGGTACATGATAGGCTGCTGGAAAGATGATGGCTGCTGATAGGATGAATGGCTGCTGATACCCAGACGCTTGCTGAAATGAGGAATTCTGCTGGTATGCAGATGGCTGCTGATAGGAAGATGGGGGTTGACTGTTGGACCTCAGCAACTGGGGAAAACTATATCGATCGGATACGGGTTGGTTGCTTTGGCCCTGCATCATAGCAGCTACATATGGGTCTCTAATGTCATGAGCTAAAGCTGCGATAGGGTCCTGGATCGGGACATCCCCCAGATTTCCCATTGGAGGGAAAGCTGCCATAGGGTCCTGCTGCATAGGAACCGATTCCTCGGGTCCTTCCTCCACGTCTGCTGCGTAGGCTGGGGAAGCATACACATGCTGAGAATGATGCTCGGAATGATAACTCACTGTGTGCCCTGCAGACACCGCAATCACCACCTGTTGCACCGGAATAGTCTCGTCTTCTTCTTCTTCGGGTTCCTCTTCAGGGTCTTCTTGATCCGTTCCGGCATCACGAGCGTTCCAGTCTGATGGAGCGATGTGGATGGTATGGCTCGGACGCACCGACATCCTAGGTTTTGTGCTTCTCTTCTTGGGTGGTTTTGGCACATCCGTAGTCGACGTCGCAGGTGACGGAGTCTTCTTTCGAGTCGGCGCGGTAAAATACCCCGAAAGATCAGGGCTCATAGGTGGTGCCGGTTGGCTAGGTCCGCCTTCTTCCTTCTTACCCTTACTCCCCTTGCTGCTACCGCTGTTCTTGCTGCCGGATTTGGAAGATTTTGTAAAGTTCCACATTTTCACAAGGGTACCTGTGAATATAATTTTAATATACAATGGGAAAATATATATATATATATACAAACATTTCCGTGCATTTCTAAAATTTCTTCAACTTATTTCATGCTAAATTCCATCCATAGATCTCAATAGTGTACACATAAAATAACCGTCGGTATCCACGTGTTTATTAAACTCATCATGTCATGAGATACCTGTGGGTAACAATGACAGCGTGCACTTTCTGCAATTGCTACCGACCTTACATCATGCTATGAGTAATTTAATATACCAGTTTCAACTTAGGTTAACACTTATCAAAGAAGACCATTAGCATCAATGTGTCTGTTAGGGTTCACCGAGTCTTAGTGCACCTGTGGGTAGGAATGGCAGTTTGCAAGGCTGTAACTTCTACCGACCTTACACTAAACCTTGATTATTCCTAACATACAAATTTCAGCCTAGATCATAATTTGGTTCATGCAATAACTTAGGGGTCAAACTAGGTTCAAGCTTAGGGCTCTAAGAATGCCTAATTTGCTGGAACCTTTGGCTCTGATACCAACCTGTCACACCCCCCTCCTCCGCACCCTGCCAGGAGCGGGGGAGGGTGTGGGACCGGCTGTCCGTATCATTACCCGAGATACCAACGCTTCTAACATCACACACATACACATACAACGGACATCCAGTCCACACATATGAAACTCTTAGACCGACTCATGAGCGAGGATGCATTGCACCTCTTATTCGATCTAACAGAATCGATAGCCACCGGATATGGCCTGGAACTGAATAACAAAGATACAGGATACCAAAGGAAACATAGTCATTATCATGTCTTCATTTACATTCATAATTCATTCATCATACAAAGTCCAAGTTCATAGTAACAACAACCAAGTAGCATTCCAAGTTCATATTAGGTTCATTCCTACACTTGCTTACCTGCAACATAAGTCAATCATAACAAAATCAACAACTGACGTTGTTGGTGAGTCTTAACTACTATCATTATGTTAACAGTTTTCAAACACATGCTGGTTATGAAATTATCAAGTCACACCAAAGGTCAAACTTCATGTACTCTACGGGCACGTCGCACTTAGCCGTACACCCTCTGCGAGTAGAAATTTAGTTTCAACATATAAGGACATATTCCCCCTAGTTACCTAATACTAGAGGATCCGGATGAACATGGATAATTCAACTATAATGGCCGCTATAATCCCTTATATGCCTAGTGGCTCAACCTTAATGACCAGAAAGTATATGATAACCCACGCAGGGCATCTCCGAACTAACAGTGTTTGACAGGATAAGTTCATAACAGATATAACAAATACATCAAACAGGATAGTGATCTTAAACAGTTAATTCAATGAGAGAAGTCAGAGGACTCACACAAAGAAGTCAGAAACGGTGGCTAGACAGAATATCCGAGAATTAAAATATCCTCTCTTTGATTTCTAGCAACCTATCATCGTTATCATGTACATATTCGTCATATACGAGGCTAACATGTCCCTTAGCATTCTCAGGTTGAAATTATCATAAAATACAGTCACTGGATCAGTCTCGATAAGTTTTGGTTCATCCAAAATTGACCAAACATTCTGTCATTTTCCTTCAGAGGCGTACCGCCTGGAAGTTTACATTTCTGGGCGGTACGCTTCAAATGGTCGACTGATTTCCAGATTTCAAATTCGGGCGTACCGCGCTAACCCATATATTTCTGGGCGGTACGCTGGAATCTGGTATTCTGGTTTCTGTTTTCCTTTTCTGGGCGTACCGCTCTGCATGCAGAGATTATGGGCGGTACGCCCCCATCTGTGAACAGGGGCCCGACTATTTTGTCTTTTAGTGCCATTTTCATATTTTGAAGTTTTATGACCAGAATTGATACTTAATTAGTTTCATATCATTCCGAGGGGTCAATTTAGGGTTCATTTGTGGTCTAATTCCTAAACCAAGACATAACCCCAATTCCCGAGCCTTCCAAATATGGTAATTTTCCATGTTTCGACCCCCGATTCGTACAGATTTCATTAAGGACAGTATCCTTGTGTCCCAATGACTCATTTCTTATTTAGATACACCGATCAACTCTGGATTCAAGTGATCTTAACTTGCAAAGTTTCCATTTATGGAAAGAAATCAACATGCATGCATATAAGGGTTGTACCTTGTGAAGGGATCCTTGTACAACCGAGCTTTTCTGATTTCCTTGTCCTCTCCAGTCCTCAATCTAACTTCCAGCAACAATTCTATGCTTGCATGCATGATCCATAACCATTTATGAGTGTGGATGATCATAAAGAACCCAAAACAACATTCTTAAACCAAAAATCAAGATATCCTTACTTTGTGTAGCCTTGAATCTGGTTTCCCACACTCCTTAGCCCTCTCCAAGAATGCTCATACAACTGAGTTGGTGACAAATCCAAGCAATGGGTGAGGGTTACATCAAATTAGCATAGCTTTGGTATGAAATGATGATAATTAGGAAGTTTACCTATGAAGAGTTCCTTCTCCCTTAGCCCCCAAGGTTGGAAAATGATAGCAACAGAGGTCTGGAGGTAGCAACACGGAGCTCTTGGCCAGATGTGAGCAAATGGTCACAAGTGTGTAAGGCTATAAAGGCCAAATTCCTTGTTTCTATCGACCTGGACCGGAGGCGTACCGCCCCAAAATGTCCTATCTGGGACGTACCGCCCGGATTTTCAGATTCGGGTAACCGGGGATCCGGTGGGTGCCGCAACCCGACCCGCTTATCAAATGGGGCGCGTACCGCCTAGGATATCCCAATCCTAGGCGTACCGCCTCAAATCGTAATTCAGAAACTTTTAATTGTTTCTCATTGGGAAATTTCCAACTCGGATAATCGTTTTAGACACAGAGGTTACAACTACTACAACTGAAGCTCAATGGACGAGATGCGACAATATAGTGATTTCTTGGATTCTAAAGCTCTTATCCAAGGAAATCAGTGATAGTGTACTATACACTCACACATCAGCTCTTTTGTGGAAAGAACTGGATGATAGGTTTGGGCAACCTAATGGTGTAAAATTTTATGAGCTACAAAAGGCTGTTTCTGATCTTAATCAAGGTAATAGCAACATTGCTTCCTATTTCACAAAAATGAAATCTCTATGGGATGAAATAAATGCCTTGAATGTTATTCCTGCTTGCACTTGTCAATCTGCTGCTTTATTAGTCAAAAGAGATAGTGATCATCATTTGTTTCAATTTCTTATGGGACTGAATGCTTCCTATGATAATGTGAGAGCTAATATTCTTATGATGGATCCTTTGCCATCAATTGATAAAGCATATTCGATTTTAACACAAGATGAGAAGCAAAGGGAAGTTCATGCTACTGGGCAATTTAATTCTGATGCTGCTGCCTTGAATGCCTATAATGTCAATAAACCTACTAACATGTTTGATAAAAAGGGAATTGTATGTAGTCATTACAAAAAGACTGGTCATGTTGCTTCTAAATGCTACAGGTTGGTAGGTTTTCCCAAAGATTTTAAGTTTACCAATTCTAAAAGGTTTGCTGCTAATGCTGTGATTAATGAGGAAGAGGACTCAAAGAATAATCAAATGTCTACTAGTTTGTCTCAAGAAGACTACAGTCAATTGCTGTAACTTATACAAAGAAGTCAAATAGGGATGCCTAATCATTCTACTGACTCTACAACTCACTCTATTGATTCTGCAAATTTTGCAGGTATTTTGGCCTCCAATTCATTTAATTTTCCACAAACTTCACAGATCACAAAGTGGATAATAGACACTGGTGCTAGCAGTCATATGTGTTGTAATGAAGACTTATTTACACATATGCATAATTTGGATAAACTTGTGCATATAGGTTTACCAAATGGACAGGTTATACATGCAAAGAAGTCAGGAACTGTTCAATTTTCCCATACTCTTTCCATTTCAAAAGTTCTTTTTGTGCCTGTTTTTAAGCATAATCTCCTTTCTGTTCCAAGATTATGTTTAGATACTAATGGTTTCCTTCTTTTCAATGCTACATCCTGTCTTTTGCAGGCCCCTTCTTTGAAGAGGCCACAGGTTCTTGGTAGGCTAATTGATGGCTTGTACCTCCTCAAGCAGAATGAATTGTTCATTTCTAGTAGTCATTCTGTTTCTTGTAATGTTTCAATTTCTACCAAAATCTGGCATGACAGACTTGGTCATTTGCCTTTGTACAAACTACAAACTTTGGACATTCCTGTTTCTAATAAGTGTGGCTTGGTTGATAATTGTTGTATTTGTCCACAAGCAAGACAACATAGACTGCCTTTTCCTAAGAGCAGTACTCATAGTTCTCATCTTTTTTAACTTATTCACATTGATACATGGGGTCCTTATAATACTGCTACCTATAATGGGTATAAGTATTTTCTTACTATTGTTGATGATTTCAGTAGAGTAACCTGGACTTACTTACTTAGTACCAAAAGCAATGCATTTGATGTCCTTAAATCATTTTTGTCCATGGTCAAAACTCAGTTTCATACTTCAGTCAAAACTGTTAGATCTGATAATGCCTTTGAGCTTGGATCTGGTTCTCAACAATTTGCTTATCTACTTGCTCAAGGCATTTTGCATCAGACTTCTTGTGTTGGTACTCCACAACAAAATAGAGTTGTTGAAAGAAAACATAAACACTTTCTAGAAACTGCAAGAGCATTGCTTTTCCAATCTAAATTACCAGTAAAATTTTGGGGAGATTGTGTTCTCACTGCTACCCATTTAATTAATTTGTTTCCATCCAAAATTTTACATGGTAAAACTCCTTTTGAGATCCTGTTTTCTAAACCTCCTTCTTATTCACATTTGAGATGTTTTGGTTGTCTATGTTATGCTTCTACCCCTAAACATAACAGAGACAAATTTCAACCTAGAGATTTTCCATGCATTTTCTTAGGTTATCCTATTGGCAAAAAGGCCTATAGATTGTATAATCTTCATACTCATTCTGTTTTCATCTCAAGGGATGTGGTTTTCTTTGAATCTTTGTTTCCTTCCATTTCCAGTCCTTCTCATACTTCTCTTTTTCCACCTATAGATAGTTTGGATCAATTTTTGTCTACTTTTGAAACTGATCCTGTTCCAGTATCTTCTTCCATACCTACTTCTTCCACTTCTCCTACAGTTCATCCTAATCATGAACATGTTCTTTCTGATCCCATTCCTGTTTTTTCCCCTAATTCATCTTCTGTTCATGATTATATTCTTGTTCCTGATCACACTGTTCCTCCTACTAGAACTTCCACTAGATCTCATCATCCTCCATCTTACCTAAAAGATTATGTATGCAATAGTTCAGTTTGCATTCATTCTCTTTCTCCTTCATTTGCTTCCAATTCCATTGTTTTACCTTCTTCTTCAGTTCCACTGTTCCATTCTTTAGACACTTTGCATGAACCAACGTCCTATAAGGCAGCTGCTCAAGATCCCAATTGGCAGCAGGCTATGAAATTAGAGTATGATGCTCTTCAGTCCACAAATACATGGTCTGTTGTTGATCTTCCTTCTGGTAAGAAACCTATCAAGTGTAAATGGGTGTATAAATTGAAGTATCACTCAGATGGAACTCTTGAAAGATATAAAGCCAAGCTGGTTGTTAGGGGTGACACACAACAAGAGGGAATTGATTATAATGAGACTTTTTCTCCAGTGGTTAAAATGTCAACTATAAGAGCTTTAATAGCTTCAGCAGCTAAAATGAAATGGGAGTTGTTTCAATTGGATGTCAATAATGCCTTCCTTCATGGCAGCTTGGATGAAGACATTTACATGTCACCTCCTCCTGGTATGATACTTGACTCTCTTACTAAGGTTTTGAAACTACAAAAATCATTATATGGCCTGAAACAAGCTTCTAGGCAGTGGTATAGTAGACTATCAGATGCTCTCAAAAGTAGGGGATATGTCAGATCTCCTAATGATTATTCTCTCTTCACTAAGTCCATGGGATCTTCTGTTGTTCATTTGGCCATCTATGTAGATGATATTTTGTTAACAGGGAATGATCTCAGTGAAATCAATAATCTCAAATCTTTCTTGCACAATACATTCAAAATTAAAGACCTTGGTTCTTTGCATTACTTCTTGGGTCTAGAAGTTGTGTCTCATCCCAATGGATATTCCATGACACAAAGAAAGTTTGCCTCTGATCTTCTTAAAGAATTTGATGATGTTACCTTACCTGCAGTCTCTTCTCCTCTGCCAGTTCACTTACAACTACCCACTGATTTAGGAGATTCAATCTCAGACCCTTTACAGTATAGGAGACTTGTGGGGAAACTCAATTATCTCACCCACACCAGGCCTGATTTGTCCTTTGCAGTCCAGTTCCTAAGTCAGTTCATGCAAAATCCTAAACAACCTCATTGGGATGCTGCCATGTATACTTTGAGATATGTCAGATCTACCACTTCTCATGGGTTGTTCTTTAATAACAATTTTGATTTTAAGCTTGAAGCTTATTGTGATTCTGATTGGGCTTCCTGTCCAAACACAAGGAAGTCCATCAGTGGTTACTTTGTCATTTTGGGTGGTAGTCTCATTTCATGGAAATCTAAAAAGCAGCCTACTATTTCTCTTAGTTCTGCTGAGGCAGAATATAGATCAATGAGGCGTGTTACTGCAGAACTAGCATGGCTTACAAGGTTGTTAAATGAGTTTAATCTGCCTGACATGGAGCCTATTCCTTTGAAATGTGATAGTCAAGTATTTACATAGCTAAGAATCCTGTCTACCATGAGAGAACCAAACACATTGAAATTGATTGTCATTTTGTAAGGGAGAAACTTGAAGCTGGTCTGATAAGTTTGCATCATGTCCCTTCTAGTGAACAGCTTGCAGATTTGCTTACAAAGAGTCTTCCTCCTCCAATCCATCAATATCTTTTGTCCAAGTTGGGTCTTTCCCAGCCTCCAACTTGAGGGGGGTGTTGATTTTATTAGTATCCGGTTCATAGCCGGTTCAACCGGTTTTAGAGTTTGTTAAAGTTAACCATTGTTAGACTAATTTAACTAGAGTTAGATTAGTTAGAAAGGTTGTTAGTTGTTAGTTGTCGTGTAACGGGAAGATGTCACGTATGGAGGAAAAAAAGCCGTCACGTATAGGCCTCAGGGTGACGTATATAAAGCTCCCATCTAATACAACCCCGACATCCCCCGACATTCACTGACGTCAAACTAGACATACCCTAACAGTTATACATGGAGGAAATGGTTATCCGTCACCCCTCCTATACGTGAAGGGGAACCCTATCCTTCACGTATATAGCTGGTGTATTGAAAAAAAAAGGGTGTCCCTAAGAAACCCAAAATTTATTCACACACTTTTGTGTCACTCTGAATAATTAGCGATGACAAGTTTAGTGATCGACTTCTATTTGACTTTAGTGACATAATTTTTTCTTTTGTGACTACTAAGAAGGTTAAGAGAATATTGTTTGGTCCTAGAGATCGAAAAAGCATATTTCAAACAGTTATTATGAGACCACGCACAGGATCCGAACACCATAAATTGTTAGGCCAGATAGCGAAGGAAGAAAGAAAGAATCCCGCTAGCTTGTTGTAGTAGTAGTAATATTCCTATTCCATCTCACACAATAACTCAATTCTTCGAATTTTTTTTCTATATGATTAAGAGCGACAACTTAAATATAAATCTTTGTTGGTTTTGGCTTAGATCAAATGTGAAGTTGGATTTAATCTTGATGATAATTTTAATTGTTCGAACTGTATAGAGGTGAACCAAGAAGTTGAGGGGTGAAACAGTTCACATATGAAAATTGGATAAATAAATGATGAACTAATTATCTATTTTAATCCAGAAGTTTGCCTTCTATTTTCTTTTAAGCCAAATTTAGTAAGCAATTGATATCAAACATTTTATCGGTTCAAAAAAACTTTTTTGTTATATTAAAAAAAATCTAGATGATAAGAGAGATAATTGGGTATTGGTGTTTTTCTCCTAGTGTCTACTTTGGGTAGAATATGGTAGTTATCTATTTAGTCTATGTTTATCTTTATTGAGTTTTTGAGTGAGGGTGAGATGTGTGTTTGATTAATATAAATAGAGAGTCTTGTCAGGTAGGTTTTAATCAATAAAAGTCGTTTTTTTATGTTATTAAATATTGGATCTGGATTAATAATTAGTATCAGAACTTGAAAAAGGTGTAGAATGTTCTGAGAATAATAACCCTCGTGAAAATAAAAAAAAAAGAATGGAGAAAGTTGTGAATTCGTGGGAATTAAATTGAAGAACACAAATCAAGCACGTGGAATAAAATCAAACAAGCAGACATACATACGCATAAATCTAGGAACAAGAAGCAAGGCCAAATCAAGATTAAGGAGAGAAATAATTGGATCATTCAAGCGGTATATAGATGAACCTAGAATCAAATTTGTATAGAGTTTAGTATTTATTTATTTATATTTATACCTTTATCTTTGTTGAGTTTTTAGTAAGATTGAGATATATATGTATTTGATTAATATAAAACTATAAATAGGGAGTCTTTTGTATGGCAGGTTTTAATTAATAAAAGTCGTTTGTTTTGTGTTATTATCGAATTTGAGCTAACAATAATGAATTAAGAGGTGTTAAGTGTACACTCATTCATCCAAGAAAGCTCGATCTAACTTCTCAAACCAAACATCCTCGATATTAGTTTCATTAATCAGATATCCCAGAGTAAAAAATCGCCATATAAAGTAAAAAACTGAGACTAAAAAAAAATCGCCATATAAAGTATAAACACTTGATAAAAGGCCAGCTAGTAGAACATTTTAAAAAACTAAGCTTAGTTTGATGTAAATAACGGCCACCATATGAAGTATGAACTAATTCAATTCATACAGACATAATACTAGATATGTCTAGCTAGGTACATTAATTGACTCCTATTTGTATCCCTCAATTAATTTCCAGGATTTGAAGAAACTAACTTATGGATCAAATCTAGCTAGCTAGCTAGCTCCCCACCGCCACAGAACGGCTTGCGGCCCTGCAACAATGAGCACTAGACTCTTTAGGTGCCACCAGATGAACAACAGGATGTTGAGGAACATATTGATAGTTGCAAGATTGTTGGCACATTATGGTACAATCAGAAGACCTTCCAGCTGCTTTTCCTTTTTGCTGGTCTACTTCTGGGATTAAAGCTTCCAAACCAACCTTTGCAGCTGGTTTCTGAGGTGCCATATATTTCTGTTTTTGCAAATATAGTAGATTAATATAATACAAGTAAATTTGTTCTTGGTTGTTGGTGTATAAAATCTTATGAGAACATGAATATTTATATAAGGGGAAAAGGGTTAGAATAGTAAATGAAATGATGCATCTTTTCAAGTGGCGAAGAGGGGAATATTCCTTTAAGATAAGTCAGTGGAATAAAAATGGAGTATATTTGCAGTGTCATGAGTTATTGTTGAGATCACGAGAATACAAAATCAACTATGTATCCGGATAAAGAGTTATCTTAAAGTTTATTATCATAGGTATTGCTGTTGAATAAGGATGGAAATGGGTAACGGTATCTAACTAATTATAAAAGCCAACCAGGGCCCTTACCATGTTCAAATTATTTGGACTTCCTCGAATTGATGTGATAGTACTAGACCACTTTCAACTATCATATTGTTATTGATATTTTTTATTTGGTCCATTTATTTTTTTTCTTAAATTATAATAAAACTATTATTTATGTAATATGAAAGCAATTATTTGAGGCATTCAATAGTACTAGACATCTGGTGCTAGGGATGTTGTTTTCACGAGGCTTAGTTTTGTTATCCAGAAAGGCTTGGCGGCGCAGCTTGTTGCCCGCCTCCCTTGCCCGTCAGGGTGATTGTCCACTTGTATTTGTCTCACTATTTGGTTTAATGAAAAATTTACAAAAAGAAATAAAAAAGAAAAAAAAAATTTAATTAAAAGGTTAAATGAAAATAAGGTTAATTTGAAGTAATAGAAAACGTTGTTTTTATATCTAGAAAACAATTTATTCTTGAAAAAGAAAGCGTGTTTGATGGGTAATATAAACTATGTAAATGTATAACTTTTTTTACTTATTATAGCATTTCTTCCTATAAAGTTATAAAAAAATCTAAATGAAATACATTAAAAGTTCTCCCAAAATTAAGATCAGGTACCGATGAGAGATTTCTCGTAGTTATAGTCATTTATAGAGGCTCGATGGCAAATAAAGATAAATTTATGACGAATGAGCCCACGAGTTTTTTTCTAGGGCCTCCAATAAGCTTTTCATCCTCCCATCAATACCAATTTGAAAGAATTGTGTGGTGCGGTAAAGGGTTCCCCATGGGGTTTCCGGCTCTCCTTGTCTCCATCTACATAATTAGTGGAAAAGGGGGTCGGCTGATATTAATGCGTTAAGGTGTTCGAAAGTCAGACTTGAAAAGTAAATGTTTCTAAAAGAATCACATGAAACATTTTAATAAATTGTATATTTTTTTAGATATTTGTAAATGATCAAACAAAATGTTCTTCAAATGTTTTTATCTAATCTTTTATAAACACTTTCTTGGATATTTTGAAAAAATGTTTTCTTAATAGAAAAACACATTCCTATAAATTTTGCCATTTGGGCCGGAAATCATTAAACATGTAAAATCGGTCAGTTCGACAAGCCCACCAGAACACCAAAAGTCCAAAACCAACATGTTTGTCTCAAAACCGTTGTTAGTGTCAAAACCGGTTGACCCGGCGCATAAATACCTTTACTTTCAATCCGAAAGAAAGTATAGTTTTAAGTTTTAACATATTTGCTTGAGATTTTGTTAGCTTTATATAACAATAAGTATATTTTTTTTTCTCGAAGTAGATTATTAATTAACTAGGTTAGAACCCATGTATTACATGGGTTAAATAAATGCAAATTATTATAAATAATAGTTTTTATGAAGATTTGTCTATTAGATGTCATCAACCATTTGTGAAATAAGATATAATGATAATTTAAAAGTTATAAAATAAAAAATAATAAAAATTTAAAGAATATAAAATTATATTTTAAGATAAGATATAATTTTTTAATTGATTAAGTTTTAATAAATTATTAGAATAAGAATTGTATTTTTTATATTTAATTATATAAGATATTGATTAAATTATTATTATTTAATAGATAAGAAAGTTGGTAATTAATAGAAAAGAGAGTTGGGTGATTTGGTTGGCAAGGAATCATAAAGAGTTTCAACATAAAAACACTCATCCAGGCCGGATCTTCGATGACATCAAGCTGCTCTCTTTCTCCTGGATCAAGTTTCGAGCAAAGGTCTTGGGCCTCTCATGGCTTAATTGGGCTAGTAACGCATCCATTTTGTAATCGTTCTTTTATTTTCTTTGTTCTTGTTTCCTAGCTTCTCGCTAGTGCTAATAAAATTTGCCGTTCAAAAAAAAATAGAAAAGAGAGGCGGGAAAATTGATATGAAAATTAATGTGGGAGTGACATGTGGCAACAAGTGTAATCATTTATTAGAGTAGATAGAAGATAGATAGATATATAAATAAATTAAATGCTAGTACAGTTTTTTTTTCTTTCTGTGGGCATCTTTGAAGAGAATCTGATTTTTTCTTTCATTCAGTCCCAAAAGAAGGAAATATATTCTTTTACTTTGACCTAACAGATGAATGAATAATTTGAATACGTATTATTAGTGACCAAAAGTTGACGCAACTAACCTATAGATTTGGGACAGAACATAAAATCTCGTTGTCAATCAAGTGATCAACCGTTAAATTGTGATTGTTTCAGTTTTTCAGTAGTAATCTGATTGCTAAAAATTAAACAAATAAAAAGAACAAAATTTAAATTTAAATTACGATCGGAAAAAAGTGAGGAATAAGTAAAAGTTAAAACTCCTGTGCCAAAAATGAAAAAAAAAAAATTTGAAATTATATATAAAATTTCAGTCGAAAGTTGAAAAGGGTAATCTAAAACTGTACGTGATAGCAAAATATAGCAACTAGCAACATGACGTATCGGTCGCAAAGCTCTTTATTCACAGTTCGGTCACAATATCATAAACCGTTGCAAAAATCCATCAGAATCTAGGTATTTGTAACGGACTTAAGACGATTTTATCATTGCAAAACTCTTTCTGAATGATATAATTTGTTTGATCACAAGTTGAAAGTTAAAGGAGCAGTTTGAAAAAATTTAAAAGTTAAGGATATAAGGGTGGGCGGTGTGCATGATTGCACACCATCGGCAGCCTTCGGCATTATATATGCCGTGCTCGGCATGCATACCACACTAATCGGCATCGCGGCATCGGCATAAATCACCCCCTCCAATGGCATGTTTTCGCCGAGATATGCCGAGCATATTTCCAAAATTTTTGCCCGTTAAATTCGACCGTTGCATTGCAACGGCTCTTTTTTTTTTTTTTTAAATCAATCAAATACCAAATACCACTATAAAACCCCCATAAAAACACCAATTTTTTTCTACACCTCTACTCCTCTCTCAAACACAAATCACTCTCAATCACAATGGATTCATCAAGGAAGAAAAAGTCAACCGCTACTGGAGGAAAATGTACGAGAAGGTTGGGAGGACGATGGATCGACAACGGGAGACGATGGACGAAGAACAACGGGCTCGTGACCTCGAGTTGTATTTGAGGCCTCACGAAAAGGTGTCCGAATCACTCCTCCCGGTACTTTTAGAAGAAAAACGTCGAGTTGCGGCTAGATACGGATGGCCGTGTGATTTTTAGATGGTGGTCTTTGTATTTTTTTTTAGGACTTGGTAATTTTTTTATTTTAGGAGTTGGTAATTTTATATTTTTAGGACTTGGTAAATTTTTTTATTTTTAGGACTTTGTAAGTTTTTATTTTTAATCTAATGAATTGTTTTTTTTTATTTTATATTAAATGTTTAATTTATAATTTTATTTGTAGATTAAAAAAAATGAAAAAGAAAAACATTTAATTCATGATTAAACCATATCTAGGCAAGTATACCCCCTACCAAATCATCAATTCTACATCAATCTTCTCTCTCCTGTTGGCATCACCTCATTGGTCAGAATTTGATGCCTAAGTCATGCCTTAGGCAAGCATACCTCCCACCCTAATAACAATATTAGGTGTTTAAATTTAAGGAAAATTACTGAAATGATCAAGTTTGACCTAAGTTTATACAAAAATGATCACATTAAATTAGCTTGACCAAGATGACCAATGTCTGATATAGAGTGACGACAACTCGTTTGATTCGGCTAAGACGTGGCAAAAAGTAGCCACACACATGTTGCCACGTCGCCAATCCGGCAAAGATAGCAAAAAAGAAGGTCTACGTGTAATTCAATGGTCCCACAACCCAATCATTGATTATTCCTTAATCTCACTCTCTAGCCACTAATTTGACGTCACATGTACTTGATGACTAAATTGGCCGATGGATAAGGTACTTGACGGCTAAATTAGCGGTGGCTAAGGTACTTGACGGCTAAAGTAGCCGGCGGATAAGGTACTTGACGGCTAAATTAGCCGACGCTAAGGTACTTGACGGCTATATTAATCAGCGGATAGGGTACTTGTCGGCTAAATTAGTCGGTGACTAACTTGACGGCTAAATTAGCCGGCGGATAATGACGGCTAATTTAGCCGTCAAGTACATGTGGTAATTTTTTATTTGTTGCATGGTGGGACTAAAGAATTTTCAATCATTGGATGAAATTTCACTTCATTAGCCTTCTTAGCCGTCGTTAGCCGGTTGCCTTACGTGGTGGCACGTTAGTGCCTGGTTTGAAACACGTGGCATGTGTTTTTAGCCGGTGTCACTGACCTGTCGGATTATCGTTGGTTGTAAATGTCAAATGCCATTATGAGAAGGCTTAGTGGCGAAGCTTGAAAATATTAAGTGGGGGGTCGGGATCTAATTTTTTTTCCTAACGCCAATTTTTTGGTAAATGGGGGGTTGAAACCGGAGTATATCAAAATTTTCTACACGAAAATTATATACCCCCCTACATCGTAAAAAATAATTCAGGGGGTCGGACGCCCCCTCCTGCCCCTTAAAAGTTACGCCAGTGAAAAGGCTGAAATGTTGTAGTCATTTTGATATAAACTTGGTCATTTTAATGATTTTCTTTTAAATTTATTATTATTATTATTATTATTATTATTATTATTATTATTATTATTATTATTATTATTATTCCTACTATTACGTTACCGCTACTGCTACTTACTGTTATTGTTATTGGTGTTGTTAATGTTATTGTTAGTGTTGTTGTTATTATTATTATTATTATTTTATTTATTGTTGTTATTATTCATATTTTAAATGTTTACGTAGGTTAGAATAGAAAGTTATTTGTTAGTTTGGGATTTGTTTCTAACTTTGAGTCGATAAATAGCGCGGATTAATGTTGTTTAAAAAACTCGCGGCTCATGAGTCACTCGAAGCTCACTCGAAAAATACTTGAAACTAGCTCGCTTAAAATTGTCTCGATTATATACGAGCCGGCTCAGCTCGGCTCGGTTTTCTAACGAGCTGAGCCCGAGCCAAGGTTAGCTCGGCTCGTGGCTCGCTCGCTAGTTAGCTCATTGGCTCGCTCGCTTAACTCGTTGAAATTTAAGCTCATATTTTAGTATATATATAAATATATATAACCCAAAAATTATAAGTTTATTATTTATAATATATTTTCTTAGTTAAATACTAAGTTTCATAGTATTTTTCTTAAAAGATATTAAATTAGAATAACATATAAAACTGATATGATACTTTTTAATAAGAAATATATATTTTTATTGAAAAATAAATAAAGAAATATCGAATTTAAAATTTTTCATTACAAGTATGTTAAAATATCACGTTTTTCATGTCATATATTAGTATGTGTAAAACTAGTTCGGCTCGTTTACGGCCCTAGTGCGGGTAGTTTCCGTAGCTTAGGATAGAATTCTAAATTTCTAATGTAAGTTCATGAAAATTGTAAGTCAGCTAATGGTTAGGTCGGTTCAATAGCTTACTTCATGGGTGTATGGCATAGATTTTATTCATCCCACAATAGAATAAGCAAGTTTTCTCATTCCATGTTGGTCATTTTTACAAATAAAGCAGCACTCGAGTTTCTATTTACTTTCGAACAAGCAGTTTCAGTTTTGTTATGGGTTCTATTGTGTTAGGGTCGTTGAAGACTTATCGGTTTGGGCCTCTTCAGCCTCTTGGCCGAGAGATGCAAGGATGAGGGAAGGGATGACGGTTTTGTTTAAACCTAGACCATTAGTCTTTTCTTGATCACTAAGTTTCTTACTCTTTGGAAACTAATACGATAAATACATATCAACCACCACAAGTCTCGTAAACCAACAAAGATACATATATTCTTCAACCAGGGCCGGCCCCGAAAACTCTCAAATAAAACTGGGCCCTAGGCGAGATTAAAAAAAATAGGTCCTTATTATATGAAATCAAAATCACATATATAAAAAAACAATAATGTAACGAGAATATATAAAAAGACAACAATGTAACGAGAATTTTAATAACGAGAATGAAAATGGCATATCAGTGAATCAGTAACAAACTGTATTCACTTGAAGTTTAGAATCTTGAAATGTGTTTGTGTGTGTTTTTAAAGCAGTTAAATCACCATTCACTAATGCATAAATCAAGAATGCATAAATCAAGAAATCATTGATAGAGAAAATAAACCCCTATATCAGTTAATCACTCAGTTTATAAAAAATAAATGTATATAGTATACTAGGATAGGACCCGTATGTTATACGGGTTAAATCATTTTTTGGGTAAAGGGTTATACGGGTTAAATCATTAGAAAATATATATAATTGATAATTCATGCATACTCGTTTTATTACCCGAATAACGTATTACATTACATTTAATAATGAACATATTCTAATTGTTGAGTTTAAAGTCTCGATAGAAAGTTATGCGAGTATAAAGTTTTATTAAAATTATAATGAACATATTCTAATTGTTGAGTTTAAAGTCTAACTTATAATCAGAATATTATAATGTTTCTAAATCAATTAACTGCTTTGATCTTCAATTATAGAAAAGTAACATACATGACTTAAGTCAATACGCAGGGAAGGCGGGCAACAAGCTGCGCCGCCAACCCCTTTTGAATAGCAAACCCTAGCCGTATAAAAACAACATTCTTCAATCTAGAGGTCGCACTATTCCCACGCATGACTTTCTGGATCCGGTTCAACATAGCCACCGCCTCTGTCTCTAGATGGCCGAAAGTATCGAAAGCGAAGGGAACAAACACATGTTGATTTTCAATACACGCTTTCTCATGTTTGTTAACCTTTCCAGCAGCTGCCCTGGACGCCGCCTGACCCGCTGTGAAGGTGCTGGCCCTTAGCCCCACAAGAGGGGAAACCCCTGTCAAATCGACACAAGCGTGTTTCCCATTCTGCCACCCAAAAACAAGTATGTCGGCCGGACGGAGACTGGAGCGCCCATCCATGGGGTCAGACAGGAAGTTAACAGGAGCTTCCTTCCTAGCCGAGATCCCAGCCCGCTTGAAGATGTCAAAGAGAACGTCCCGAACCACATCATGTCGATATTTAAACCCCGGGAGCTCTTTGCAGTGGACGGCGTGCTCCCCGAACGAATCTAAACACGCCTTGTTGCAGACGGGGCATTTTCCATCCACGGGGAACAGGGGAACCATGAGGCGATACTTGAGAATGGCTCGATATTCGACAGGCGACATATGTTGCCCCAACCCATCAATAGGGAGAGCATAGAGGAAATCCTGCGCATGTGGCTGTCGGAGGCATCCCCAAACTGCCTTTTGCCTAACTGTCATCTCATAGTTAGCTTCCATCTCGAGCATACTTTTACCAAAAAGGGCATTCGCCAAAACGTGTTGGGCTTTTGGTGGGGCGGTGTCCTTATTGGTGAAACCGCTCAGATCAAAGCCCAGAATAATGTCATGGAGACCGGCCAAAGCATTCTCATAGTCGGGGCTCATACCACAGCCCCCGCACTCCCGTAAAATATGGTCTTGTAGAGTCCAAGTTTGGGCACGCGAAGCCACAAAGGCGTACGACGTCGCCTCGACCGCCGAATAAACCCCAAGACCCCCATGCCGAGTCGGCAAGGAGGCAAGTCGCCATTGCAAGTCCCCAAAGAAGGGACCCCCACACACGACAATGTCCTCGACGGCCGTCCGCAAATCCTTATCAAAAACAGCTGATGCCGCCATCATATGGGTGGGGGGGCAAGTTCTTAGGCCAAAGAGAAGCTTGGCGAGCCCCATGCACGAACGAAGCAGGAGGAGTTCGCATTGAGGGTCGTCAAGTGAAGGGAGGAGGCGCATAAGATCAGCAGCATGAGCAGCCCTCCTCGCAGCCAGCCCCTGAATAAACTGGCCATCCCGACTAACAGCCCCTCCAAGGAGCTTCACCCCCTTGGTGGGTCTGCTAATGTCAGCAGGGAAGAGGCCCGGCCGAATTTTCTCACCATCACAGGATGGCCAAAAGAGTTCCGTCTTCCGAATATTAAGGGTCAGTCCCAACGACGGCCCTCTCTCGTTTATAATCCCGAGGGCCTTAGCAACCTCCCCAGTATCCCCAATAATCGTCCCATCGTCAAGATACCAAGCATGGAGCAGCAGGCGACAATTGTCACGGATATGGTGCACTAGCGGGTGAAGGGCGAGGGCAAACAGGAGGGGCCCCAATGGGTCCCCCTGCTGAACCCCGGTAGTGGCCCATATATGATCCTCCCCCAGGTATAAGCGGGCAGGCTGCCCATATAAGAAGTCAACCCAAGGCGAAATGGACGGGCACCTAAGCCTGACCTCATGAAGAAGGGACGACCGATCAACCAGGTTGAAGGCATTAGAGAAATCGACCGTAAGCATAGCAAGCCCCCCATCACGATGTCGTTCCTCAACCAGGCGGTTGACGCTATGGAGAATTGCCTCAGCGCCACCGGATACCCCAACCCCAAACTGGAAGTCACCAAGGTACTTAGTCATTTCCTTACAGACCCCCTGCATCGCAACCTTGGAGACCAGCCGCCTCCAGATAGTGCCAACGGCAATAGGCCGAATCCCGTTATCAGGCTTAAGGAGTGGCGTTAGGGGGGCCGAGGCAACAAATTCCGCTAAGCCGACCGGACATCTCCCCCCCCAGCCAAAGGTTAACGACCGTTGTAATAGCATCCAGGAGGTCCCTAGCAGTAGCAGACCCTTCCCCGCACAAGCTGTCCATAAGGTGCTGGGCACGCAATCCATCTCTCCCACACGACGTCCCTTTCGGGAAGGATTTTATACATTCAAGGACCCGCGCTTTACTCGTGACAAGCGGGGGTTCGGAGAAGGGAGTCGAGGGCATGGACGGCGACGGGAGGTGCGGGTGCTTGGCTTCTAGGGAACGTGTGGTTTCGTCGTTGTACGACGCCACCCCAGAAGAAGACAGCACCTTCACGGCCGCAGTGAAGTGACCGTCAGCGATTTTCCGGTTGCATCGCATGACGTTGGGCGGCGCATGGTCCCCCTTCTCGTCGGAGACAGTGCCGGAAGACCCCCTAGCCCTCGCCCCAGGATTGTCAAGGATACCCTTAACCAACTGTTCAAAACCCCCCTCACGCCCCCAAGTAGCTAAGGATGTCATGATGGACCTGCTCTGCAGAGCCTTCCGGTTCCCAGAGCGGCAATCATGCCGATTTTGAGGTCTGAAAACCTGCAAGGTGCACCGAGGGAGAAGAAGCAGCCTAACCCAGGCATCATCAGAGCCAGGGTGGGCGGCCACACGAAGGAGGGCAAATTTAAGCGCCTGGGAGAAGGCTAGACGGCAACTGTGGGGGATGCTCTTGACTGTAGTAACGCGGGCCATAAAGACCCGATCGAGTAGCCCCTTATCTAGCGGAAACGAGGAAGGATCATTAGGCACATGGACAGGGGGGACGGCTTGGGGATCCCCAGGATGTGGCAAACGATATCATCACCAGAGGCGGTTAACCGGACAACCTCGTCGGGGTGGTGGCAGCCACGGCTCAAGGCATTAATTTTCATGCACTGCCCGCACATCCAATAGCCGCAGTCTTTTAAGGCCCCGTCCAAAGCAGAGAAAGCCCCGGCATCAGATGCCAGCGTGTCCCGGATGGTGTCCCGGCGCTCATCTGATGAAAGGTGAAAGGTCTTGAGATGCGAGATGAGGCGGGAGATCCCTTTGGAACTAACAACACTATCAGGGCAACAGTGGAAGGATCGTAAGGGGCACTGAACAGAACCTCTAGACGGCACCGAGGTGGATGCCATAGAAACACGCGGTTCGAGAGGAAACGCGAGGGGATGGAAGAGTGCTGAGAAAGCACCACCGGGAAAACCAACAGAGGGTTGGCAGACCCCGGCCCCCAAAAAGGAAATTTACATTAGAAAACTTAGAATTGTATTAGTCATGATGTTTAAAATTTCTAATTTGAATGAACATGGATCATTTAATATGATAGAAAAACTATTTAATATTGGATATTATGAACATAAATTTTATCGTTTACGGATTTCTCTATAAATAGTATCATCCGCAATGTTGACTGAGTTTGTAAAATAATATTAATTATTCATTAATTATAATATTAAATATGATTTGCTCAATTGTATTTGAAAAACACATTAAATAAGTGTCTATTGGTATTTTATAAGTTTTTTAAATATTTATTAAATAAAAATAATAATAGTTTAAAAAATAATTTTAGGTAAAAATATATGATTGTCATAATTCTATAAATATAATTAAATAAAAATATATCATGAATATAAGGGATATAATTTCTAAAAAAAAATTATTAGGAAATAGATTTGGGAGAGAAAATTTGTGTGAGAATGATTATAATGTTGACAAGTGTCAACAATTGTAATTGTTTATTAGAGTAGGAAGATTGAATGTTCTTAATGAATTTGCTTGAGATTTCACGACAAATCTTGTTGTTGTATTTGTTTCTAATGCATTTAGTTTCTGTATAATCATCATCACAGCAAAATCATGTCGTTAAACGATCTAATTACACACAAAAAACCGAATTTGTAAAAAATAAAATAAACCCTAAATCATAAAAATAATACCTTGCGGGAAGAACAAAAGGGCCAGGGACAAGCTACGGAGGTGAGAGGTCGAAGGTCGTAGGCGGAGGTGGAGAGTCCGAATCGCAGGTCTTTGGTGGCCGGCGCCCATCGGAGTTGAACGGAATTGCCGAATCGGTGGTAGCTGTTTGTTGATTTGTGGGTCGGAGTCGACTGTCGAAGTATGTGTTGCTGTGTTTAGATTAAAAGAAAGAGTTTGAGGAGTTTACAAAACAGTCCCTGAACTTTAAAACCTTAGAAACCGCCACCGAGCTTGTTAAAAAAAAAATACCATTGTAGGCTTCAAACTAGAGACCTTTGCCGTTATTGCCTAAATTCCGAGCCGGCTGAACTACTAGATAACTCGTATTATCATGCAAAACACTTTTACTCAATGTTTTAAAAACCGGTTTTTTAGTTGAACCGGAAAACTTTCCGGGACCGGTTCGACCGGTCGGACCGGTTGGACCGGCCGGTTGAACCGGTTAGAGGATTTATATATATATTTTTATAAAAATGTTAATAAATTTTTACACCACAACGAAAATAGTTAAAATACAATGATAATCCACTAAAAAATAATACCAAATAGGTATTTCATAAGAAAATATAAGTTTTAGACTTTAAAAAATAATAAAAAATAACAATAAATTTAAAAAAAATAATTTTTTTTTAAATATCAGAAAACCGGTTGAACCAGAAAAAACCGGAAAACCGCCCGGTTCAAAACGGTCCGGTTATGTCCAAAAAACCGGGAATTAAAAAACCGGTATGATGACCGGTTGACGGTTGAACCGGTTGAACCGGACCGGTTGAACCGGTTTTAAAAACATTGCTTTTACTAATACTAAAAACTCAGATATATATATATATATATATTTATAAAAAAAATTAAAAATTCCGGGGCCTTCGAAATCTCGGGCCCTAGGCAGTCGCCTACCCCGCCTATGCCCCGGGCCGGGCCTGTCTTCAACTCATGAACATCATACCACAATCATATAAATTCTAGATTTATGCTAATAAATCCTAAAGTCACATAAACAATGACATGAGAAATTCAAAATGACCTTCTCAAAACATTCCTGGTTAAATGCCATAACTACATTCATAAGTATGCTAATTTGTGAATAAATGTTCCAATACATAAGGCTTTCCAACATAATATTATAATATGGTTACAACATCCACAAGATTCAATATTTCATCCAACTAGACAAGCACACACATAATAATGAAGAATAATCATATCTTTGTAATTACCAGAAACATAATATTCACCAAAAGTGACATACAAATTGCTAAAGAGTCGAAACTAGGGTTTTATGTCTGTCCACATTCGTACACGGCCATGTACCACTAATTAGGGTGTACAAGACCTGTAAATTCCTGAAACTCCAGCTTTTGCTAATTTCATGTGGATAGACATAAGGTAAGTACACGATGTGTACTGTTGATAAGGTGTATATGGCCATGTACCAATTTTAACTTGCACTTTTTCTTTCAAACTTCCATGGAAAAGGATAAAACGGCACCTGTACGTACTTGCTGCTTTATAGTCCAATCTTTGAGGATTTTTTACGCTAAACTTACCATCAAACCTTCCAATCCATTTCCATGTATATATCTTCATTTGTGTTAAGTACAACCTCAACGAGGCTTGCACGTAAATCACCGAGTTCCGAGAACTCATTTAGATCCCGTAAAGGTCTTCTCCATTGCCATCTCCACATCGTCGCACCATCTCTAGCCGGGTAACAGTTAATTATTTTGGCCAATTTATGAGAAGCTGGGTGAAAAAAAGCAGGAAACCGATCAACAAGGGGTGTATCTCCTAACCATCTATCCAGCCAAAAGTAAACCTCATTACCTCGTCTAACAGTAGCGGCAGAGAGGTTTTTAATTTGTATATTTATGTTATCAATGGTACGGGGATGAAGGTTAGAGCTTGGAGACCTTGAGGTCTCAAGTTCAAACCTAACTCAAGGGGGTTTTTCTCAAGTGGTGAGTTTCCTCCTTGATGGTGTTCGTGGTTGAGCCAAGTCTGGAGTATCAAAATCACTATGGACGGTTGCAATCCCGTCTTAGAAAGGCTCACTTGGGCATTGGATATTTGTCACACCCCGGTCAACGGTTTCGGGTGTGAGCGAGAATGGAATCATAGTCGAGGATACATAGAACACTTCTAATAATTTAAAAACTTCATAAAACATTAATTCGTTTCATTGCAGCGGAAAGAGTAGTGGAAACATCAATGTTTTACAATTTAAAAACATAAGTCTTAAACGATTATTAAAAGCTTAAAACAGTTAAATTGGATAGTCAGGACTATGACTCCAGGGACAGGTCCGATGGCGTTTGTAAGCTCCATTTGCATGTCTTCAAGAAAGTCTCGTCAATTACCTAAGAAATCATGAACATAAAACGGGTCAACATAAAGTTGGTGAGGTTCACAGGTTTAGGACTCGATAGTTAAACAGTTGTAAACAGTTGTAAAACAGTTTCGGTATACTTAAATATTATCAGGGTTTATTGTTGTGGTTGTATGATCTCACCTGAACCTTGATTTCAAATACTAACGGTTTACCCACCCGGCATCTCTTGCCCAGAGATGTTAAACAGTGCAGAATAACTGACGTGTACCCCCAGACAATCCGGAGTCAGAACTGGAGCTACCAGTTAGGGTAGGGTTGTCAACCCAAATAGATCTACTCACTAGCTATCGTTTCGTACAGAACTAATTGAAATCAATTAATGATGGGATTTTCGGTTGTACAAACGTTTATAACGATAATGTACCAAGTTGGGCAATCAGTAAGAGAACAAGTAGTCATACGTCTAACAATTAAACCATAATATTAAGTAAAAAGCATTTAATCAGTTTTCATGATTTCTCCCCCAAGTATAAAACAGTTAAAAGGAAAAGGGGCCGTGAAACTCACAGATTTAGCAGATAAGCGGTATTTAAGCAGCAAAGGACGGTAGCACGTAACGTCCTAAATAATTAAATAACATATGCATAAGGTCTATGATCATTTGAGTAACATAAGTCACCCAAGTGATACCGGTCAAGTCTTGACGTTTTAAGTCCGTTTGTATTATCGAAAACTCGTTAACTTGTATTTATTTATTAAATACATTTATGGTTATTTATATTTATGTCCAATAAATATAAACAAATAATCATTTTCAATAATTCAACCAAGTCTTGAACATTGAGTAAAAAGATATAATAATGTTTATTATTATTTTCATGAGTTCGAATAATTATTTTAATTAAATAATTACTTATTCGATTTTGTTAATCTTGCAAGTTATAATTATTTTGAATAATTACGATTAACAATTATTTAGTGAATAAAACAAAGTTTAAGTTTCCTTGCAAATAATTATTTGTCAAAATAATTATTAACGTTTGTTTTATTTTATAAAACATACATCTTTAAGAAAAATCATTTAAGGTTTTAAACGTTTAATCATTTTCAAAGGTAAGTTAATATTTCAAGTTCATGAAATATTTTAATAGAAAACGTTGATAAGAATATTTATGACGACGCTTGGATTTATAACATTTGGTTTATAAAACTTGACTTTTATTTAAAATCTCCAACGAACGTTGGTTCATTTTTGGATACTTTGTTTTTATCAAAGAAATATTAAAAGTCCTTGTAAATATTTTAAACCAATGATTTGTCTTGGTTTATTTTTATAAAAATCTTTTATGAAAACATTTATTTTCAAGTGTGACTTTTTATAAAAATGTCCATTTCTAGCAAGTTTCAAGAAAGGTTAAAACTTGTAATAAATCCAAGTATTTATGTCAAATTAATCATTTGACATAAATATTATTCTTATCAAATCTAGCATTTATTTTTATTCTTTTTGTCCAATCATTTAATCATTAGTAACACATTAAATATGTTACTTGACTTATTTTAAAGAGTATATTCTTTTTGTTTTAGTCATAGGTTACATATGTAACTTTTATTTAAATAAGTCCATGATTCTTAGCTTATATATATTTGTTTATTATCATTTCATGTAATAAGTTAACATAATATAACATGGTTTATATATAGTTAGTTAACATCTTTTACTAAGCATTATGAAATAATAATAATCAACCAACATATATGTGTTGGGACCAAATATAAATTTAATTGCAATCTACTAACATAAAAATGTTAGGACAATAAAATGTAAATCTACTAACACAAATACTTGTGTTAGGACCAAAAGCAATTAATAACAAGTAACATTATTTAGTCTTTTTAACTTAAGGTTATGTAAATTGCATATGAGTAATCATGATGATCTTGGGTGCATTTGAATACTTTCCTTAGATTTCTCCAAGTGTTTCACCCCATTCTCTTGGCTACTTTAAGTTCCTAGAACACCATGAGAATGTTTAAAGATCATAAGAAGAATGGAGGTTAAGAAGAGAGACTTTGATGATTAACTCAATATACATTCACATTTATTAATTATGAAGAGGCTTGGGTTTGCAAACAACCAACTTGAAATCCATGGATTTCATTAGATCTAGGTGCACATAGGTTACTATCCATAAGGTTTCACCTTGTGTTTCACCATCTTGGATCTTAGAAGAAAATGGAGATTAAGAAGAGAGTTTGGTTGGTTGTTGCAAGCAAGCATTCCAAGATCAAAAGGTTATAACATAAGTGTTAGTTGTTTTATGGTTGTCAAGACTTGAGGGGTTGATCATGGGTGATAACATGATAGAACACAAGAAAGAAAAGGTGTAGGAGACTCACAAAAGTGAGCCAAGAAAACCGAGAGAAAGAGGAGGAGGGGCGGCGGCTTCACGGTGGTCCGACGGCGGCAGAGGGTGGCCGGCGGCGGGGCAGTGGCGGCGGCTCGGCGGCAGGGGGGTGGGGGTCGGCCGGCTAGGGAAAGAGGGAGAGGGAGAGTGGTGTGTTGGGGTGTTGGGTGCAAGGGAACATGCTTGCACCTAAGCTCCCTTTTATAACCTAAAGTGGTTTTATTAACCATTGTGTAATTAGGTGTTGTCAAGCTCACATTAAACCCCACTAATCTCAAGCATTACTTGGTAAATTCTATAGATTTTATAAAAGTTTAGGAGCTTTTATAAAATAAAAGGGGGTTAGGAGTTTATAAAAATCACAACTTTTTAAAATATAATCCAAACACATTTTATCCAATTGAATGGTGATTTTTATTTTTATAAACATTGTTGGTCCAAGTTTTATAAAAATATTAGTGGTTAAATATTTGGTTAAGTTTTATAAAAACTTACAAATCATTGGGCTTAAAACAAGATTTTATTTGTTTGTTTTTATTTGGGCCGAAGCCCAAATCGGAAAATGGGAGAGGGAATGGGCCGTAGCCCATTTGATTTAGAAAAGGCGACCGGGCCGAAGCCCAGTCGGGTCCGCAAGTGGGGCTGGGCCGAAGCCCAGTTGGTTTGGGCCGCGGACGGGTCGGGCCGGTTCTCGGCTTGGGCCGGCGTAAGTTGAGCCAAGAGAAAAGGAAAGGAATTGGGCCGGGTTCGGCCCAATGGGTTTCGGACCTCGGGTCGGGTTTCTGAGTTTGGGGTTTTACTCGACTAGTGGATACGAGTATTTGGTTAAATTTTCGGGTCAATCCGGACGTTTTTGGGCTTATTGGGCTTACCGGGCCCAATTGGCTAAACGTTTTGGATATTGGCTAAGTCTTGACAACGTAACACTTGTTTGAGGTTCGTAAAACGTTTTGTTGGTTTATAATGGTTTGATAAAATATAAAATGTTCAAATTTTATATTTAATTTTCTTATTATTGAAATTCCACCGTTAATATACGAAAGACGCATTATTTTACGTATGTATATATATATATATTCCAATTTAACGTGGAATCGAAGTCGGTTAGTCATTTAACTATCACAGTTAAATCACGTATTAAAGCAGTAATTCACGTAATTATCATGTAATTAAAAGTCAACGAAAGTCAACGGAGAGAGAGTTTGACCTGGTTTTGGACGGGTTGTCACAATATTTGAGGAGGGGTTCCAAACGCCGATAAAAAAAATCCTTCTCAACCTTCGAAATAGACTTCCAATCTTAATATTTAATAGTTGGTTATAGCCGGGGAATGTCAACAATCAAGCCTAATTTAACCTACCAAACTTTTCAAAATTCTAACATCTTTCTTAAACCTAATCCTAATTTTCCCAACAATCCAACCCAACACTAAGGGTCTGTTTGGTATGGGGTAATGGAATGAACGACGTAATGGAATGAGCGAGGGAATGGAATGGTCGAGGGAATGAAATGGATCATTACCATTCCATCGTCATGTTTGGTTACTATGTGGGAATAAAATAAATCATTACTTTGCGTTGTTTAATGGTTACAACAAACAAAGTAATCGAATAAAAAATTTTACTAATATTTACATTTAAATTAGAATATATTTTTTATATTTTTATTTTTATTTTTTTATTAATTTATTTGTATAAAATAGTTTAATTTATGTTTTTTAATTTGTTTGTTTTTATATTTTTCTAATTTAATTTAATTATTATTATTTTGTTTTTATTTATTTATTTAATTTAATTTGAATTTTTTTATTTTCCCTTATATTTTTATCCTTTATATTCTTAAATTTTTTTCCGTAAATATTAACAAAGAAATTTTATTGGAAATGAATATTTCATTCCATTCCTTGAGGGAATCGAAAAAAAACACCCCTCCCCTATGGAATGAAAATCTTTAAAAATGGAAGGAATATCATTCCTTATGTAATTGTTCATTCCATTCCAATGTGCAACCAAACATGTCATTCTTCATTCCCACGTAATGACTCATTCCATTCCACCCTCCATTCCTGCGTACCAAACGCTACCTAAGAACAACCTTTTTCGTTTCCAAAGTATTCTCAAAACCAAAACCAAGTCTATTGTCAATCCCAAATCAAAGAATCTGACGAGTCGAGCAACAAAACAATACCTGCCACACACCAATCAACGAAGAATTTGAGGAGAAAGCCGCTCCAAGTCCAATACGTCCTCACCCAACATCATGGACGTAGAAGAAGGCGAAACAATGAACCGATAAAGAAGAAGTGGTTTGGGCAAATACATGTTTCGGATTCCTAAAAAAGTAATCACCCACCGGAAAAATGTAATCACCTTTCGCTATAACCATTTAAGATTTGATTTTATACAAGTTTTTATATAATTTCCTTTGTGTATGTGAGATACCGGAAATAACAACATGAAACATAACTTTTTGACCAGAATCTGAAAAGTCAAGATTCGATTTCTGAACCAAATCGATTCCTGTTTCGAACCGGTTTTTCACCTATAAACATAAGTATATAGCATGGCAACTTTTGAGTATGGGCTATAAATCCTGATTAGTATAAGGTTAATTGTAATGGTTTCCCCATTTCCCCAATCCCCCACTCCATTTTTGGTGCCACCTCATCATTCCCCACCCCTTCCCATTTTTCCCCATTTTAATTGCAATGGTTTCCCCACTCTCCCACTCTCCCAAACACCCCATAAAAACCTTCCCAATCCCCACTCTCTCTCTTTTCCCCGTTTTTTTCTTCTCAAGGTCGGGACCCCAAACCCCTTCCCCGATCGGGGACCCCGAGACACCCGCAATGGTGTTCCCGAGCACCCCGATCCCACCGAACTCCCCCGAACCCTCCCCGATTCCTCCTCCCCGAAACCATTGCAATTAACCTAATACAAGACCGACCACCGATGCAAAGCGGTTTATGATTATTAATGGGCCTGGTCTCTAGATTGACTCAAAAAATATTTGGACTTTTTGCATCTCTAATGTATCTGTTATAGTCTTATAGATATATTTTTCTCTTCATATCAATTTTCTTTTTATAAAATACCGGTTACAAAAAAGATATTTTGATTAGAGTAGTCATGTAAACGAACGGAACATTTAGAAATGGTTTGTTAACCGTTCAACGGATAGTCATATATGTTCGTTTATTTAATAAATGAACAAACATGAACATAATTTCCGGTTCATATAATTAAATAAACGAACATGAACACAGTGACGAAGCTTGAAAGAAGTCCCGAGAGGGCGGGCTTCAAAATTCTACCGAGTGACGATACTTAATACATTTGAGGGGGCAATACTCAATACATATAATTTTTTTTACATAAAATCGAATATCAATGCTTTCGGGTAAAAAAAAAACCGCGGGGGAGGTCACCCCCTCCGCTCCCTACTATACTTCGCCATTGCATGAACACGTGTCTTGTTCGTTCATTTATGTTCGTAAACGTTCGTTTATTCGTGTTCATTTATGTTCGCTTGTTTATGTATGTTTAATTTTATTAATAAATAAATTATTTTTAAATAATAATTAGGCCTAAACATTTTCTTTGTTTTAAGGGTTTTACACTTTCGCTAACTTATTTTGTTTAGTCATGTTACTCTTTATACTCACAATGGCACCATCATTTTTTTAGAATTTGAAGTTATTTTGTGCGGTCGTTTTACTCTTTGTGCTCACGTGTGTTAGAGTTTTTTTTTTCATGTATGTTTCTCCGTTTGTGTTCATTTAAGTTTGTGTTTGTTTATGTTCATTTAAATTTGTGTTCGTTCATGTTCATTTACGTTCATGAACGCTTCGCTTAGTCTTAAACGAACAAACATAAACAAACATGAACATGTTCATTTACTTAATGAACGGACATGAACATAAAAAAATAAGTTCAGCTAATGCTCGTGTTTGCTTAAAGTTAAATGAATGAACATGAGCATGGTCATGATTGTGTTTGTTCAATTCATTTACAGGCCTATTTGCGAGAAGGCTTCAACTTATTAGTTCGGTGTTAAATTTTTTACATGTCTTTTGGTCTTTGGTCTTCATACTCTCGGTGCGGGTCAATATCCGAATGATAGTTGCCTCTAATGTTAGGGCATGAGGTATGGTGTGCAAGTGTGCGACACGAGCATCATGTCACCACCATCTTCATTTTCACACCATGTGAGTGAGAGATGTATGGTGGGCGGGTATTTTAATTATTTATTAGATGACATAAATTTATATGTTGGATTGTTAAGGGATAGACTATTCGTACCTTCCATAATTACTTGTTGCACTCCCCCCCTGAGATTTTATTTTAAAAATTATCATATTCCACCCCTATAAAATTATTTTTATAAAGATAGTTTATTTTAAACAGTTTTTTTAAATAAAATAACAAAAAAGATAATCATTTTTTAAAAACGTTTTAAGTTTTTTTCAACAGTTTTTTTAAACGTTTTTAAAGAGTTTTTCATTTTAGAAAAAAAAAACGTTTTAAACAGGTTTTTTATAAAAACGTTTTTTTTAACATTAAAAAACATTTTTAAACAACTTAAAAAAACGTTTTTTAAACAACTTTTAAAAAAACCGTTTTTTAAACAATTAAAAAATATTTTTTTACCAGTTTTATTTTTTAATTAAAAACGATAATCATTTTTCAAAACTGTTTAAAAACATTTTTTAATACTGTTATTTTTAAAAACGTTTTTAATAGTTTTTAAAAGTTTTCTAAACAGTTTTGTAAAAAACTTTTTAAAAAGTTTTTTAAACGTTTTCAACAGTTTTCTTTTAGATTTTTTTAAAAAACGCTCAGTTTTTTTTTAATAAATAATGTTTTTTTAATGAGTTTTATTTTTTTATAATTTTTTTTGTAATTTTTTGTAAAAAAAAACTGTTTAAAAAAATTTATTGGTTAAAATATACCAAATTAAATCAAAGGTTTGAGTGGTAATTATCTATAAGTTGAGGGAGGGGGTGCAACAAGTAAAAATCAATTATAAGGGGGGTACGAATAGTAGCACCCTATTTGATTGCTTGGATTCTTTATAATAAACAAAAATTATTGATGCATGTGTTAGTTTCATATTTACTCTCATCATTATTCTTCCGTCTATCTATTCTATTGAATACCAACCCTCTTGTCTATTGAATACTAATAATTTTAAGACATCTCATTTAATACACGGATTGATATCACTACTTTATTTATATACATACAAATTCAATTGGATAGGAATATTTATTTATTTATTTATTTATTTATTGCATCTTAGTAGATCATTTGTTTTCTTCTTTTTATGTAAGGGCATTTTATTTTTTTTATATAAGAACAAAAGAGTTGATAGTGTAACAGATACAGTCTTGTATCATAACTCTTACGACCTAGGCTTAATACTTTAATGTTTGGTTTCTAATTTTAACGTTTTAAGCAGTATTTTGCATTTCGGTTTCTTTATGTAGCGTTACATCAATGCAACTGTCTTGCGTGCCCGCATTATCTCTACTTTCAACGTTGTTACTTAGTTTTTTGTATTTTTGTTTTTTTACATAACGTTATAGCAAGGCAACTGCTTCGTGTAACAACATCATCCTCATGACAACATGCAAGTAGCAATTATTTAATGAAGGAGTCTTCACACGCCCGAGCACCTGGTGTTCCAGTTCAGATGGCTCACATACATTCATACGGGTACACTCCATGTCCATACATGATGAGAGGGGGAAGTTGTGACAAATTTCGTTCTTTTGTAGTCAAGATCATACCGCGCTTATTAGACACATGTTATTCACGGGATGTTGGTTTGCCACTATTGTGTGGCAGCGGATCATGGCTTGGTTCAAGATTCCGGATCTTGTGGCTTCTTCTTCGGACGATGTTTTCGGGTGCATAAGTGGTGTAAGGGTTCCGAATGGGAAGAAAGACCTCCTCCATGCGGTTGTTTTTACAACATGTTGGAGTATTTAGAGTGAGAGGAATGAAGTTGTCTTCTGTTCAAAGGCGCCGGCGATTGATAGGGTTGTTTGTAATATTAAATGTTTGAGTATGTTATGGTGTGATAATAGATGTAGGAGGACGATTGATTGGATTAATTATATATGGTGTAATTTGGTGGGAGTTTAGTCTAGCGTCTTGCTGGGTCGGCCCGTTTGTGGTGCTTAATAAAGTTTGTTGCTGTTAAAAAAAAAATAGACACATGTTATTGCAGAGGCGGGCACTTTAAGGGTAATTGTTATACCTCAGGATGGTGCGTGGGGCTGTGGCACCGAGGGGGAGAATCTCGGGGTTCCGACCGTTGGAGTGGGCCCCCCCACCCAACGGCTATATTGACTTTTTTTTTTTTAAAACGATTTTTTTTTTTTGCCTATTCAACCCCTCTTTTCACCTTTTTCACCCAAACCAACTCTCAATCTTCATCATTTTTTTTTAAAAAATGTTCACACCCCTTTCTCCATCTCCACCATGTCTCATAATTTCTTCCAAAACCAACCCGAAAATGAGCCACCAACTCCGACATCTCAAAGAAATGTGTTTGGAGAACCCGGTTACGTACCGTTTTTTGCCGATCAAGAAATCGGTTGGGGTCAAGATTACGATTTCTTACGCGAAGAGTTCAACACTCAAGCCGATTCTCAACCCGATGTTGTGATGGAAACACAACCAACCAAAAAAACCACATGAAAATGCGTGAGCATCGGATCGTCTACTCGATCTAGCTAATCGGATATCGAAACGTAATTAACCGATTGTTTTATTGATCAAACAAGAACAATTACAATCAGTAAACACTTAGAATCAGACACAGAGAAACTCACTCAGAAACACACACTTAACAGATCTCGCCCGCTCAGAACCCCCTCAACACAAAGACCAAACAACTATTTATACCCGACTGGCCGAACTCCCTCCGAACCCCAGGTTCGGCCGGTCCGAACTTCAGGTTCGGACCTAGTTCGGTCAACCCTATATTGACTTGAACTTGGTCTTCGTTCGATACTTCACACGACGCACATTTCATGTATCAACACCACAAAGAAGAAGGCGATGGCTAAGAGAACAAAGGGTCAAACGTCACAATGCGAGGAGGTATCGAAACGGATTGCGATTCCCTGGACCTCTCAAGAGGAAATAATTTTGACGAGACTTTACATTGATAGCTCGGAAAATCCGATTAAGGGTATTTTTTCTAAACTTTTTATAACTTTTTCTAAACTTTTTTATAACTTTACGTTTTTAAATTTTTTTTTTGCGGTTTTTATAGCGTTTTTTTATTTGTAGGTGATGCACAATCGGGTGCTTATTTTTGGAACAAAATTACCTTGGATTGGCACGATTGTTGAACTATCTCGTTCCCAACTTCAACGATCCCAAATCTTTTTATCGCACCAAGCATCAAATATATTCGAAGTGGAAAGATTTGAATATGAAGATCCAAAAATTCAACAATATTTACATAAACCAACTTCAACAACGAAGAAGCGGGACTTCTGAAGCCGACTTTTTGATGGCGGCACATCATCGATACAAAGTAGAGAACAAGTTGGCCGCTTTTGATAAAATGGATTGTTGGGAACTCGCCAAAAAATCCCCAAAATGGCGAGCGGCGGCGACGGTGGATCAAGGTGGAAGCGAAAGTGGTGACCAAGGTGGTTCCAAAAGAACCAAAACATCCGAGTCAAACAACTACACTAGTAGTCCGTCCCAAGGGAGGACTCCTATCGACCTCAACGTCGAGGGATTGTCTCCAACGAGCCCGCCCGAGGAACCCCTTTCAATGGGTTGTCAAAAGGCTAAACGACAAGCCAAACAAAAAGGGAAGGGGAAGGCCAAAACGTCTTCGAGTTCGATTTGGGACGAACATTTTGATACGTTTAACGAAATACAAATGGAAAGGCTCCAACTTCAACGAGAAGCCCGAGATGATCGAAAGAAACAACTCGATATTTTGGAACGAGAACAAATGTGTCGGGAGATCGAAACGATTCAAAAACCGTTAAAAGATTTGGACGACGAGTCTCGTGAGTTGGTTCAAAAAATTCGGGCCCGCCTCTTCGAACAATATAAATGATGTTTAGTTTTTTTTATAAGTCTACTATTTATGTTTTTTATTTTTAGGAATTGGTAATTTTTAATTTGTAGGAATTAGTAATTTTTATTTTCTGGGAATTTGTAATTTTTATTTTTTTGAAATTTGTAACTTTTATTTATAAAGAATTTTGTTAAAAAAATTGAGGCTTGGGGTCGCGGGTTCGGTGGGTCACGGGGTGAGTATTACCATAAAAAAGATGAGTGTGAGAAAAAAAATGAGGTGGCACCTCAAAAAGGTGAGTGTGGTAATACGTCACGTAATTTTGTCACAAGTTCGAATCCCGTTGTTTTCTCGAACTAAACTTTCTGCTCCTTTTTATCCATCTGGCTCCGAACTGCCGTCTCCGATGTGGACTCCTCCCTTATCTAAAAAGAAACGACGTAAGCATATACGCAGCATTTTCAATCCCCTTTGATAACCCCAAAGCAGCAGTAGTTGCTCTTATTATATTCACAGGAAATTTGGTTTGTTTCTTTTTCTTTTTTCATCAGATCAATATCATCATCATCATCATCTGTAATGGCTCGGCGTACGGGTGAACTTGTGGGAGAAGTTAATTCATCACATCAGTTTGATAACGATGCCTTGTTTCGTTACTGTTCTCTACATGTTGAAGGCTTCCCTGTTTCCTCCTCCAGATTTTCCATTTCACAGGTTCACAATTCAATTCAGTTTTCAACTATGATTGTTACTATTTCACGAAAACGTAATCTGGCTATTTAATTCGATTTCTGTTGTATAAAATCGGGTGAATTGGATAGTATTGTAGAATCGATCGTTTGTTTACTGTTAGTGACATTAGGCGGTTTTGATTAGGAAATTGTGGATTCAAATTAGGTGTAGGAGTTTGTGAGAATCAATTGCAGTTAGTGATATTGATGTTTGGTGAACTCTGATATATGCACATATGTATAGCTTTGAATCTAGGGTTAGTTTACATAATTAACACTCTTATTATCAACTGCTGGTTGTTGATCAGTTTGGGCATGGTCAATCAAACCCTACATATCTTATAGAATTACAGTCTGGTCATCTGGTGAAGAGGTATGTTATGAGAAAGAAACCCCCTGGTAAACTTCTCCAATCCGCTCATGCTGTCGAGAGAGAATTTCAGGTAATTATTCGTCTATATTCGTGTTTGCACGTTTAATCTCGCAAAGTATGTTATTCGAGTAACATTTTTTATTAATATGTTTTGATGTTATAGGTGCTTAATGCATTGGGTACTCATACACTTGTTCCTGTCCCCAAAGTGTTCTGTTTATGTACCGATTCTAGTGTGATTGGAACTCCATTCTACATCATGGAGTTTCTGGAGGGGCGTATATTCCTAGACCCTATGCTACCTGTATGAACCCTATTCTCTGATTCATTTTGAAATCTTTAGGTGCACTATTCTTGATTATATATTTATCTGTTAATTTTATGTTAGGGTGTAGCACCTGATAGGAGGAGGGCTTTATACCATGCAACTGCCAATGCTTTAGCTTCTCTTCATTCTGCTGACGTGGATGCGATTGGTCTGGGAGGCTATGGGCGACGAAACAACTACTGCCAACGACAGGTACGTTGACTTTAAATCATGAGGTTTTGATCCGTTTTCTGTACAGATTGGATCATGTTTTCTATTTGCATTACAAATTATGTTTTTTCATGAAAATGTTATGAAATACATCAGGTCGAAAGGTGGGCGAATCAATATATTGCTTCTACTGGTGAAGGAAAATCTGAAAGGAACCCGAAAATGTTAAAGTTGATTAATTGGTTGCGTGAAAATATTCCCTCTGAAGATTCTTCCGGAAGCACAGCAGGTCTTGTCCATGGTGATTTTCGTATGGATAATTTAGTATTTCATCCTATTGAGGTTTGAATTTTAATCTTCTTTTGTACTTGTATTTTAGTTAACATTTTAATAATATGCAGAAATTTGTAAATTGCAGGATAGAGTGATTGGCATTCTTGATTGGGAGTTATCAACTCTCGGAAATCAGATGTGTGATATTGCGTACAGCTGTATGGTAAAATAGTCTTCCTTATACACCTTTTATTTTAATAATAAACACACATTTGTAAAGTCAAAAGTAAATCATCCTTTTTATTTCTGCCAGTTGTACGTCGCAGATTTTTCACAAGGTAAAGTGAAACATAATAGCGGTTATGAAATTGCCAACATGCCTGAAGGTGTTCCTTCTTTAGAAGAGCTTCTAAAAGACTACTGCTCTGCTGCTGTAAGATTATGACAGATGGTGTTACTTACGAGTTTAATGCATGTATGTATCATTGACTCTGCGGATATGTAATGTCATTTTTTGCGTTATAGGGAAAACCATGGCCTGTTGCTGCTTGGAAATTTTATGTTGCATTTTCACTTTTCCGTGGTGCATCAATCTTAGCAGGTGTCCACAGTAGATATATAATGGTATGCTGGAATTATAATTTTGTATTTTAGTACTTAAAGTGATCTGAAAAAAAAAAACATAAATTGCTTTTAAATGTTAGGGTAATGCATCAGGTGGGACACGTGCTCAAGATGCAGGAGAACAAGCCAATGATATTATACAAATTGCTTGGTCTTATATACAAAGGGAAACTGTTCTGTCACAAAATCCTCCATCTGGTAACTTTTATTTCTTTTATTTAAATAGACGAGTGAATTTGCACACCGTAATGGACCTTTTTTTTTTTTGAATTTCCAGTTTCAAGAGGAAAAGATTATGTTAATGCTATTACAATTGACAATAAAGATCAAGGTCTGGAAAGTGAAGGGAGATTTGTTCCTAATAAGAAAACTAAGGATTTAAGAGACAAACTGATTAAATTTATTGAGGAACGTATATATCCTATGGAGCAAGAGTTCAGTAAGCTTGCTCAATCTTCCTTGCGCTGGACAATTCATCCACATGAGGAAAAATTGAAAGAGATTGCTAAGAAAGAAGGCCTATGGAATCTTTTCATTCCTGTAAGTGTCTACTTGCCAGATAAAAAAGTGGATGCAGTTTGATTATGGCATATTTAATATGAAGTAATTATTGTTTTATTACTGGTATGTAGCTTGATAGTGCTGCAAGGGCAAGAGAAATTCTTTTTGAAGGGAGAGATGATGATGTCATTGGAACAGGATTCCCTAACCATTTGGGTGCTGGACTCTCGAATCTAGAATATGGATACCTTTGTGAGATCATGGGTCGTTCTGTGTGGGCTCCACAGGTGTTCAACTGTGGGGCGCCTGATACTGGAAATATGGAGGTAAAATATTTAAAATTTTATAAAGAATTGAAAAAAGACAATATTTATAGACGCGAAGTAGTCATGTCTTAATATATGCCCAAGTTATGTGAATAATTTGTTGGATTGAATTTAGTCCGATTATCTTTTTTAATTTCTGGATCACATTTCCATGATGAGGATATATGAAGAACCCATGGTATCTTGTATTATTTTTATTGTTTAGGTATTATTGCGTTATGGCAACAAAGAACAGCTTCAAGAATGGCTTATTCCATTGCTAAATGGAACAATTCGGTCTGGATTTGCAATGACAGAACCTCAAGTTGCATCTTCTGATGCAACTAATATTGAGTGTTCTATAAGAAGGTATTCTTTATTTCTTTTAAGCAACCATGAGATATTGAAATTATATGAGAATTTTGTCAAAATAGTAATATAATAAAGTGTGAATAACATGAACAGAGAAGGTGATACATATGTTATAAACGGAAAGAAATGGTGGACAAGTGGGGCAATGGATCCTAGATGCAAACTACTTATACTTATGGTTAGTTCCATGAAAAGAGACGAGATCTGACTTTCATAGGTCAATATGGTACTGCTTAGTTGACCTTATTTGACCATATGATAATGCAGGGGAAAACCGACTTCAATGCACCAATTCATAAGCAGCAATCCATGATTCTTGTAGATATCAATACTCCTGGTGTGCAAATATTAAGACCTCTTACTGTATTTGGGTTCGATGATGCACCTCATGGGCATGCAGAGATCTCATTTGAAAATGTCCGTGTTCCAGCTAAGAATATACTCTTAGGGGAGGGTCGTGGCTTTGAGATTGCACAGGTAACTAATTACCAAGTTACCCTTTAAGCAGATTGGTTAACTCGTTGTTGAGGTAAATTTGTTCTATATTTTCAGGGTAGGTTGGGTCCGGGGAGGTTGCATCACTGCATGAGACTAATTGGTGCAGCAGAACGGGGGATGCAATTGATGGTTCAGAGGGCTCTTCAAAGAAGAACATTTGGGAAACTAATAGCTCAGCATGGCTCCTTTGTTTCTGATTTAGCCAAGGTAATTGTGGAAATAGTAAAAAAAGCAATGTTTTCCTTTTTGGTTCCTTTTTGCTTCATTTACAAGGTAAAAATTATTTTAATGCAGTGTCGCGTAGAATTAGAGAAAACTAGACTATTAGTATTTGACGCTGCAGACCAACTTGATAAGTTTGGAAACAAGAGAGCTCGTGGTGCCCTTGCAATGGCCAAGGTAAACTATATTCCTTCCACCAAAATCGTCCATTAATATGAGATACAAGTTTATAAATTGATTAAAATTGGACAGAAAGTATGTAAATAAGGAATTTTTTAAGTATAGATATATTACTTGATTAATCGTTTTCTGCATGTATGTAACTGAAGGTTGTGACTTGTGAGCATAGACATTGGCGTTTTTTATCTATTTTGCCATAGAAGTTGGTAAACAGAGTTCTAAAAGCAAACTTATTGGACCTGAATAAATGTAGTTTTTGCATGAAATTGCTCAATTCTCTCCTTGCATCACATATTAACATTTAAAAGAAAATGAAAAAAGCACAAGGTAAAAACATTCATTATCTTCTACAAACGAGATTTATAGGGTACAACCTAGCAATTTAGAGGTGACAAGACGTATGGGAGGAGAGGGTTGGGTAACGGGTCAAAATGAGTTCTGGTTGGAAGGTTCAACCTGTTCGATCCATTCTGATTTTAGCTAAAAGAAAGATTTGTGATTTATATTGACATGATATGTGACAGGTGGCAGCTCCAAACATGGCATTGATGGTGCTGGACACAGCAATGCAAGTGCATGGTGCAGCAGGGGTATCTGGAGACACAGTTTTGGCTCATCTTTGGGCTACAGCTAGGACACTCAGAATTGCAGATGGACCAGATGAAGTTCATATAGGAACAATTGCCAAACTAGAATTAAAGAGAGCTAAACTTTGAAATATCGTGTAAGTTGTTACTGCTACTTTTCCATTGTGCCCAGAATAAACTGTTTTTATAATATGAAGAAATAGAAGAGATTATGAGTAAGGGAACCTTAGTTGGTCTACATGTATGAGTGTATCAATTAACTGTTGTTATTTAGAAAAATATCATCTTCATTATAAATTTATATGTTTACTCTTTTATATCAAAATGTTTAATTGGTACTTCTATTGTTTGGTGATTTAATGTTTGCTCAAGTAGTTTTATGTAATCGATGATTCATTTATATTCTTCCCTGAAGATGGGTCTATTTGGCTCTTATTTTATTTCCATGTGGGATACTTAGCTAAAATGAAAATGGTTCGCTAATCATTAAATATTACGATAAACATTAGTTTGAGCAAAAATATATTTGTACCAATTGATGAAAGGGAAAATCCGGTAGAAACGGCTATATATCATTTGAAGTTTGATATTATTATTGAATATGAGTTTCTAGCTCATGTCTAAAGTTAAGTGGCTTGATGATACCTGATATACTAAAGTTATCTAGAGCATTTGTCCTGCATAAAGTAGACAATGAAGTCTTGAGATAAAATCTTGATTTAAATTTGAAACTCGTGTGGCTGCATCCATATGTGTGTGTCTAGGGTCTGAAATGAAATGAAACTCGGGTTCGAGTTGGGTTCGTTTTTGTGTTAATTTTTTCGGGTTCAAGTCACGTTGACATGTCAATTTGCTAACACGACCCGTTTAGTAAACTTGTGTTACCAATTTCATGAAGCGTGTTTTAGGCCATAAAGTAAACTTTCTTAAATGACACACTTTTGTCTCGTTTTTCTTAGCAAATATATGCGCTATAACTGCATCCCACATGGCAGATCATGATTAGTTTTTTTTAAGTTACTTTTTAAGTTTTTTTTTTAAATCGACTTTGTAAAGTGTTTTTTTAGTCTTCATTTCACATTGTTACCTTTATGTATCCAATTTTGTGTAGTGTTCTATTTAACTAATGTGACAAGGATTTATAATATCAAATCATACATAACCTTTAAGTCCTAGTTTAATACTTGAAGTGTTTGAGTTCTAATTTTAAAGACGTTACGTAATCTTTTTATATTTCCGTTTTTATTATAGTTACGCTTTTGAATACAATTGTTTTGTATAAACGCGTCAACACAAGGATGGTAAAATCTAATTCTTTAACAATTAACCAACCGGTCATGATAACTAGAAAAACACAAAGATCATTTGTAACACACGGAGAAACACTTTAGAAAACAACAACTAGGAATAAACACCGGAAAGATACGCATTCAATGCTCGTTTAATATTACATAATTTAGCATTTAGTGGATTATTTGAACATGCAAATGCTATAAAAATAAGACTTTGAATAAATTTACATATATAGCGGATACAAAAATATACATTTATGATTAATGTAATACGATATGAATTTATAACATATCTCAGTGCAAACATACTATGTATATATTGTTTATATTGACCAATGATTTGTCGTAGTATATAACACAATTTGTTGTATGATTAGTACCAACACACAACACAATTAGACAGCATGTTAAGTTGTGATCGATAGTTGCATCGATGATCTTTACGATCAAAGTCGTTGAGGGTACGTTGCGCACAAATTAGTGATGATGTCGTCTTCAACCTGTTCAATGCAAAATTGTTGGGGGGTGCTTAACTGCTCTATGAAGACAAAGGTTACGTAAGGTAAATTTAACCTTTTAATTCGTTTTTTTTTTTGTTTATTGATTCATGTTTGATTGATTTTGAGGCGTTATGGAATATTGGAATCAGTAGTTCTTGGTATGAGAGTTATCATAAAATTTTCTTTGCTATCAGCTACAACTAAAAAGGACAACTCATGATATTTTTAAGAGAATTCAGTTTTTATTTATAAAAAGTTGATAAGTTTTAATGATTCAAGATCAGTGTATCCTTTTGACTCAAGTCACTAGTGATTTTGCCTCTGGATTTACAATACATGTTTTATGGATTATTTAATTTAAATTTCACACACACTATTACAC